>CM056094.1:648155-985655 GCA_002259235.3 Caenorhabditis latens | reverse complement strand
AGTAGTACATCCGCCACGGACCAGGCAAGACGACAGACAGCAAAGGGGTTCCAGTTCTAGGTGACGGGATTGGACTCTGGAAGAAAAATGTAAATTAGGTGAGTAGTCTGTGGGTTAGTTTGTCCGGATTTCCAGACTTTCAGTTGTGTGGATGTTTGTTCGGGTCCTGATGCGTAAAAGTGTTCGGGTCCTGAAGCGTCCTGATGCGTAAAAGTAGCTGTCTGTCTGTGTGTAATTTTGTCTGGATGACCGAAGTTTTAAGCAGCATTACATAGTCAGTAACTTATTGTTAGTAAATGTCTGTCTGTCTGTGTGTATGTGTGTCTATTTCTCCGGATGTCGCCCACTCACTTTGTATGTATCGGTGCCACTTTATTCGCCTTCATCCGATTCCTGAACATGACCACTTTCTGACATTGATGGTTCACGGCTTCCCCGATTTTCTCGAAATATTGACTTATTTTCCAGTACATCACACGGAATGGACTTGGCGCCTGGTCTGAAAATGTTCAAATTTTGGGTCTTGACGCGATTTTAAAGGCGCATGGGGTAGCTCGGAGCTCGGAGCTTAAGGTACCGAATGGTATGGGAATACAGTTTCAAAAATTCACTCATGTGATGAAAAAATACTTGTGTTTTTTTTTCGAAAAAAAAGCATAATACTCCAAAAGTCATGGCTATCGGTTTCGCGTAGACACCTTCCGGTCTCCCCATTCATTCTCCTTCTTCTCTCACCCGCTGAGCTTTTCTTGCTCGAATTGTCGCCACCACGCGGCTCCTTCACTTTCGGAATTTTCATGGCTCGTTTCCCGTTGGTGGCGGCGCTTGTCGGACACACTTGATTTATCTGAAAAATGGAATGGAAAGAATGAAATGGAGAAGGAGGTGGAGGTGGTACGGAAGTGAATGGGTAGAGGAGGGGACGGCTGAGTCATGGGACGTTTTAGAACCGGGACGTGTTGAAACTCAGACAGCTCTTGATATTGAGTCGCCTCAATATCCTAGAAAAAAGACACCATGTAATTAGGACACTGACATTTGTACGGTTTCTAAATGCTTCGATTTTAGAGCGTCTTAGTTACAAAGCTAATTGCCCCGGTTATAGAGCGTACTGGTTTCAAAAAAGACGTTTTGAAACTTACAGTTGGAAACTAGGACGTTTCAAAACCCAGAAAAAGTATAACAACCCAATACCAGAAAATTCGAAAACTCAAACCGGGAATTTTTGAATTCAAGAATCTGTTCGGTTCCAAGATATCTCGGTTCCAGAAAGTCCAGATTTTCAAATATTCCAGTTTTTAAACGGATTGGTTACTAAATGTTTGGTTTAAACACCCCTAGATACCCACCCAACTTCCTCATCTCTAGATAAAGGAAGTTTCGAAACCAGACACTTGGCAAAAAAGACGTTTCAAAACCATCAAAACCCACCAGACTATATTTTAGGTATTTCTCTCATACTTAGTCTCGAAATGTAACCGGTTTTGAAATGTCTGGTGTCAAAGTGTCTCGGTTTTGAAATGTTTAGTTTTAGAATGTCCCTGAGGTACCTATCTGGGGGGATTAGATAGTTGTATACTTAGGTAAAACAGGTCCATCGTATCTCCCAAGGGACCGCCCGTACAAAAAAAGTGATCAACTACAAAAATAGAGAACTAGGCTTGATCTACACATTCATATAACATTTGACGGGATCTCAAATCCCATCTATCCAGAAGCGAACCTATAAACTTAAAAAAAGCTAGCTATATCAGTACAATTTTTAAGTTTTGAAGAAAAAACCTTGTTCAGGACACCTCCTACCTACACTATACAAATATAAAAAATTCTGGCCGCCTACTTTTTCTCTCCCATTGCAGCCTAGCTCGGTCAAGCAGGGATAAATGACTTCAGAGAGGCAAGACTTTGAAAAAAATAGAATGGAATTGAGGTTAGAAGTCAAAAATGTCGTGGCTACAGTAGTCAGATTTCGAAAGTGAGTCACGTTTTCCTTTTTTTGCTCTATCATCACTGGGGTACTTAGATCAAACCTAGAGTCCTATTTTGTATAATAGTTGACAACTTTTTTGGACGGGCGGTCCTTTAAGGACCTGTCTTACCTAGGTATCCAACTACCTCATTGACACCTCAGAGACATTTTTGAACTAGACATTTCAAACCGAGACACTTAGACACCAGACGTTTTAAAACCGGTTACATTTCGACACTGAATATGAGGGAATCACCTAAACAGATGGTTTTGATGGTTTCAAAACGTCTTTGTTACCAAGTGTCTGGTTTCGAAACGTCTTTCATATAGAGATAAAGAAATTGGTGGGTATCTAGGGTTGTTTAAATCGAACATTCAGTAACCAGGCCGTTTTGAAAATTTTGGCTATCAGGACGTTCTGAAACCGTGATTCTAGGTTTCAAAGTTTTCTCGTTTCCAGTTTTTTCTCTAATTTTCGGATTTTGAGCTGATCATGCTTTTTCTGGGTGTTGAAACGTCCTGGTTTCGAACTGTCTTAGTTTCAAAATGTCTTTTAAAAACCAGTACGTTCAACAACCGGGACACTTAGTAACTAGGACGTTCTGAAACCGAGACATTTCAAAACCGTACAAAGTTCAGTGTCCTATTACATGGTGTCTTTTTTCTAGAATATTGAGGCGACTCAATGTCAAGAGCTGTCTGAGTTTCAAAACGTCTTGGTTTTGAAATAACTTTGTTGCCAAGTGTCTGGTTTTGAAACGTCCTATAGCGCGTAATCTAGAGATGCGGTGGGGCTAGTGTGATTTGGCTAGGAGAGCGGCTCGTGCGGTACTGTAACTGGCATCTAAGAATCGTGCCCATTCAAAAAAAAGGTCAATTATTAGCACGACACGCTTCTTACAACTGCGCTCTACCGAAATCGAAGAAAATTGTGTGCGAAATCGAGAGACGCAGAGAAAAAGAGACAAGGGTAAGAGCTGTGTTACCTTCTTCGGTTGCCCATTCTGATTCACTTGTCCCCCATTCGTATTCTTCTTCGCCACGGACGTCTTCTCCGGCGGCACCCAGTACTCCACCATATTCTGATCAGGCTTGTGTCGAGGACGCCGGAACTCCTGGTCGGCAAAGTACCGACGGTTTTCCTGGAAATGGTTTTTTTCAATTCTTTTGAAATGAAGTGGTGTGTGAGAGGAGGGATGCAAAAGGATGCAAATTTAAGGTTATTTAGAAAAAACATGCAACATGAGGATACAGTGATTAGTAGTCGTACATGTATAATTAGTGTGAATGAGACTATGCAATCGCGCTCCAATGAACACATGCATACAATAATTTCAGTCATTCAACCTCATCCTGCTCCTTCGAAGGAGTCACTCCTGTGAACAGTTGGACAGTCGCCAGGTTACGTAACAGCTTCAGATTGTTTTGACGGATTGCCTACAGTATTTTGGTAAAGAAAGGCGTCAAAGGTGCGCCAGATAACTCTTTTTTTGCGATTTTCCACAGAGTTTTGTGTAATTTTGAAACACGTCAAAGGCGCGCCAGATAGGATTTGATAAAGTTTTTCTTGTTTTTAAAGAGCGCGTCAAAGGTGCGCCAGATAACTCCTGTTTGCGAATTTCTCGAGTTTTTTGTCATTTTGGAAACGCGTCAAAGGTGCGCCAGATAGCTCCTGTTTGTGATTTTCCAGAGTTTTGTATAGTTTTGAAAACGCGTCAAAGGTGCGCCAGGCAGGATTTGAAACGTTTTTCATATTTTGAGAGAGCGCGTCAAAGGTATGCCAGATAACTAATTTTTGAGATTTTCTCGAGTTTTTTGTCATTTTGAAAACGCGTCAAAGGCGCGCCAGATAACTCCTGTTTGTGATTTTCCCATAGTTTTTGTTTCATTTTTAGAACGCGTCCAAGGTGCGCCAGGTAGGATTTGATAAAGTTTTTTTCTGTTTTAAAAGAGCGCGTCAAAGGTGCGCCAGACATACTGATTTGAAAATGTGCGCTCTACTGTACCAATGGCGGGAAGTTTGAATTTCGTGTCAAAAGTGTGAAAATGCGGTAGAGCGCAGTTTCTCCACAAAAATACAAATTCAAATTTGGCGCCAAAAGTATAATAGAGCGCGTTTGTTTCAATATGGGGGAAAATGAAAAATTGAAATTTTTTTTTGAAAAACGACTAAAAAAGCCTGGAGTACTCTTTTCTCATTAAATTTTTGAATTTCCCCGGCAAAATCTCGGTAGGACGCACTTTCTCTAAAAATCTCACTCAAGTTTGAGATCGCAATAGAGCGCATCTTCTTCAACAAAGCTTCGTTACCGATTTTCAACAAAAAATTTGAATTTAGCTCCAAAAAATGCATCCTGTCAAATTTCGCATCCCTGTTTAAACCCCCATTCATAGCAACGTACCTTCTCAAATTCGTTCATCATGGCAGACTTAGAATTTTCAGAATTTCCAGAATCCTACAGTAATCTAGGCAGAGAATAATTCAAGAATGTTCCAGACCTGGTCGCTTTCTGGATTCGAGTTCAGTTTTGTGAATATGTGTGTGCGTGTCAAGAAGTCGTTTCCTTTGAAGCGAATTCTAATTCAAGGCGCTTTCAGGACGAAAGAAAGTGGGCGGTTTGGAGGGAACCAAACGTTTTTTTTCTCCTTTTTTTCCTTTTTTGACGGGAAGAAAAAACGGAAGAAGAAGGGGAAGTGGAAGGCGATGAAAAGAGAGAGAGGTAATTTTAGTGGGGTAAAAGGTTTCTCCGTGGAGATCTTCACACAGCTTGGAGAGCTATTTGGAGAAAATTGGTTAGAAAGTTTGGAAATTGTGAAAAGAGTTGGTGTTTGAAATTTCTGATTTGAAAAGGAAAAGTTTGAAATGGGTAGAACAAAAGAGGGTCAGTTTGGGACCACCCTGCTGCCACACTTCACAACTATTTTTTACCTTTATGGCTCACTTTTTTCCAGTTCAAAAAATTGTAAGATTATGCTATTGAAAACTGATTCATAATAATAGATTCAGCAATGTTGATGTGGTGAAAGATGAGTCTCGCTTCCCAATTTTCCTCGAAATTTTCAAAGTTGTCATGGAACACGGAACACTTTTTGAAATTGTGATACACGTAATCCGTTCTAGGACAATGATCCGAAATTATATTTAACAGCTTCTTCAACCGAACCGTCACCAAATAGACTGCTACTCTCCTTACATTTTAAAACTACCGAATGTAACAAAAGCCGTTTGGAAACTATTTCCTTTTTAATGTCAGTTCTGTTTTCTGTTTAGCTATGTGTACCGATCATGGCTAACCATTTTAGCCATGTGTATTGAAATTTCAGAATGAGACTGCCTGGAGAAGGAATAAACTGAAGAAAAAAGATATTCAGATTTGCAAACTTTGCCGTGTAACTCACATTTATCTTAAAGTTTCGAAATGTAGAATTAAACATCTTGCAGATTTCAATGAGTTATATGTACATTTCTGATCTGTTTTAGACCCGGATGGCAAAAATCATAGGCAATACTTTTGAACTGGCCAAAAACTTGTACTCTATCCTATTGGCTTGAAATGTTTATTTTGCTTTTTTTTATATAAGAGCCTAGCCAATTCTCAATAGTTGTACAATGATCAATAATGCTTTCAGGCTCTACACAAAAAAAGAGTTTAGACTATAAAAGTGAAAGTGTAGGTTGATGCTCATTGGCCTACACAAATGAATAAATTGAATGTATCTCTAGTGGGATACCGTTGGATAGTCTCACATAAGTTTGGCAAGACATCATTTCAAAACCATTTAGCCGGTTTCTTTTTAGTTGCTTCGCTTCGGAATAATATCCAGCTAGTTAGTGAGGTGAGGAATCGGAATAGTGTGCAATAAAGATAAAAGAAGATATAATGTGTTGTTTGTTGTTAGTAAACAAATAAACTAACTACCAGGAATTAGCCGTGTTCGGTTTCCCTAACTTATATTGCATGTACAACAGAAATGCGCGGAAGAAAAAAGGGAAGTAATAAAATTTGCTTCGACAGTATGAAACTGACGGCAATTAGACAAAGTTAATAGTTGTAGCATAAAAAAGAGCATTATAAAAAGCATGAAAAACTCTCTTATCTGGAACCAGAGGACCTGAAAAGTCTCCACTTCTGATTTCAGATTTCCGTGTGTCAAATTCAGCTGCTTTTTCAGGTCCACTGGTACCTACCAGATAATGGGATTTTGTATGCTCGAAGGGTAGTTATACCAAATTAGCTTTGTCTAATTGCAGTCAATTTCATGCTGTCGAAAATAACTTAACTTGCGTTTCACTTCCGTCGTTACTACCGTTATATTACATGTACAATTGTTCCAGATGTTCAATTATGTACAATTTAAAAATCACTCACAAACCTCAAAAGCCTGCATACCTTCACACAGCAAATTAACCACAATATTAACACAGCATACAGAAAAAGGGACTGAAATGCTTTCAGACGTGTCCCTCTCTTAAATCAGGTGAGGGTGGATGGACAACAAGGATTTCTATTGAATAACATGGAACAACATCACAAAAAATAACAAACAAGACACGGAAGTTGGCAAGGAAAAGGTCAAGTGCACTCTACAGTAACATCGTTTTCTCAATGGAGCGCGTTTTCATTACGGTCAGCTATAGAACCGCGAGAAATATAAAAATGAACCAAGAATGTCAAGAAATACTAAAAAAGGACACAAACCACGATTTTTCCCGCCAAAAAAGGTATTAAAAAGTATAAAAAGTTTCACTTTTCACCGCAGGGGTCCCCCCAGAAAAGTGGTCATTAGCTACATTCTACCTATTGTTCGGCTAGTGGGAGGCAGAGCAAAAAGTTCAAATGTGGTCTCTCCGCCTACACAATCGATCAGTAAGTGCGCTCCGATGCACATTTTGAATGGGAAAATTTGCAGGTGATTTTTGAGTAGTAAAGTGCACTCTGGAGAGGCACGGAGAATAATCGGAGAGATATGAAGTTTGGTGGGGTAATAGAGCTAATCAAGGGCTACATTTTTGTAGTTGACAACTTTTTTGTACGAGTTCACTTTGGTGAGTTATGACGCTACAAAGCAAATGCTTACTAGTTTTTGAAAAACTGTGAATTTCGCAGCGTTATATCTCGTTAGGAAAACATTGTATAAAAAAGTGGTCAACTACAAAAATGTAGCCCACAACTTGATTATTATACTCACAAAATTTCATTTTTCTAGTACCTCATCCGAAGCCGTGACGCAGCGTCAAAGGTTGGCTCACAGGGCGCCTCCCCTCCTCGCCTTAAGATCCCAAAATCAGGCGGGAATTCAAAAAAACATTATCTATAGGTAAAACCATGCAATTTTTCACATAGAAACCATCAAAAACCACCAAAAAACCCACCGAATACACGTATTCCGGGCTCGGCGAGCTCGAGCGTCGCGGACTGACATGAGACTCCTCATGATCCAGTATAAAAATCGACCAACGCCGTTCTATTTCGGGTAGAAAGTCGTCGTCCATATATAACTTTGAAATAAAGTTCTGAAATCGAGATTCTGAAAACACGGAAAAAAGGGGGACCCTATTTATTACATTTCGGTGTGGTGCCTTTCCACTTGGACGCGTTTCGAAATTTCCCAGGAATTAAGAATTCAATGCTACGTCATGTGTGTAAGCTGCACTTCTGATCGTGTGAGGGTGGTGGGAAAATAACATTTCCCGCTTTTAAATGGTGTTTTAAACCTCAAAATAACAATTTTTTCAAAAGAGAAAACATTTGAATTTGAATTCCCGCGTTTTTGAGTCGCGGCCGTGGCCTAGAAAACTCCGCGTGTGTACTTCTCTCGGACAAGTGGCTTTAATTTTATTTATTTAATTTCTGAAATTCACTCGTTTTTACTCAATTTTTTTCGGATTTTCTCATGAATTCTGATAAAAATGATAAAAATGCGAACCGCCCGAAATTCTATCTTGCTCCGATGGTGAGATATTCAAAGTAAGTGCCTGAAATCCAAATTTTTCAAAAAAAACATTATTTTTCCAGGTTAGCATTCCGTCAACTGGTCCGTCTGTACGATGTGGACGTCTGCTATACTCCAATGATTTATGCGAAGAATTTTATCGAATCAGAGAAGTGTCGAAACAGTGAATTGTCGATTTGTGAGGGAGACTCGCCGCTTATCGTTCAATTCGCCACTGATGACCCGTTTGTGTTGGCTGAAGCTGCTGAAATGGTTTATGGGTGTGTTTTTAGAGAATTTGAGTGTGAAAATCGCGTTTTTTGACCCTAAAATTGTAAAAATTGAGTCATTTTTCATCGAAATCGATCAATTTTTTGTTTGCAGGAATTTTCTACTGGGCGACGGATGAATACTCATTTTTCAACGATTTTAAAGTTTTTCTATCTCAAAAAATTGTGCTTTTGACGTTATTTATGCTCAATTGTATGTATTTTGAGTCTTTTTATACGGAAATCGGTTGATTTGCTAGTTTTTTAAAATTCGAATCTCAAAAATCTGAAATTTTTTAAAGTTTCGAATAATTTTTTATTGTTTCAGACGGAAAATCTAGTTTTTTACGGCTTTTATCATGATAATTGAGCCATTTTGGACCCGATTCCAGTAAATTTCCGGTTTCTTTTTTCTTTTTTTTTGCCATTTAAAACCAAAAATAGTGTTTTTCAGAAGTATTAATGCTAAAATCATGAATTTCGAGCCATTTCCGGCCAAAAACGATTGATTTTTCACGATTTTCCTTTATGAAAAACGATTTTTGAGCTATTTTTGTCGAAGAAAATGTTATTTTTGCAAATATCAGGCATGTTCCAGGTAAAAATTTGCTTTTCAGTAGCATCAGACCTGAAAAATCGTATTTTCCACTAAGTTTTTCACGAAAAATCGCGGATTTCAAGTAATTTTTCAATGGAATACTGTTATTTTTGCTTCAGATGAGCTCCGTGCGTCAAAATTGCAAAAAAAGGGTGGAGCTTGGTAAAAATAGGAAACTTTGTGAAGCCACGCCTTTTTTTGCAGTTTTGCCGCACAGTTTACGATGAAAACGTGATCAAACTGTTATTTTTGAACTAAATTAGTTCTGTGCGGCGAAATTGCGAAAAGGGGGCGGAGCTTATAACCGCTGAGACAGATTTTGCGGCTTTCGGTAAACTACGCATAATTTTTAACAGGTTTGCACGTCACTTTGTAGCCAAAAACGAACATTTTTCTCATAAAATCTTTGTGCGGCGAAATTGCAAAAAAAAAAGTGGGCGGAGCTTACACATACCTTTGCTATAAGCTTTTTCACAAAAAACCTGTTTTTCCGTGTATTTCTCCGTAGTTTTCGCAATTTCTTTCTCATTTCCAGATGCTCGACAGGCGTGGATGTGAATTGTGGTTGCCCGAAGCATGACGTGAGGTCGAAAGGATTCGGAAGTGCTCTCTTAAATAAACCGGAACTGCTCGCCGACATGATTCGACAGACGAGAGCACGGATATCGGACACCGAGTTTAGTGTCTCGTTGAAGATTCGAGTCAACGCCGATATCGAGAGAACTGTCGATTTGTGTCGGAAAGTGAGAAAAAGGGGGGAGAATTGCTGAAAACTAGCGAAAATTGGGAAATTTTGAGCCAGAAAATAGCGAAAACTGGAATTTTTCTAATTTTTTACTCGAAAATAGCGGAAAATTAGCGATTTTTCAGCTAAAATTATAGTTTTTAAGCAAAAGTTACCGATTTTAGACCTGAAAATTCGAAAAACTATAAATTCCTCAATTTTCAAGTCAAAAATTGCTGAAAATTAGCAAAAAAGTTCTGATTTCACAAAATGTTCCCCAATTTCCAGGCAGAATCCGCCGGTGTCACCCATCTAACCGTTCACGGCCGGACGCCCTCTCAACACGCGGAACCCATTGATATTCAAGCGATTCGGATAGTCAAGGTGCGTGTAAGCTCCGCCCCTTTTCGCAATTTTGCCGCACAAAGCTATTTTTATTAGAAATGACAGGTTCATCGTTCTTTTTATTCAAAAATGTGCCGCAAAATTGCAAATAATGGGCGTGGCTTCTCAGAATTTCTTGTTTTTACTCAAGCTCCGCCCCTTTTTCGCAATTTGGCCCCTCAGTGCTAATTTTATCAAAAATAACAGCTTTACAGGTTATTTTCTTCGAAAACTGTGCGGCAAAACTGCAGGAAGTGGGCGTGGCTTCTCAGAATCTCCCATATTCTCCCTAGCTCCGCTATTTTTTCGCAATTTTGCCGCACAAAACTTTTTATGTGTAAAAAATCTGGTTTCTTTCGCTAAAAAAGACTGCGAGCATTGATTTTACGACGAAACTACAGAAAATGGGCGTGGCTTCCCCTAAATCCATTTCCCGTTGTCCAGGAGTCTGTAAGCGTGCCTATCATCGCGAATGGAGGTATCACCACTCGAGAAGAAGCCCTATTTCTAGCCGAACAGACTGGAGTGGATGGGATTATGGCGGCGAACGGGTTGTTGGATAATCCGGCTCTTTTTGCCGGTTATGAGTATACGCCGAGTCATTGTGTTGAGAATTTTGTGAGTTTCCGGCGGGAATTTTTGGAGGAAAATTTGGAAAAATGCTTCATTTTTTTAAATTTTTCTTCTGAAAAATCCAGACTTGTCAAAACCCGGGCCGGCCCGCCGGGCCGGGCCGGGCCGTAATTTTGCTCGGCCCGGCCCGGCCCGTCGGCCCGGATTCAAAAATGGGTACCTATTTTTACCGATTTTTTTGGAATTTTTCGAAAAAATAGAGTAAAAATGCTTAAATTATTGTACAAAATCACATTTTTATTCAATTTTGAATTTTTATTCGAAAGCTATACTTTTTTCGAAAAATTTCAAAAAAATTCCAAAAAAATTCAAAAATTCAAAATTTTTTCAAAAAATGTTTCAAACCGGGCCGAGCGGGCCGGGCCGGGCTACGGGCCGGGCCGGGCCGGGCCGGGCCGAGATTTTTCCTGATTTTGGCCCGGCCCGGCCCGGCCCGGCCCGTGACAAGTCTGGAAAAATCCCTTTTTTCAACATTTTCCCCTTTAAAAATCCGATTTTAATGTATTTTTTCCCTGAAAAATTCAATTTTCGCCATTTTTCCCCTCAAAAATCCGATTTTTGTGCCTTTTTTCACTGAAAATCCCATTTTTAGCTATTTTTCCTCTAGAAAATCGCATTTTTCCACTCTTTCTCTTAAAAATTCATTTTTTCCGCATTTTTCCTCCTAAAAAGTCCATTTTTCCACAGTTTTTCGCTGAAAAATCCCTTTTTCCGCAATGCTACCTCGAGAAATCCCATTTTTTACCGAAAAAATCCATTTTACGGCATTTTTCTCTCCCAGAAAAACCTGAAAATTATATTTCCAGATGCGCCTATCCCGAGAACACGGTCTCGACTGGCTCCTCTACCATCAACATCTTCAATATATGCTCCGCCCATCGCTTTCCGCTCAACAACGACGAGTTTTCAACGAGTTGAATGGACGATTGGCGATTGATCAGTTTTTGAATGATTTGTTGATTTGTGATTAGAAGTTTAGTTTTTATTTTATTTTACGGGTAATTTTTGTATTTCCTGTTGATTTTCACATTGTTTTGAAACTTTTTCATTGTTGGATAACTATAATCAGTATAACAAGAACAAAAAATGATTATTGCTTCAACAAAACTCGAGCCAACGCTCTGAAATCCACTGCTTCATTCAACTTTTTGGCGATGCCGACTGGTGGTTTGAAGCCTGGCGCTCCTGAAAATGCAAAGGTTTATCTGCGACTAGGCCGGCAATATATAGTGAACGCGCGTAGCCTCTGCGGTTACAGTTTTGGACGCGGTTCCCTCCGGGGTATGAGGGTCGCGGGTTCGACCCCCACCCAATGCAAAACGTTTTTTTCTCTTTTGAAATTGATTACTCACTTATTCCTGTCCTTTGTACATTGTTATTCCTGAATGGAGCTGGTGCCACGGGTCCTCGGCCTCTTCCCACTGAAAATTTCAGAGAAATTAGTAGAGATTTTCAGATGAGTTTACCTATACCGGAGTTTCGAGTCATCGGACGGAATATCACGCGACGATTTGATCTGGAAATGAATTGAAATGGTTGGTGTGCAAACGCGCTCCATCGAGGAGTTAGCTAGAAATTTGAATTTCGCGCCTAAACTTCCTATTCTTACGTTCTCGGCTGGAATTGTGAATTGACGAGTAGAACTGATAGTAGCAGGAGGATTATTGATAATGTGTTCATCTGGAAATCGAAAATTTTGAAAACGAGAATTTTGAGATCTTTGACGATTTTGAAGAGTTTAAGGACATCCGGACATCGGGAGACACAGACGGAAACAAAAAACACAAGAAATTGGGAACTGGGGCGCCTTGAGCGCGTTTTGAACGATTGGAAGACGAGCTGGCTATCAAGCGGTTTGAAAATTTGAAGAATGAAGGATATGGACATCCGGACGGACCTGACAGACACACATTCAAGAAATGGGATATCGGAGCACTATACTGATGATCTTCGGCGCCTATCTTTTATACTACCCCCCTTTAATACCCGGTATCAATATCACAGGTCATGGTACTAAAAACCGTATATTCTGGTTTTTGGATGGTTTTGACCGTGACCTAATTCAGAATTTAGAGAGGAGACCAGGAAGCTTTGTGATGGGTTTGCGGGTTAGAGGTAAAAATGGACAAAAAGGAAGTAAAAGGGAAGTCTATCAATGGGTGAGGAATTGTATAGAAATCTTGTCCGAGAGGAGTACACGACCGCGTGGAAAAACTCATCCACCAAAGCTCGTTTTGAGTCAGGAAAACGAGAATTGTGGCGTTTTGAGCGATAGACGTCCAGAATAAAAGATTCTTAGAATTTTCAAAAGTAATGGAATCAAACAAAATATAACTTCAGTCCTCCTTCTCGGTTAAGTACCAGAGATGTTGGGAAGTGAAAATTTTCTTATCCGGAAGTCGGAAGTCGGAATTCCCAACAACACTGTTAAGTACGGTTAGTACTGTAAGCTACGTTCACCTTGAAAGTTGTTTAACTAGCTCACCATTACCTCAAAACTATGAATTTTAGGATCAAAGTATTAGCACGACACGCTTTTTACAACCCCGCTCTACCGAAACCGAAGAAAATAGTATGCAAAATTGAGAAACGCAGAGAAAAAAGACATGTCTTAAGAGGATTCCGGTAGAGTTGTATAAACTACAGTCCCAGACAAAAAGCTATCAACTTTTGCCTTTTCAATTAAAAATACCCAACTTTAAGAGTGTGTCATGGTAATACTGATTGTCCCATCAAGTAGATTTTTAATGAATTACACAGAACAAAGGTAGAGCTTCATTTTTGTAGTTGACAACTTTTTTGTACGGAAACTCCCTAGAGAGTTATGGTCATTTTAAGGAGACAGCTCAAAAATCGCACCTAGCGGTATCATGTTTTGCCTTTTTCAATTAAAAATACCCAACTTTAAGAGTGTGTCATGGTAAAACTAACTGTCCTACAAAATAGCTATTTATGGTATCAAACAGACCAAAAGTGGAGCTTCATTTTTGTTGTTGACAACTTTTTTGTACGGACAATTCCTAGCAAGTTACATATCGACAAAGTCATTTCTCCCTCAAATCGACCGATTTCAGAGGGCGAGTTTTGAACTGTCTAGTTAAAATGACCACAACTCTCTAGGGACGGCCCGTACAAAAAAGTTGTCAACTACAAAAATGAAGTTCTACTCTTGGTCTGTTTGATACCAGGAATAGTTATTTTGTGGGACAGGTAGTTTCACCATGACGCACTTCTAAAGTTGGACATTTTAAACTGAAAAAGGTAAAACTTGATAGCTTCTTGTCCAAAGGATACCACTAGAATATAGTGGTCAAACCTCCACTTTCTCAATTTTCCAAAAATGTTGCCAACCAAAACCGAAAAAGGAGAACAAAAACCATTAAAAAGGTTTGACCCTTACCTCCTACCAAATAAACCACCATTTCCGTCTTCCATTCAATTCCTCCCCCTTTTTCAAAAAAAAATCATCTTCAACTAAAATTGTGTCCATCTTCTTCCATTCCATTCGTTCCCCACCGCCGTCACTTTTCAGTTTTTGAAGGTCAGTTCAAAAATGAAGAAGAAGAAGATGAAAAAAAAATCAAGTGACAACAAAAAATACAATCAAAATTGTTTGTTCGGCAGGTAATTTTTTTAAAAAGTGTGTAATTTTTTTTGAAAATTAAAAAAAAGGTGGAACGGAAGGGGAAGAAGAAGTACTTAAAATGAACCTAATAGAACACTACTTGGCTGGCGTGCCTTTGGCGCGTTCAATCTTGGGTTGGAGCGTCTGGCGTACCTTTGGCGCTTTTTCAGAGTGTAGAAGGAAAAATGTCTGATGAGCCGTACTTAACAGAACCATAACCTTGAAAACGAAATTCTAGACTGGCGTGCCTTTGGCGCGTTTAATAGGAAAGAAATTGGTGGAACAGGCGGATCCTAAGGTTTGGAGCCTTCGGCGCTTTTTATAACCTACAAGGAAAAGTTCCAAATGAGCCGTACTTAGCACAACCATTACCCTAAAAACGAAATTCTAGACTAGCGCGCCTTCGACGCGTTTTGATACCTCGTGTCAATGAAAACAGTGACCAATGTATCAAGGTTACAAGACTGTAGGAGGCTGGGGCGCCTGAGGCGCGTTTACAAAGAACATCTTGACATCGGGAAACACAGATCGAGCACAAAAACACAAGAAATTGGGAACTGGGGCGCCTTAGGCGCGTTTTGATGTCTTGACGAAAATATGCACAGACAGACATTGGGATATCAGGACTGACAGACACACTGGCGTACCTTTGACGCGTCTTGCTACACAGACAGACATAAGGACATCCGGACTAACAGAGAGACAGAACGACATTTGAAGTCTCAAATATACATTCTGGCGCACCTTTGACGCTCCTTGTCAAGAAACTACACATCTGGAGAAACAGACAAAAAAGCGGACATCCGGGTGCATGGACACACCGGCAGACATCCAAACTATCCAAAACAGTATATTTTACCTATCTGGCGCGCTTTTGACGCGTCCAAACACCTAAAAATATGAAAAAAAGATATGAAATTGTTTTTCTGTATTCTTGGTTTCCTGGTGATGACACGAGGGGACGATGAACTTCTTTACTCCTCCCCTTCAATTTTCTATTAAAACTGAACTACTATCCCCCCCCCTCCCATGATATTTTCCCCTTCCCTAACCACAAATGACCTTTCAAATCAAATCGAGAAGGGGGGAAACGGTTCAGGGAAGAAGGAGACAGGTAGAGAGAAAGATATGATGTGTTTTTTTGGAAATCGGAAGGAAAAAGGAAGGTCGAGTGTGAGGGGGTGATGATGATTTCTGGTCGTCTCGTATCGGTCAGTGGGGCTTCTTTTAAAGAGAACAGTAGTCTGACAAAGTGGAATTTAGCGTAGTTCGAGCAATTGGTCTGGAACTGCAGAGTCGTACGGACGTAAGAGCCGGATTCCGGCATAAGAGATGAACGAAAAGAGCTGGCGCAATAGATTTTCTTTTTTACAGGGAACCCTAACTAGGGAAGGATCCCGAGTCGAGATGGAGTTACATGTCGAGATATACATCACTAGAACGGAAATTTTGCGCTGATTTCAAATCTGTATTCTGTTTTTGCAGAACGATCTTGGGAAAAAAGTTATTTGCGTTTTTGTGGTCTCTCAGTGCAAAAATGAGCATTATCAAGCTTCAAAAAATTAACGTTTTTTTTGTAAATGCGTCATTTTTTGAAAATTTAAGAAATTGTAGAAAATTTTTTCTGAAAATATATTCTAGGATATAACTATGCCAAAATCATCTTTACATGCGTATTCATACAAAAAACACAAAAAAGTTTGAAAAAAAATAAGAAAAACGTTACTTTTTTGAGGCTCGAAAATGCCCATTTTTGCACTGAGAGGCCACAAAAACGCAAATAACTTTTTTCCCAAGATCGTTCTGCAAAAACAGAATACAGATTTGAAATCAGCGCAAGATTTCCGTTCTAGTGATATATATCTCGACCTGTAACTCCATCTCGACTCGGGATCCTTCCCTAGTAAGACCATGCGAGTGCCATTTTGGCTGAAACTTTCAGGATATGTTAAAAATGATCTTCCTGTGTTAAACGAGAGCAAAACTGTGAGAGTTCATAACTCGGCAGAAAGAAGTGCCGGGCGAAGGTCAAAACGTTCATGAATGTTTTTTCCAGATCATTCTTCACGTATCGACCTATAAATTTGGTTATAGGTATTTTCGACCACCAGGACTTTATTTCTGCAGTCAAAACCTGCTAAATATCTCTGTGGGCCGCGTTATGAGCTCTCAAAGTATTCATATGGTTTAGCATGTTCACTTGGAATTTCAAATCGGCGGTATATCCGCCACCGCGCGGTTCCATTTGTGTTCCCCAGCGATTCACCTGTGCTCATACGTCGCAAAAATGAGAATATCATATGAAAAGTTTGAGAGCTTATAACTCGGTTCGCAGAGACATTTAGCATGTTTTGAATTCAGAAATGAATTCCTCGTGGTCTAAAATACCTATAACCAAATTTATAGGTTGTTTGATAGTGAAGACTTCCCTTGTCAGCCAAAAAAGCACTTGCATGGTGTTGGGATTCCCTTGTTAGGATTGTAGCAACACGTTTTCTTATATGCAACACGAATTTGTCTGTCGATTGAAAAAAGAAGGGCTCAAAAATATTTAAAACTAAACGATTTACAGTCATTTAAGCCTCAGGGCGGAAAGTCCTTAGAAAAAGATTATCACAAAATATATTTTTATAATAATTATAAAGTTGTATTATTCTAATATCAATAAAACCTACAAGTAGGTGTGCAGCAAAGAAAGGAATTATGGTCATGGAGTTGATATCTGAAAAAGTTTATTGACAAGCTTCCCTAGCACTGTTTCCCCATTTTGCGCTCGACGTCAACTTCAATAAAGCGCAGTTGTGAAAACCATGTTGCTATAAGAAAATGTTCAAATCAATGGAAGATTTGACTTCCGTCATTTCATAAGTGTGGAATTCAGAAACAGTAGAACTACTATTACAAAAAAATATTTTAAAAATAACTATTTATTGTGCCAGATATGTAAAAATGATAAAACAATATATTATTTCAGCAAAAAAGATCTATCCCAACTATTCCAAATTCCCTACCTCTTTCTCATTATTATACCAGCAAAGAGTAGTTTCATCTTGCATTTTGCTTATTGCCGTCTGGATACGAATGGCAACGTCCCGATACTTCGAAACCATTGAGTCCACCTCTTCTCTATCCACGTTCTTCTTTGCATTCCGGAATTTCTGTCGATAAATTCCTCGAATCGCCGGAAATCTTTTATCCAAAAACGCAATGGCTGGCGGGAAGTTTTTCTCCAAGAAGAACCCGCTATCGAGATTCAGAAAACTAGAACTCTCCTCCCGTCTCTCATAGTATTCTTCGATCGTCGGTGCCGCCAGAATCTCTTCTTCCTTCAGATGCCTCTCCCGTTTCCATGGTCCACGTGGTGGCATTCCTAGCGCCGCACGCAGTTCTGTCCTACCAATAAGAAAATGTGCTTCTCTAATCAAGTTTGCGTTCAATATCTTTGCCATTCTATAGCCTAGTATGTGACCAGCAATTTCCTCGTGATCTGGATATGACAAGCAGGTAGTGGAAATGTTGGCGAGTTCTTCGTCAATGTTTAGAAGTCGAGTGGATGGTAGGTTGGTAGGCTCTGAAAATAAATAAATTTAGTACTGCCAATGTAGTTTGTTTTTGTTGGGAAATGACAAATGTAAGGAGTGTGTTAAAATGACTTTAGAAGATGACACCACTATTTAGCACTTTCATACGAATCGATTCAAGAAGCCAGGGAAAACAAAAAATTCCCTTGGCGCTATGTCCGCAAATCACATACATAGAATGTATATCCACTGCCACCCCTATAAAACACCGATGTTTTTGCTCATTCGATGAGCTTTGCAGAGAAAATATTAACCAGCAAGGGTCTTTTATGGTTTTTGAAAAATTGAGATTATTCTAAAAAAAATAATTTTCTCAAAAATTTCAAAGTTTTGATTATTTTCCCGGTTTGATCAAAAGATGGGTTTTACACATAGCTGTATGTAGTTCTCGGTACAAAATGATTTTTTGGAGGGTGTCACATTTTCACCTTTTTCAGGACCGATAAATTTGTTTTCGGTGTGTTTATATTTCCCAAAATTTACATGAAATTTGCAACAATTATGTGTAAAACTCATTTTCTGAGCAGAACAGAAAAATCATCAGAAAAAATGTAACTAAAAACATTTTCGAAAAATAAAACAACTACAGGGTGCGGCATAAATAGTGATATACGCAAAAAACGTTATAACTTTTTTCAAAAACATCAAAACATCTTTTCTTTTTGGCAAAAACTTATTCAGTCACTACAGAAAAGATATTCAATGATGATTTTTGATCCGTCCTACTTCCTCCTGAACTACAGCTCCCAATATCTCCGGGTAATATTGACTTAGGCACGGAGGTAGTTGACGAATTCAGCGTCCCAGTACTTATACAGAAAACAGTTCAGAGAATTTGAACTAAACTTTTTTTGTTTAGAAACTCTCTGGGTCTGATATTGTTACTTTGAAAATTTGATAAAATCACGTTTTGGCGAGATAGGCGCCCATTTCGACAGCTAGGTAAACTCAGGAAAATCCTCTCTGAAGGACTGTTAGGTAGTTTTGAAGCGGTGGACCGGCGCTTCGACTTTCTAGAATGCTCAGGACTGATTTTCAAGAAGAAAACTGGTCTAGCAATAAATTCCAACCTTGAGATAGGGTTTCGGATTAATTTTAGTTCCGGGATGGACCAAAATGTGAAAAGTGTAGCTAAACGAGTAGCTTCCGACCAAAACCGGGACAGAAGGTGGATCTCAAGACTCATCGAAACATTTTCTGTTCTAACCGAATCTCCATAAGTGTATTGCAACATTCGTTTTGTTTTTAATGTTCTGGTCGGTTTTATAGTCAGTAATACTCATGAGTAAACACTGGGATCAAATTGGTGATTTCGTGCGTGCCAAGGAGGACCTCATGAGCTATCAACGTTCACAAAATCCTGCGTTTTTACACTAGGGCGGTGTTTTTTTGAGAATATAAAGAAAAAGTATTCAGCTTCAATTTCATATTTCATTTAGCTATTTTTGTTGATACAGTAGCGGTCATAGGTGAGTATACCTGCATACTTTCATGTGTAACTCAGCTGAATCGTGTCCGTTTTGCATGATCTTTTTTTTGAAAGATAGCTGAAATATCCAGTAACAAGAAAATAAGTTTTTTGAAAAAGTTTCAGTTCTGATTTTTTTAAGTAATTGATTTTTCCTGATCGTGATTTGAAAATTCGAAAAAAAAACTTTTTATTTTTCTCTTGGAGTTATAGAGTTTTTAATGTCAAAATGATGCAAAATGCTCAAATAAACAAAAAATTATGTTGAGTTGGTTTCTGAAACCCTCAGCATCGTGCCAGAGCTCCAGAAGTCAAAAGTAACGTCGTCGGGAAAGTCATCATAACTCTTCAAGAAACGCTCCAAACTAGTCAAAAAATGTACCAAAAGATGTGTCTTGAGCTTTTCTACAAATCAACATCAAAAAGTTACATTTTTAGAAAAAATAATTTTTCAATTTTTTTCACTCAAAATTTATTTTTTTCCCATTTTTTCCTAATTTTCGATATTTTCTGGGCATGAAACGAACATATTTATCAAAAACTGCATACAAAGTGTTGGTTTACAAATAATGAAACACATTGATGTATTCCTTGTTCGTTTCATGCCCAGAAAATATCGAAAATTAGGAAAAAATGGGAATAAAATAAATTTTAAGTGAAAAAAATTGAAAAATTATTTTTTCTAAAAATGTAACTTTTTGATGTTGATTTGTAGAAAAGCTCAAGACACATCTTTTGGTACATTTTTTGACTAGTTTGGAGCGTTTCTTGAAGAGTTATGATGACTTTCCCGACGACGTTACTTTTGACTTCTGAGTTCTGGCACGATGCTGAGGGTTTCAGAAACCAACTCAACATAATTTTTTGTTTATTTGAGCATTTTGCATCATTTTGACATTAAAAACTCTATAACTCCAAGAGAAAAATAAAAAGTTTTTTTTCGAATTTTCAAATCACGATCAGGAAAAATCAATTATTGAAAAAATCAGAACTGAAACTTTTTCAAAAAACTTATTTTCTTGTTACTGGATATTTCAGCTATCTTTCAAAAAAAAGATCATGCAAAACGGACACGATTCAGCTGAGTTACACATGAAAGTATGCAGGTATACTCACCTATGACCGCTACTGTATATCAAGGCCGTAGACTACTTTTGCCACGCTCCGGTCCAAATTAGACCTGATCCTCTATTTTCTGGAATATCTCCAGGACCGAACTGGAACAAATACTGTAAATATATTTTCCAAGAAGGTCTTAAATATGCCAATACACTCCCTACATTTTATTTTTCTGAAGACCTCCATTTACGGCACTCTCACCTTCTTGAAACTCAGAAAAATGCTTCCCACACACACTGATACAGTAAAAGCTAGAACTGGCTGAAGAAAAGTGTTGCCAGAGCCGTAAAAATGAGAATTACAATCTGTTACTTTGAGAACTCAAAAAATAGATAAAAACTGATAATAAAACATATATTTCAATGCGCTTGGAGTTATGTGCCTGAACCAGAGTAGACCCAAACATACATATCACTATTTATGCCGCACCCTGTATACCTGCATATAAATGAGTGACAAGGAGCAAACAGGCGACAATTGCACTCCTTATTTATACACCTGAAACGTTATTGGTTTTAAAAACAGAAATGAAATATAGAAAAGTGAAATTGAGATATTATTCTTATATATATAAAACACATGTCTATCTGTTCAAATGTCCGCAAATTTCGAGAAATAACTCGGCCACGCGTAAACGTTCTGGAGAGAGACATGAATGAACATAATCAACATATTCAGGCTGGTTCAACAATACATAAATCATATCCGGAGAGACAAGTGTAAACAATACGATGACATAAGGATTATCACAAGGAGGTCAGCAACGGGAGGTCGTTGACAAATTTTCATGAACTTAGGGCCACCTCGAAAACCGAGCTTTCGGTTGATTCTTAGTAAAAAAAAATTCTCGGAAAATTATCTTATGTAGTCGAAACACACTCTCTTTGTGGTTTTTGACAATTTTTTTAACCATTTGGCGAGTTTCAAATCTGAAATGGGATGTTTGTCATTTTCGAGTTTTCACCCATCTGAAATGTTCACTGTTGCAGAACTTCGAGATGTGTATGTGCTGAAACTTTTTGTCAGAGTACATAAATTCCTCTTCAATACTAATCACAATCGCAAAAATGCTCATTTTCTGAAAAGTTATACTGGAAATTCTTGAACTCACTTCGACAAAATTCCACTGTTTTCTAAAGTTGTGTCCAATAGATTTATTCTTGGATCAGAAGAAAGACACATTTTGAAAAATGTCAAAAAAAATCAACGTGTAGGAGATTTTAAAGTGAAATCGGGGCATAGGTCTATTTGTACACTTTTGGCTAAAATCAAAAGTTTTGAGATAGAAACTTGTGGAACGGAAAAAAACGGACATAATGTATGAATTCATTTAAATTTGATTTACATAATGAGAGGGAATCAATGAAAACAATGAATGGACACGGTTCTTCTTATATCAATATCAATATCAATTCCACTCAATCCCGACATTTGTCATCGTTCATTTCCATTTCACGAATCACTTTCCTAATCTTTCTATTCGTCGCCATCCATTCATTTTTCATGATATCAACTAATTTTCTATCCTTTTTCAATCCTATAGACACTTCTTCAAATCTCCGTCTGAAAATGTTGCGAATCGATGGAAGCCTCTTATCCAAATAATCAATCGCTATATGGACATTTTTCTCGAAAAAGAAAGGATTATCGAGACGTTGAATGATCGGTTCAATTAGGTTGTAGTATTTCTCTAAACTGGTTGCTGATTCCAGTTCCTTTTTTGTAGGTTCCTCATACTTTCCAAGTGTCCATGGGCGAACTGGCCCGAAATTGAGTGCCTTCCGTAACTCTTCAAGCCCAATTGTCGCCGCACCATAATCGATCAGAGTAGAAGAAAACATCCGTGCGTAAACATGTTTTATGAAGTCTCCTAATAGAAGTTCATGGTCTCTTGAGCTGAAGCATGTCGTGGAGATTTTGGAATACTCACTTTCAATAGAGGTATTGGGATCTTCTGAAAAAATACGTTTTCTTCTCAACAAATGTTCTGGGTCCCACCACGAAATCTGGTCAAAACGGGAAATTTCAAATGTTTAGAGGTAGAGATTCATATTTTGGAGTTTTTTCAAAGGTTGTTAATGAGATTTGAAGAATTTCGAGCAAATACTGCCAAAAAGCATACCTGCATTTAAATGAACAGCAAATAATAGACAGAGGAACAATACTGACTTCATATTTGTAAAAGTAGTGGTTTGACTAACAAACGATTTGGAAAAGATACGAATAATAAAGTAGATGCAAACGAATAGTAAAATCTCCCCTAAAATTGGGGAAGATGACCGACTGAACAATACGAATGACAACAGAGATAACATCCGGGGAAATATATCACATAGGGAGAAATGAGGGAACTTTGTTTGTGGATCAACCGGGGCTGGGCGTAACTTGCTTAGAACTCGATATTTTGAGCTGAAAAGAATACCAAAATATAGAATTTGGCAATTTCTATTTCTGTAATATAATACGGGAAAGATGACTATTCAGTAATGTGCAGCGGGCAGAGTTTGAAAAAGAAGAGTATATTTTAATTACAGTAACTAAATTGTTTTGGATTATTAATGCCGGAACTTCAGATTTTCTTTTCCCAGGTCGGATCTGGTATAAATTTGGATGGTGTTATTTCTGATTAAGAACATGCCTGAGGGACTTTATCTGACCTCCAGTGACTCTTTCTGTATATTTAAATAAATAAATGAAAATATCATAAACATGTCAAAATAATATTTCATGCCAAAACCTCGACTCGAGGCTGCAGTCCTAAAAGTTCACAATGCTAATTCACATTCCAGGTATGCTTATTTATTTTTAGAATACTAGCGCAAGCCTCTCACAAGTCTAGGCCCACATCTCCCACAAGTGCGCCTGGTTCAGGTTCTGACATACCTGGTTGTTGATCCTGTTTTGCTTTAACATAATTCATTAGGAAGCATTATTAAAAAATAAAAAACATTCATTTGGAGAGGTATGTAGAGGTGATTATAACTAATTCTCTAGCTTATCCTTATTTGCAAGATAGCAAATCAAAGATTCACTTTTCATCTTGTTTACTGCCTCATCCATACGACCGGCCATCTGGCGAAACTTGTCAACTATTGATTCCACATCTTTTCTACCCCCGTTCTTCTTTGCATTCCGGAATTCCTGTCGATAGATTCCTCGAATCGCAGGGAATCTTTTATCCAAAAACGCGATGGCCGGCGGGAAGTTTTTCTCCAAGAAGAACCGGCTATCGAGATTCAGAGAATTCATACTCTCCTCCCGTCTCTCATAGTATTCTTCGATCGTCGGTGCCGCCAGAATCTCTTCTTCCTTCAGATGCCTCTCCCGTTTCCATGGTCCACGTGGTGGCATTCCTAGCGCCGCACGCATTTCTATCATACCAATAAGCAATTGTGCATGATTTATCAAGATTGAGTTGAAAATCTCTGCAAAATAATAGCGAAGTGTGTTGCCAGTTATTTCCTCGTGATCTCGATGCGATAAGCAGGTAGTGGAGATGTTGGCGAGCTCTTCCTCGATGTTTAGAAGTGGAGTGGATGGTGTGGTCTCTAAAACAAACGAGTTTATATATATATATAGATAGAGTACTCTCCATAAAGATTGCGTGAGACCTCACAGATGATATTTGGAGCATTTTTTGGCAAATACTGTTAAAAAGAACTATCATATACCTGCATGAGAGTGAGCTGCAAAAAATAGACAGAGGAACAATGGTGACTTCATATTTGGGTGAGTAGTCGTTTGGAAAACAAAAGGTTTGAAAAAGATGTGTGTCTTAATCGAAAATTAGATGCAAACGGATAGTAAAATCTCACTTATTTGGGGAAGACGGCCGACTGAAGAATACGATTGATAACAGAGATAACATCCGTGGAAATATATCACGTGGGGAGAGAAAAAGAGAAATTGCTTGTGGATAAAGCGGGCATAAATCGCTTTAAACTGCCTGTTATAAGCTGAAAAATCTACCTAAATGTAGATCTCAGCGAGTTCAATATTTCTGATATAATACGGGCCGGATGGTCAGTTGTTAATATGCTGCTAACCGGGATAAAGTGTCAAACCACTCAAAAATAGCCCAAAAACCATTCTAGCAAAACGATCCGCTAGCCAACTAATAGATCTCGCTGACAAGGGAAGACTTTGAACACGCCGCTTTCAAACGATGTATAAGTTGGGACACAGGTACTTTCGACTACGTGAACTCCACTTTTACTGTCAAAACCGGATCAATCTTCCTGCGAGCCGATGTATGAGTCACCAAAGTTTTCATATGTTAAAGATGTTGTGCACAATTTTCATACCACCGATAGGTACATACGGTATGGTACAGTAACAATTAACCATCCGGTTTGTAGTTACTCAAAGGAATAAAACTCGTTGAGATCTCCATTTTCGTATATTTTTCAGCTCATAAAACTCAGATTGAAGCGAGTAATGTGCCGGCCCGGTTTGCAAGTCAGAAAATGAATACAAAATTGCTTAAACGCTACCTGTATTTAGCTTCAATATTGTTTCTTGAACCAAAGAATGACAAATTTCCCTTGATTTCTGATCAGAAAAGTCCAAAATGATGTTCCATTCAGTATAGACATGATATCTTTTTTTTGAACAAAGTTTATGAATAGATGTTGATTGAGAAGGTGTTCTCAATGGAGGGATCAAAGATGTCTGTAGTTTCTTTTTGTTGAGTAATCCATTTTTCTGTCTATGCCCACCCTACTAGGGAAGGAACTCGGGTCAAGATTTATCACTGTGTACTCAGGGAATTTTGAGCGATTCGCCCGCCGTTTGGGCGATTCGCCCACCAATTGGGCGGTCGTGCCCAACCCGGTTGGGCACTACCGCCCAAATCAAGGGCGAATCGCCCAACGTGTGTTGTTTTTAGCGTTCGCTTTCCTTGCCGATACTCATATATATATTACATTAAAAAACAGAAGTCAGTTATTGTTTTCATCAATGTTTATTTATCCGTTTAAAAAGAAAAAAATTATCAAGTCTCTGGCACTTCTTGTTGTTGTTGGCTGTGGGAGGAGTTGGTAATTGAGAGAAAACCATCGATTCACAATTCGGTGCGAGAGTAGAAGACGTGTTTGGTTTCAATATCATCCACATTCATCGGATAGAAATCTGTAATATGAACTATGAAAAGATGAAGAGTTAGAACCATATGACAGATGCTCCTATTTGAAACTTTTATTCAAATCAACCGGCGGAGCACTTGCAGAAAGAGACGATTTAGCAAATCGGACTTCGAAAAAAACTATTTTCCCGAAAATTAGCTATCGTTTTTACACAATCTAACGGCACTAACCTCAATAATCAAAATCCATCCTCGGGACAATAGTTGAGCAAATTACGCAGGAGACGGAAATGACCCACTATCCTTTCCGACGAACAATTTTCCCAAGTCTTAACCATGTTTTTTTAAAGATTAATTTGAGTAAATTTTCACTCACAAACCTCTCTTCTTCTTTCGAATGGTGTCCTTTTTCATATTCATAACAGAATAGTGTGTTTGAAACAGATAATTAATACAGAATAATAATGAAAATAAATGAAAAATAGAAATGATTTTTCCAGTACGATAGAGCGCGTGTTCATAAACTGGGCGAATCGCCCTACAAATGGGCACTTCGCCCTGGCCCACCACTCTTCCTTTCTCAAATCTCCGACCTAACCGTCGCCCAACCCTCGCCCAGTGGGCGCTTCGCCCAAAACGCTGGCTATTCGCCCTAAATGCAGGCAAATTGCCCATACTGTAGGCAATTCGCCTTCCTGATGCCCACGTGATGCCCAACCGTTGCCGAAAATTCCCTGAGTAGGCACCGTGTTTTTCTTTAAATATATCGGTTATTACTAACTAGGGAAAGCCTCCAGGGGACCGTGGAGTTACAGGTCGTGACTTATATCATTGGAAAGCTGAAAAAGCGCTGATTCCAAGTATATACTCACTTTGCGCTTTTGAGGCCTGGTATTCAAGAAAAACGAGGTCAAAGTTTGGACCGCTGACAAGTCATTACCTTGTCGTCCCGGTCACCTGGAGGCCTTCCCTAGTAAAGCTAGTAGTTTTTAAAACTATTTTTTTCGCAAAATTTCCGTTCTAGTGATATAAATCTTGATCATTCCCTAGTTAGAGAGTCACTAAGTTTTTACTTTAATTACCATGAGTAATTAACAAGTTAATTGACGTCTCTATTCCTCTCTTCTTCTTCAAAGACCATCTTCCCCTCAATACATATGTTCTTCTCTTTCTTCTCTTTTTCCTTTCTCCTCTGGTTGCTCAGAAACACATAATAAAACAACAACAATTTCCGCAGAGAGAGAGACCGACTTAACTCTGCTCTCACTAAGGAATAGGATGGGAGCAAAAACAGAAAGAAAAGAAGAGAAAGGATTCACTTTTCTTCTCCATACGGGCGCCGCTTTTGTTGTTACATCACTAAGAAATTTAATGGGAGAGAGAGAGGAAGAGACCAGAGCAGGAGAGGACGTAGAAAAAAGTACATCATCGTAAAACGCTTCTCTGTCTGTGTGTCTTGAGTGTCTGGATGTCTGAATGGTACTGCTTCTTGCAACCGCGCTCTACTGGACTCTAGGAATGATCCGTGCTAACTAGAAAGCTTAGGTCGGTCTGTGTGTCGGAGAGCCCGGATTTCTCAGATTTTGCATATTTTTAACAGAATTTTCTCTCTTTTTTGTCTGAAATTTCGGATTGTCTTCTCGTTTTGGTCTGTACTGGACCTCTGTACTCCAACAGGCGTGCACACCGACCAATTTTAGTATCTTTTGGTGGCGGAGCCTAAAATTCAACTTTTTTAGATTCACGTTCTAGCTAAGTAATTCTTGACCTATGTATGTACGCTATGCTTGTTTTTTTCTATATATTCTGAGACCAAGTTCCCATGAACCTGATTTGTAGGGGGTGCTTATCTAGTCGCAAAAAAGAGGTGTGTGAGTACTCAGGATCAAACTTGACTCATGGGAAACTACATAGTTGCCATGAAACTTAAGTTCAGGGTGATCATAATGTAACACTGAAGAAAAGGATGACCTAGAAACCGCATATTTTTATTCAGCTTCAAGTAGTTCCTAAAATATGAGTATCTGGCGTGTCTTTTGCGCGTTTTTTGAGCAAATCGACGCTATACATGTATCTAGTTTTCATGAAACCTATTTGAAAAGATAGGGACGTTTTGAACCGGGAAACTTTAAAACCGGATAAATGAGATTTTCCGAAAGCTTGAAAATGTTGTTCATCTTTTCGAATTTCCCAATATGTTTGAGGTTTTTTGCAGCAGTTTTCACGAAAAAATCGAAATTTTAATGTTGAACATTTTTTCGGGTTTTTTACAGCAAAACAATGCCAAAATCGTTTTAGGAAAATGTCTTTTTATTCCGGTTTTTGCCTTCCGCCATGTCAAAAACCGCATTCCGATCAAATCTTGTTTCCAACAATCAAAATTCTTCCTGTCTAAACACAAGGACGCTTAAAAACTAGTCATTTTGCAACTTTTGCAACCAGGGCGAAGGATCCCTCCTCTTTTCTCCAATAAGCTATTCCGAGACCACTAAAAGTATATCAAAACCAATTTTTTCGTCATTCCAACCCACTCATTCTCCCACGGTATGACGCGATGTCTCCCTTCCTCTTTTAAAATCTCCAAAAAGAACCAACCTTTGATATCGATATCTCATCCCCCCCCCTCTCTTTGTAATTACAGATTCATAAAATGGGGCGAGGAGGATTGTTATTTATGAATTCATATGGTAGCGTGTGAAAGAATCTCGTTTTTCTTTTCAAGTAGTCGTCGTCTCCGGAATGCAAGTAATACTCCACTGAATGAGAGAGAGAACGAGCAAATTATTCATGAAATGAGGTATGTGAGAGCACCCAGTCTTATGAGAGGGCTCCGTAGTACTGACCGTAGACTGCAGATTTTTGATGAATAAGGAGACTTGTGGTTTTTTTGGTAGCAAAGTCTGTGGCGTAGGCAGGTTTATTTTTTTGAAAAACAGACATTATTGTGTTTAAAAGCGCATAGAACATTTTCAAAACCATACAGTAATTTCCGATTTTAATAAACGCCGAACAAAAGTGTGTTTCATGTTGTTCCCTTGATGAACTATGCGGCTTTGACTCGACGATTGGCGCGATGATAACCCTTATACAGTAACCCAAATAGTCATGGTTTTTAACAGAGCACACTAGCTTATCAGCATTTCAGCAACCCTGTCTGAGATATTCTTGAAAAGGTAGATTTTTTGCGATTTGATATTAATTTGTAAATTTTCCCACTGGACATTGTTAACTAGATGCACAAACGCAAATAAAAAAAACCGAAGTGAGCGGTATTTGGAACGGTTCGGTGGATTTACCGATAAATTTTTATCGGGAAACTTACAGGTAAATTTTCTTGCGTCTTTTTGGCTCCAAGAGCTGTATGTTCCAGGGTTTTCGGGGTTTCGGAAATTCCGTCACCAAATTATAATTCGTACTTACAAACCTAGCCGACGCGTAGCTCGCTAAAAACACAATATAATGAGCTGAAAAATATACCAAAATGTAGATCTCATCACGTTCTACAAATGTGATCTACTACAGGACGGATGGCTTTTTTATGTGCCACGGACCGAGCTTGAATGGTTTTTTTCCATCATTATCGAATTTTTTGGCCCTGTTTGCACGTATGATAAAACTCTCTCCCCGTCTCTCACTCTCATCCTCAAACTCATTAAATATGTGTTCACTAAATATTTCAACACTTACCAGAAACCTCGAGCAGAGTTTTCAGAGAATTCTTAACGCTTTTCTGACTGATTTTCTCCATTTCTTGCCAGTTTTTCAGTTTTAGTCTTGGTTTTCTACCGGCTCTCCGCCAAATTCTCACACTCATTATTTCCGGATTTCTTTGAAAAATGACGAATTTTTACAGAAATGCATCAAACTGAGCGATTTCAAAGTACCGCATCCCCAAAAAATTTCCGCCCGTTTCTGACTAACAAAATCTAGAAAAAAGAAATTAGCTTCATAAGTTTGTGAGTATGTCTGAATCCCCCCCCCTTCCCCCATCGAGTATATTTATATAAACAAGCTTAAATCAATTGGCTTCCCCACTCTTCGGATTTTCTCTTTTTTCATTTCATTCTATTCTCACACACCTACTTTTCTTCCTATTTCTCTTATGTCTCTTGTTGTTTCAATAGAACTTTTTTCGCTGGATTTTTAGTGGATTTCATGGGTGGACTACCTCGTTTTCAGGTTGAAACCGGACACCTATACACTTTTTTCCAAATATTTAGTTTTAAAATGGGAACGTTACATATTTCAAGTCAGCTTAAAGTATTTCTTAAAGTTTGAGTATCTGGTGTGTCTTTGGCATGTTTTTGAGATATGCCTAGTTTTTATTTAACCTATTTGAAAAGGGACGTTTTGAAACGGGAAATTTCAAAACCGGATAAATGAGGTTTTTCAAAATTTTTCATTGTTGAACTGGATCGAACGGAACTCCGCCTTCCGCCTTCCGCCATTTTAAGATTTTTTCAGCCATTCTCATTAAAGGATATCAGCTTGAAAAATGTGTTTGCCTACTCGAATTTACTGATACATTTGAGGTTTTTGCAGCAAAACTGTCAGTTTTACCAATCAACGGAATTTGACGCAAATTTAACCATTTTTAGTAGATTTTTACAACAAAATAGGGCCAATCGTCGGAAAATTTTTCCTAACGCTTTCCGCCTTCCGCCATTTCGTTATTATAACGGAGCACCTGTTTTATAAGCTGGCCCGCCTTGTATTTTTTTCCTGAGAATCACCGTGAATAACTTTCAGACTATTAGCAAACTTTTTTTTTCAAAAATTGACCTTCATGAGTTTTAGAAGCCTTATAATTTGTATCATACTGAAAACGTTGGGTGTACCAAGAATTTGAGCGGTATTGCGCATTTTCCTTCCTAACCAGAAAAGGTCACTGAGTCAGTTTGGAGTTATGCCTTATATCAGCTTATATCAGACTTATATCAGACTTATATCAGCGGAAAGCTGAAATCACGCTAATTCTATACATATATTTTTTTTCGTCCTCGATTCCTGGTTTTGAGAAAAACAGAGTCAAAATTCTGAAATTTGACAAATTATTAATTTTTTCTCTATTTTTCCAAATTTTCTTTTTGATTTCTCCCGAATACCAGACTTCAATGGCAAAAACTAATTATATATTTGGAATCAGCGTTTTCTGAGCTTTTGAATGGTATAGGTCATGTGCCATAACTCCATAACCTTCCCAAGTAAGCACAACTAGTCTCGCTCCACTGTAAATGAGAACACACTTACATAAATGTACCGGTTTTCGAGAAATCATTCCGTTTTAATACGGTTGTGACTACGTTATTTTGATGCTACAGTACTCCCACCATCTTGGAAGTACTGTAGCACTCAACGTGAGAACCCTCCGTCAATCTCATATTCTACCACAATAAAAACACAGAAACATGTGTTGTGTCTTGAAATTGAAGTGACTTGTTCCCCCCACTAAAAGAGGAGAGGGGGTGGGGGAGCAAAAAAGGAAAAGAGCACTCATAAAATATTCGTCCCCCCCCCTTCTGACTCTACTCCTGCTATAAATCGTGGCACCTTTTTTGTTGTTTCCCCCTCCTTTAAAATCGAGGCGAGCACTTGTCATTTTTCGTTTCCTTGTGTTTTTACTCATACCGAATTCTCGAGTTCTTTGGGTTTTTAGGTTCCCATCTAAGTTTGTTTTTACTTTTTGTCTTGGTACTAGCCGTTTTGTAACTGTGACGTTTTACAACCATGTAGTTTCATTTTAATCAAGGTTTGTGTGTAAAATTGCGGTAGAGCGTACTTTCCTCTTTGAACGCATAAACGTGAAAGCTCGCTCCATTGAAACATTTCAAAAACTGTTCCAAATTTAGCGTTAGAGCGCATTTGCACAATAATGCTTACTAGTGAGTATTTGCGCCCCACCGATATCATGCAGGACGTAGTCTAACATTTCATACTGTTCCATGGAGCGCACTTACCACAGGCTCCAATTTTTTTTTTGCATTTTTGTATTATACTTAACTAAGACGTTTCTGACGTCTAGGCGCGCTTTGAATACGAAAGAAAAACAAATTGTCGTCAGAAGAGGCGTGTCTCTAAATCCCCCTCGAATCCTAAATCCTCCCAAACCCTGCACTAAAATAGAATCAAACATCTGGCCTCAGTCTACTTTTCTCAGCTTTGGTGGAAGTTTTTCGTTCGATTCTATGATTTTATTCTTCTTGGGACATATTTTAGTTCTAACTTTCCAAGAAAAGCAATGCTACCTGAAAACCTTGTCCTAGGGTCTTTTATCTTGCCTAGGACGTTTTAAAAACGATACCTTTTGAAACTGAGACATTCCAAAACTTACTAGGGAAGGATCCCGAGTCGAGATGGAGTTACATGTCGAGATATACATCACTAGAACGAAAATTTTGCGCTGATTTCAAATCTGTATTCTGTTTTTGCAGACCGATCTTGTGAAAAAAGTTATTTGCGTTTTTGTAGCCTCTCAGTGCAAAAATTGGCATTTTCAAGCCTCAAAAAATTAACGTTTTTCTTATTTTTTTCAAACTTTTTTGTGTTTTTTGTATGAATACGCACGTAAAGATGCTTTTGGCATAGTTATGTTCTAGAATATATTTTCAGAAAAAAATTTCTGCAAATTCTTAAATTTTCAAAAATGACGCATCTACAAAAACTTTGTCTGAAAATTTTCTAAAGTTCCAACACAAACAATAAAATCTTAGTGATTGGAAATACACGTACAACACAAAAAAGTTTGAAAAAATAAGAAAAACGTTAATTTTTTGAAGCTTGAAAATGCCCATTTTTGCACTGAGAGGCTACAAAAACGCAAATAACTTTTTTCACAAGATCGGTCTGCAAAAACAGAATACAGATTTGAAATCAGCGCAAAATTTCCGTTCTAGTGATGTATATCTCGACCTGTAACTCCATCTCGACTCGGGATCCTTCCCTAGTTAGATAATAATGAAACGTTTCAGAAACGAAAGTTTCTAAGCTTAGGGACTTGAGTATAGTGTTTTGTTGTAACGGTTTCGATTTGTCCCAATTTCAAAACGTCACCTTCAGCATCGTCTTGATTTCGAAAAGTACCAATTTTTAAGTGACCGGTTTATTATGTCCCAATTCTCAACAGTCTCACAATCAGTTGTGTTACGTACCATTTCGGACTGTCTCGAAGACTGCCAGTTTCAATTACCTTTAGTTTCAAAATTTCCAGTTTCAAGACTAGCCTGAAACCCTAAAACTTTTGCCAACAGAACTTGTCAGTCGGCTTCTTTCAGTTATAGGACGTTTCAGCCGTTCCCTGATTTGAACCTAGTTTTTAAATCGTTGAATTCGCATGGCATATTCTAAAACTGCCCTAGATGGGATATCTTCTCGGACCCTCCAAACTTCGACCAAAGGAAGCTAACAATGGGTTTCAGTTATGCTTTTCAACCGGGTCGAAACGGGACCGCTGTAACTGGCCTGAACCACAATATTATGAGCTGAAAAATATACCAAAATGTAGATCTCGGCAAGTTCTATATCTGTGACCTACTACAGACTGGATATCTATTCGTTAATGTGCCGCGTGCAGCACCGGAATGGTTATTTATTCGTTTTTGCGTTTTTGGCATTTATTCCGAAATGCGAGACGCCAGGACTCTGTCGATAAACTTTACGAAATTCTGACAAAATGCACTTTTAATCTAGAAAACGCTCAAATTGGAACTTTAAATTTGCCAAATACTCCATAAAATGCAGAAAATCGTCAAAAATTTGAAATCGTGAAGAAACATTTGAAATTTGGGGTGTAGACCGGAAAAAGTGCCGAAATCTCAAAGTTAGCCATAAAGCGTCGTTGTAGCCCGGTCCGCGACACAGTAACGATTAACTATCTGGCTCGTGTCTTACTTACTTAGTTACTTAGTCGATCCGTTCTTCGCTCATTGGGTGTGGGCGCGGATCACAGCTATCCATTTGTTTCGATCTTTTGCGATTGTGCTCCAAGGTTCTATCGTTTGATTTCCTTGCCGCACTGAGATTTCTTTTCTCAAGGAGTCGGCCCATCTCATTGGCGGTCTCCCTACTGGTCTTTTCTCATTTCTGGGTATCCATTCTTGTAGCAACGTTGTCCACCGATTATCGTTTCTTCTCATAACATGTCCAGCCCATCCTAACTTTCGTTTCGTTATAAAGACGAGAGGGTCTTTCACTTGGGATAGTTTCCTTATGTCTTCTCTGTGAAGGTTCTTCTCTCGTTGTTCTGTGAGGGTGATTCCGACGAGTTTCCTTTCAAGTGCGGCATGTGTGATTCTTACTCGTTCGGATAGGGCTTTTGTGAACGTCCATGTTTCTGATCCGTATGTCAACGCTGGGAGGACCGTGGTGTCGAATAGTTGGGCTCGGGTCTTTGGGCACGATAAGGCATCTGTAGTGGTTTTGATGTTGTTGAATGCCGCCCATGCAGCTCTTCGTCTTCTGTGTATTTCTGGCTCGAGGTCGTTTTTCGTGTTGAGGAGTCTTCCCAAATAAACATATTCCTCAACATCTTCAATTGTGGTTGTGGTGTTATTGTTTCTGATGGATATTTGGTGATTTGACGCGAATTTGTTTCTTAACACTTTAGTTTTACTCGCATTGATTTCCAGACCGACTGTTTCACAACTGTTTACTAGCTCTTGTAGCATTTTCTCCGCTGTTTGTGGAGTCTTCGAGATGAGAATGATGTCGTCGGCGAATCGTAGGTGTGTTAGGTTTCTACCGTTTATTCTGATCCCGGGGAGTTATCGTAGTCTTCTTCGTCTCCTTTCAGTTGTGACCATGACATACGACTAAAAGCTGATTCGAGACAAGCAGAGAACAGATTTGGTGATATAGGGTCTCCTTGTCTGACCCCTCTGGTAATGGGGATGTTGACTGGGTTGTAGAATGGAGTGATTGTAGTGGAGCAATCTTTGTAACATTCTTTCAGTAGTTTCACATATCCCGAGTCTATCCCTTGGGTCTTCAAGCTTTCCCATAAAGCCGCAGGTTCGATTGTGTCGAATGCCTTTTTGAAGTCGATGAACACCATGGTGATTGGGATTTGGTATTCTCGACCCACTTCCATCAATCTTTGCACAGAATGGATGTGGTCAATCGTGGAGAAGGATCTTCTGAATCCTGCTTGTTCGACCGGTTGTACTTCTTCCAATGATTTCCGGATTCGATTCAGAATACTTTTCGTGAAGACTTTGTATAGAACTGGAAGCAGGCAGATCGGCCGATAGTTTTCCAGATTTTGTTTGTCACCTTTCTTGAAAATTAAAGTTGTTTTCGAAGATTTCCACTTCGTTGGAACTTTTCCTTCTTTCAGGTACCGTGAGAATCTTTCTGCTAGGAGTTTATGGACAGTTGAGTGACTATTTTTTAAGAAGTCTGCTGTTATTTTGTCTTCTCCAGCTGCTTTCCCGTTATGGAATGAGTTCAGGGTGTGTTGAATCTCTTCTGGAAGGAATGCAGGTAACGTTTCCGTTTGTTGAAAGAGAGTGGTTGTAACGCTCGGCTTTTTGGTTGCAAACAGGTTTGAGTAGAACCGTCTCACTTCGATTTCCATTTTTTCTCGAGACGTGAGTTTTTCTCCTGTCTCTCCTGATATCAAGCACGGAATGTATGATTGGTATTCTTTTATGTCCCTTGCAACCTTCTTCAGACTCTTTTTCTGGTTCGCAGCATTCAGAAGTCTTTCTTTCGTGAAATTTTCATGATCTTTCTTCACTGCTTGCCTACATTCTTTGGACAGGGTCTTGAAGTTGGGGTCTGATCTATCAGTGCATCTTCTTTTTGCCAGTAATAGTCTTGTGTTGTCCGTCAGTCTATTTCTAGAATGATTATTTGGCATTGTCACAGCAGTGTCTTGCGCGTTCTTCAGAACATGTACAAGAGTATCGTACTCCTTATCGATATCTTGATTTTCACAAGAGTCAAGAGTTTCTGTTGTGAGCAACGCTGCTGTCGGATCTAGGACTCTTCTAGGCGGCTTCCTTCTCTTCACTTGCTCGTACTTCGCCTGTTTTGCGTTTATGTGGATTTTTGCTCGTAACATACGGTGATCGCTGCCGTTTGTGAATGAAGGAACAACAGAGACGTCGGTGATGTATTTTCCGTTTGCAAGAATGTGATCTAACTCGTGTCTGTGTTGTTTATCGGGACTGATGTAGGTCCACCGTCGGTGAGTCGGCTTTATGAACTGTGAGTTCATGTGGAATACTCTGTTGACCTCGCAGAACGTGGCAAGTCTCTCTCCACTGTCGTTTCTCTTTTCCATGGAGTGTGGGCCAATGAATACTTCGTTTCCTTTCCTTTCGCCGATTCTGGCATTAAAGTCTCCTATGACCATTTTATATCTACTCTTGCATGACTTGTACACGTCTTCTAGATTTTCGTAGAAATTTGAGTGTTCTTCTTCTTCGTAATCAGCGGTGGGTGCATAGCCTTGTATGATAGTGCACTGATTCTTGTTCACTTGCAGTGTAATGTATCCGATACGATGATTCACTATCTTTATCTCTTTTATTTTTGGCATAAGGGATTTATTAATTATAAATCCTACACCGCCAGATACAGAAGAGTCGTTGCGTTTTCCAAGTATTACGCCGGTTCCGTCTCGATTTGTCATATGCACTTCTGCGGATCTTTTTGTTTCTGAGAGACCAATAATGTCGTATTCAATGCGATTTGTCTCTTCGAGTAGTTCTGCAAGTCTGTTGTCTGTGGCGACAGACCTGCAGTTAAAAGTGCATATCCTTAGATCGGTTTTTCTGGTTTTTGGCCGGGTTAACTTTTTCCTTTTTGAATGGTAGACATCCATAGCTCCGAGATTAGATCGCCTCTCTCGACTTGCTACTGCATCTACCGTAACAGTTGCAGAGGCCGAGTGCGGAGGACTGAGGCAGGTTTTGGTGCTGTTTTGAGCGGTTTGGGTGTCTCTAGTTACTTTACTATGGTCTGCTAAACCAATGCTAAAGCCGCCCGGTCACAGAGAGTATTCGACGCTACCTCTGACCTGCGTGAGACGTTGTACTTCTTGGCCAGATGTTTCACTCCCGGCGTGACGAATTCGCCGGGTTTGTAGAAGTGTAACATCTGTTGATCTTCTTCGCCGCGAAGAGGCTCAGTACAGAAGAAGAAGGGGGTGTAGACCGGAAAAAGTGCCGAAATCTCAAAGTTAGCCATAAAGCGTCGTTGTAGCCCGGTCCGCGACACAGTAACGATTAACTATCTGGCTCGTGTCAGGTCAATGATTTAGAATTCATTGAGATCTACATTTTTGTATATTTTTCAGCTCATAAAACTCACTTCTAAGCGAGTTATGAGTCACAAGCCGTTGACAAGAACTGTTGTCAGAACATCTTGGTTCCATAAAATCTGGTTTCAAAACGTCCTAGTTTTTAAGGTTTTTTGGTCCCTCTAACCGATTCTTGCTCTCCTTTCTTCCATGAGTAATAGGTACCGTACCCCCGTCTTCCCTAAAACCCAATTTGCTTCTTCTCCTCTACCCGGATTTGACAAATTTCTTTTTTTCTTCTTCCAATTTTTCCTCTTTTCACCACCCAACCCAACCCAATCTCCATTCAGTTCCCAATTTCCAATTTCAATAGGGGGCTATCCATCTGGGGGTGCCTCATCTTCTTCTTCTCCTTCTCTCATCCGTTGTGTTCCATCCTTCTTCGCTCCTCATTTTCCGTTTCACCCCCCCTTTCTACTCCAATATAAATAGTGTTTTGTGGAGAAGAAGAGATGGGGGATGGACTCTCTCCAAGTATGTGTTAAATCGTTTCGTTTTCCGTGTGCTCCTTCTCCTTCTGCTGGTGGTGGAGAAGAGAAGGACCTTTTTTAAATTGGAATCCACTCCTCCTCTTACTCCTATTTTACGCTTTTGGGTTAGCTTTCTTCACTTTTCTCTAGTTTTAAGGTACAGTAGTTAGTACCTGGAATTTGTTTCCCTGGCGGCGTCTGTCATTTTTCATTGTCATACTCTTACTCAGCTCGCCGAGACGATTTGAATGAGTATAATTATGTCTATATTCCGTTCGCTTTAGGGTCTACCGTAATCTCGCTACCGTAGTTTCGTGGCGGGACCCAAATTTTCAAATTTTCAAAATGACTCGGAATATAGTCATGATTATACTTATTCAAACCGTCTTGACGCGCTGAGTTTGAATATCCTATTATTGTCTAGAAATTTTCGGGTCCTGTCCCGAAAATGCGGTCTAAAGGCACATAGGTAGCCTGAATATGTTAAAACTCGCTACAAACTAGGCCTGCTTGAAATTTTTTGACATATTCAAACTCAGAAAGTCATGCCGGTTCGAATGAGTATAATCATGACTATATTGAGAAATTTTGAAATTTTGGGTCCTGCCACGCCGTGATTATACTCATTCGAACCGTCTTAACAAACTGAAGTCAAAAATAGAATTGGCTTCTTGAAAAAACCGCGCCGCACTCCAAAAATATAGTGTTTACGAGTTTCAGCTTACCCAATGCGCCTTTAATCCACATTTTCGGGACCAGGACCATGAAATTTTGTAATAAAAAAGCGATTTTCAAATTCAGCACGTCAAGACGGTTTGAATAAGTATAATCATGACTGAATTCCGAGTCATTTTGAAATTTTTAAATTTTGGGTCCCGGCACGAAACTACGGTAGCTAGATTACAGTTTTCGTGGCGAGACCTTAAAGTGAACGGAATATTAGAATGATTATACTCATCCAAATCGTCTTACCACACTGAATACAAATGTTGAGTTAGCTTTCCGGAAAATCGCGACGGTGTTCAGTTTTACCATTTTCAGCCTACCCAATGCGCCTTTAAACCGCATTTTTAGGGCCAGGACCAGAAAATATCTTGAAAAAACAAAGATTTCTAAATTCAGCGCATCAAGACGGTTCAAATAAGTATAATCATGACAATATTCAGAAAATTTGAAAATTTGGATCCTGCCACGAAACTACAGTAGCTAGATTCGTGGCGAGACCCTAATGTGAACGGAATATAGCCATGATTATACTCATTCAAACCGTCTTAACACACTGAATACGAATATTTAGTTAGCTTTCCGGAAAATCGCGACGATGTCCAGTTTTGCCATTTTCAGCCTACCCAATGCGCCTTTAAACCGCATTTTTAGGGCCAGGACCAGAAAATTTCTTGATAAAAATGCGATTTTCGAACTCAGCGCGTCAAGACGGTTTGAATAAGTACAATCATGACTATATTCCGTTACATTTTGAAATTTTGAAAATTTGGGTCCTGACACGAAACTACAGTAGCTAGATTACGGTAGACCCTAAAATGAACGGAATATAGACATGAGTATACTCATTCGATGCGTCTCGGCGAGCTGAGTAAGAATATGACAAGGAAAACATACAGAAACCGCTAGGGGAAAAATTTCGGGGGCGGGGAGGGGCTCAAAATTTTTTTACTCTTAAAAACCTAACTTTTAGTTACTTCGTCGTTGTGTCACTAATTCGTCATAACTCGTCTCATTTTCATTTCTACATTTCGCTACATCCCTTATTAGTATGAGAGTGCCCCCCTCCTCATCTCAATTTCCTCTCTCTCATCCCTTCCCCTTCTCATTACAAATTCAGAAGAGAGACCGCCCGTTTTTATTTTCTTCTGAGATTCTTCTTCTTTTCCTTATTTCTTTTTGTCGTCTTCTAGAATAGAAGACGTTCGAATTTCAAATAATCAATTATTCTTTTCAGAGAGCCGTCGTCCGTCTTATTATATTTTTGAGAGGGAAATTCGAGGACGAGGGAGCACTTTTAATAACATAGCAACCATCTCGAAAGGACGACGAACGAAATAAGCAATCATTATTTTTCAACAACATCAGGTGTGTGGAGGTGTATAGATTTTTAGTTTTCAAAAAAAAATTTTTTTGAAAACGACTAACTTTGGGAAGGTGTCCAATTTCTGTTAGGGTATTATACTAGTCTAGAAACATTTTTTTCTATTATTTGACAACTTTTTTGTATGATATCTATTAGCATGGCATGACACGCTTCTTACAACCACGCTCTACCGAAACCAAAGAAAATAGTGTTTGAAATTGAGAGATTCAGAAAAAAGAGACATTTTTCAAAGGGATTTCGGTGGAGCGCAGTTTTAAGAACTGTGCTGACAAGGGAACCTCAAGGGGTTGCAATTTTGGAATCGTTCCAAATTGCTACCAGGTATTAAGGACAGCTTGAATAGGCATATCCCAAATTTTTGTTTTGTGCTCGTCACTAGCCGCTGAGCACTGTAAAAGCCAAAAAATGACTTTCAAGACAGGGGTGAAACTTTGGGACCGTTTATCTCAGCGACAACACAATAATTTGGGATATGCCTATTCAAGCTGTCCTTAATACCTGGTAGCAATTTGGAACGATTCCAAAATTGCAACCCCTTGAGGTTCCCTTGTGAGCTAATAGTGAAAAATTATTTGTTTTCACTCAAAGTCAATATATACAGTCATTGAAGAGTCGGTGATGTTCTAGTGGTAAAATTTATTGAAAATTGTACAAATAATAGAGAAAAAAACTATTACTCAAAAGTTTAGAGAAACATTTTTTAGGTTCAAGAACATTTTTCAAAGATCTTGCGAAAAAAATTTCATCATTTTTTCCAAATTTTTTTCAATATGAGCAAAACCTTGAAAAACTGGAAAATCTAAAGTTAAGATTCATAAACTTCAAAAATTTTGCTGGAAATTAATCTAAACTCGATTTCCAAATATTTTGAAGAAATTTTTTTCCAAAATTCTTCAACTAAAAACTTTAAAAACTCAATTTTAGCTTTGACATGTTGTTATTTTTATTTTTCAAACCTTTTATCTAAAATTCGCAAAATTTTGATAAGCACGTACGAATAAACACTGAGCCACACTCTCTCAAAAATGTCTATTTTTGGAAAATAAAAAATTTTTGGTTTTTTTCTGAAAAACTACCGACTTTGAAGCCTCATAACTTTCTCCAATATTGTTTGATTGTCATGAAATTAAATTTATTTTGTAGATCAAACCTAGTTCTTCATTTTTGTAGTTGACAACTTTTTTCTACGACTTTTCCCCGGAGAGTTATAGTCAGTTTTCCGTTTTGTTAAAAATTTTGAAAAAATTGAAAACGGCTAACTTTGAGATGGTCTCACAGGATCCCATTTTGTCGTATTGTTCCAAATTTTTGCCAGGTTACTGTACTAGTCTAGATCTTCATTTTTGTAGTTGACAGTTTTTTCTAGGACTTCTCCCCGGAGAGTTATAGTCAGTTTCCGGCACCTTTCTTATTTTTTCAACTCGTTCCAGATCTCCTATGCGCTTCGAATGTAGCCAATTCCCTCTATTCCTCATCCATCTCGTTCTCATCATCGTCTCCATCTCCATTCAAATCCAACCATCAAATGCCAGTCAAAATTATCAGTGGTCTTATGACTCGGACGTGTTCGGCGGACCCGATTTCTGGGGTCTCGTGGAGAAGGATTGGTGGATGTGTAAGAAGGGAAGACTCCAATCGCCAATCGATATTCAACCCGATCGATTACTATTCGATGCCAGTGTTAAGCCGGTTCGCTTGGATAAGTTGCCGGTGAGTCTGGTATTCTGGGGTGCGGCGCGGTCGCGTCGCGGTTTTTCCAAAAATAAATGTGATATTCGAAAAGAGCTCGTTGAGACGCTTCGAATGAGTATAATCATGCCTATGTTTGAAAATTTGGGGTCTCGCCGCGAAATTACGGTTTTCGCGGCAAGACCCAAAATTTCAAAACTCAGGCATGATTATACTCATTCGAAGCGTCTCGACGAGCTCTATCCAAAACTGTCATTTATTTTTGAAAATCCCTGAAAACCATGATTTCAGGTGCTCTCGGAGTTTGTGAACACCGGCCAAATGGTGAGAATTCGAATCGGATATTCGGCAAAGAAGCCGTCGGTTAATATTACAAGCGGTCCGCTATACGGGTATAGGTATCGGTGAGTTTTATGGGTGGAGAGTGAGTACCATATGGTACTGGGCTATGGTACCATATGGCACCAACCTATAGTTGCCATATGGTACTGGGTCCCATTGACTACCATATAGCTCCGAACTATGGTACTGACCATGGTACCATATGGTACCGACCTATAATGGTACTGGGCTATAGTACCCAACTATGAGTACCATAAGGTACTGGACTATGGTACCGGTCTATAGGTACCATATGGTACTGGACCTTACTGTAGGTCCCATACCTCTTATGGTACTCATAGTAGTAGACTATGGTACGAAAGTCACCATACGGCACTGGCAATGGTACCATGTGGTCCTGACAGTTTCATAGCATTGAGCTATGGTACTGGAGAATGGGACCGGTATATAGGTACCTGGGCTATGGGTACCATATGGTATCGAACTATGGTACTGGACTATAGTACCGGTCTATAGGTACCATATGGTACTGGGCTATGGTACCGGTCTATGGGTACCATATAGTACTAAGCTAATGGTACCCATTCTTGAGTACCATACTTTCCCCATACCCCCACCTCACCCAACACCTCATTTTCCAGGGTACAACGCATCGATTTTCATATGGGTCGTGGAACAGAGAACGGCAGCGAACACACGATAAACGGTCGTCGGTTTCCGATGGAAGTGCAACTAGTCGCATTCAATACGGATCTATACCCGAATTTTACGGCCGCTTCGAAATCTCCGCATGGTATTGCGATACTGTCCGTTCTGGTTGATGTGAGTTTTGAAAAATTCAAATTTCGCGCCAAAAGTACAACAGAGCGCGCTTGCTATTGGAAAAATTTTCAATGAAGCAAACGCGCTCTATTGCACTACCACTTTTCTATGCGCTAAAGTTTGAAATTTAAAAAAAAAACGCCTGTGAGCCAGTAAATGCGCTCTACTGTCGTATCAAAATCGTAGTGAGTTAGAGCGCGTTTGCATTAAAATTTCGCGCCAAAAGTGCAGTAGAGCACACTTTCCATCGCAAGTTAGTATCAAAGAAGCAAGCGCGCTCTATCGCACCTTTTTGTTTTCTCTCTGAAAACGCGCTCTATCGCACGATTTTTTTCAAATTTCGCGCCAAAAATTTTATTAGAGCGTGTTTGCACCCAGGAAAAACTCGCTCCACCGCCGTGAAAACGAAAAGTGCAGTAGAGCGCATTTGCATACCAAAAGTTTTGAACGCGCTCTACAGCATTGACGAAATTTCAGTGCAGTAGAGCGCGCCTGCTTCCCCCCACGGAAGGAAACGCGCTCCATCGCACTATCTCTTTCCCGCCAAATTCAAATTTCCTCCAGTTCGGCACCCAAACCAACCAGGAGCTCATCAAGCTAACCGTGGCCACCGCCAGCATCAGTTACAAGGATCAACGTGTCCAAATGGCGGATTTCGAGCCGTGGCGACTGCTTCCCTTCACTCGAGATATCATCACTTATGAGGGCTCACTGACATCTCCCGGATGCCATGAGACCGTCACGTGGATCATTTTGAATCAACCTATATTCATCACAAGAGAACATGTGAGTTTGCGCGAGAAATTTTCAGAACAAAAAACTTAAAATTTCAGTTCGAAGAATGGTCCCACCTCTACCTATCAATGGAGGGTGCCGAAAAAGTTCCGGTGGCTCCGAATTTCAGAAAAATTCAAGAAACTAATAATCGATTAGTGCGAACGAATATTCAGCATAAGGTAAGCCTTGGGTATACCTAAAATCTGAAAATCGTATTTTCATTTTCAGATGAGCTACAACTGTAACGTGTCCGTCAACAAAATCCACTACCGTGCGAATCATTTGCCATCCGGATCATCATCATCTGAAAAACAAAAACAACACTCAACTAGGCGCCATAATAATCCGTTTGTCTAATGCTCAAAAATAATATTTGGAAAATATAAATATTTTCCGTCTCTAATTTTTTGATCTTTTTTCTTTCGACGACTGTTTTATACAATTCTGAAACTAAACATTTGCGCAAAACATGCCTCTGAATCGTTCTTGAATGAGGAGAAGAGTGGGAAGAATGATGAGAACAAAACTAGAACAACACACAAATGAATCAAATGGAAAGGAAGACGAAACAAATAAAATTGAAATATTTTTATTTTTTCCCTCTTTCTGTAGTTTGTAGTGGTGTTTAGTGCTTCTCGCGTTCGGCCTCGAATCCGGTTCCTGGCACGAATTGCTCGGCCTTGTTGTGGAACAACGAGTGGTTTCCGTCTCCCCATGGGAATGGCTGAAATTGGATATTTTGTGGAATTAGGTTTTCGGAAGGGCTTCGAGATCGTTTGGGAGGATTGTTTCCAAATGTTTTCAGGACTAATCTGGGGGTTTTTAGAGTGAATTTTTGAGATTTGAAGTCGTTTTAGGTTGAAAAAACTTAATTGCGGAACGGAGAAGGTTAAAATATCTATTTTCCGGAAAAAAACAAGTCCGAGATGCCTTTTCATTCAAAAAAGTTCGCTTTCGGATACCAAAAGTACAGTTAGCTAGGAGATTTTAACGCGAAAGTTGGGAAATAAGCTCTAAATCGTCCTAAAGTAGGCTTTTTATGGAATTTTGCGACCGGATTTCGGAATCGCTTCAAATTATGACGACTAAAGCGATTTTCAGCAGGTAGGTTGAAAAGTGAGCACAGAACCCTTCCGAACTAGAAAATTATGTTAAAAATTCAATTCTGAGCCAAAAATCAGATTCCTACTGTTTCTGATGAGAAAACCGGCTTGGAGAGTGAGAAAATTTGCTCTGGACTCAAAATAAGAAACAGCTAACTCAAAATTACGACAAGTCTCTCGGTTATTTGTTGAAAAGTTGGAATTTAGCTTGAAAAGTTCGCTAAAACCGATATTATTTGAGAAAACAGCTATTTTATTCAAAATCCGATCAATTCAATGCGATATCGAACGAAAATCATGGTTTTGAGCAGATTTTTCGGGAATTTCTCGATTTTTTCACTAACTTCCACCGAAATTCCCCATTTTATTCACTTCCTAACAAAAATTACCTTGTTGCGGACGTTCAAGAAGGCGTACTCAACGTGCTCTGGACGCTCGTGGCTCATATGCTTCTTGTGATCCTTGAAGGCGGCATACATGGTGAGGGCCAGGCATGGGATCGAGGCAATGTAGAAGATCTTCTTCCAGGTCTCCGAGGCATCTGGAATTTTAATTTTTGGACAAAATTCGAAGAAAATCCACCAAAAATCGCTAATTTTAGCGATTTTTAACGAAAAAAGTTAAAGTTTTCAGCACTGTCGGCACTAAAACTCACTTTGGTTGGTCTTGAGTGGTGTGACGTACGATGCCTTGAATCCGTCAACGTTGTGGGATCCGTAGAATGGACCGGACGAGTTACGTTGGAAGGTCTTGACGACCGAGCGGGAGGCTGGCTGTGCGAGACGGTTCATGACGGATACCTGGAACAAAAATAGTTAAAACTTGAGAACACTTGTGAAAAAAGCGCGAAAATCAAAAAAGTCACGTAGGAAATCGACAGAAAGCAAAGATGTTTACGTGGAAAGTGGAGGAAATCGGAGAAAAATCATGTGACCAGTTGTTGAACGGGGAGAAAGTACTAATTTCGTGCAAGATATGATTTTGACGAGGAAAATAGTTAGAAATGGACGTGTTGTAGCTGAAAATCGATGAACCTTTATCTCGACAACTTGTAATTGAAAAACTCCGCGAAAACTATAAAATACAAAAGTTTTGACAGAAAATAGCGATTTTTCACACCATAAACTGGGAAAATTTGTCGAAAAGTCAGCTGAATTCATAAAAAGCTCGGAAAATGAACAAAAACCGAGGAAAGTCACAGAAAACTTGAAAAATTAAAATTGTGTGAAAAATCGATAATTTTCTAGTTTTTCGTAAATTTTCGTAGGTTTTCTGCATTTTTGCACACGCAAAACTCATTTTTCATCGCTTATCGTACAAAAATCACTATATTATACTCGGAAACTAACAAAAAACGCATTTTTGTCGAACAAAACTTTAACAAAACAAAAATCGATAATTTTTTGACGATAAATTCAATTTTTGGTGTCAAAATGTGCAGAATCTTTTAATTTATTAATCTAAAACAAGAAACAATCAATAAAACAATCCGAAACACCCGAAAAAGCTCGAAAAGTGCACGTGCGCACTGCAGAAATGAACGGAGAGGCCGTCTTCGTGGCGAGACCCAACCGCGAAATTGCGTGCGCCTTTAAATCAACACTTCACTCAGCGGCACCTATTTCATGTCGTAACTTTGCTGAAACTGCTCCAAACTCGCTGAAATTTTGAGAGTGGGTTTAGAAAAAATTGGAAATCAACTGTGTCAAAATTCAACAAAATTGGTTCACAGAAAACCGATTTATTAGCGAAAAACTAATTTCTACTCCGACTTTTCTTCTTCACAAGCGGCTTTTTCATCACAGTCCTGGTTCCTGGTCCGGTAGTTCCACCAGTTGTTCCAGCAGTAGTCGCCCCGGTAGTCATGAATCCTGGCGGTGGTCCTTCCGATCCGTCAAACGTACACGATCTCATCGCGGAGCTCTCGTTAGCAGACCGTCCTCCAGCAGACGTCATTTCTCGGACTCGTTTTCGTTCTTTCAAGTTTTCGAATATCAATGTCTCCTCGCCTTTCGGTGTCACCGCCTTCTTATTATTCTTCGCATCCTTCATCAACTTCTCCAGTTTTCCCGTCCAATCCATCGTCTCATCACTCGGATCCGACGATGTCAGCTCTTTCCGAGACGATCGGAGCTCCAATTCGATAAATCTAAAAAGAAAAAAACGATTTGAGAGTGGGTGGGGATCGAACCCTGGATGGGTGAACTGGAGGCAAAACTGTTCGCCACTAGGCCACGCGCAGTCATTGGAATCTGGGAGAGAAGCACTTGATAAGCGCGGATAAATCGGTGTACAAGCGAGAGCGTCAAAGGCGCGCCAGAGGGTATCCGAGAAGCCTCACCGATAGTCCACAGAGTCTTGAAACTTCAAATCCTTCAAGTATAATATAATTTTGGCTATTCCCGGTGGAACAATCGGGTCGAGTTCTGAAAATGTTGAATTTTCGCTATTTAGAAAAAAGAAAGAAAAATATTCAAATCGCCGCCAAACCTTTCAGCGGGTTATCGAACAACGCCTTCTTCTTCTCGACAATCTTCTTAGTGTCTGCCAAATCCTTACTCCACGACAAACCCCGCTCGTTATGGAACAAGTCGAGAATTGTGTACACGTACGTCTCCATATCGTCCTTCCGGCCCTGATCCTTCTCCAGATGACACGCTCGGTTACAGAATTTACGCGTACCGTAGAATGGGACACGTTCTCTCTTGTTCTGAACAAAAAAGTGAAAATTTGGAGAGAAAATTGGTTTTTTGAAGTTTTCGCAATTCTAAATCTGCCTTTTTGAAAGAATTTTTATATAAGCTTATTCAGAATTTTTCCTCTATCATTCTCAAAAAGAATTATGAAAAAATATTAAGTTTCCCCCGAGTTACAAACGAAAAACCCAAAAACTCCCTCCCTTCCCCACTTCTTCCTTCGCCCCGCCCACCGCGCACACAAAACATAGCGGGCGGCGGAACCCGTGAGATGTCGGCCGCTTGCCTACACCCCACTATATAAACAACTCGCCGCACACTCTATTTTGTTCTTCCGAGAACATATACTAAAATTGGAACAATACAGAGAAGATTAGCATGGCCCCTGCGCAAGGATGACACGCAAATTCGTGAAGCGTTCCAAATTTTTTGTGGAATTTTGTATATAATTAAAAAATTAATTGGACTAATTACCCGTAGCTCCTTTTTCGTAATACTCTTATAAATACGTCGACTAATCCCAAAATCCAACACATACAAGAGATGATCGTCGTTCGGCGGGTTGCCGGTACAAATGTTACCGGGCTTCAGATCTCGGTGGATGAAACCCACTTCGTGCATTATTTCGACCGCCTGAATATTGATTTTTTTCGGAAAATTTTTAACAATTTTTAGAAAATTTTTTACTTCGAGAATTTGCAGAGCCATACTAATCACACAATTCCTTGTGAACTGTTTGTTGAGCATCCGTCGGACACTGTCGAGTGACGGACCGATTAGTGTCATTACGATCCACTGAAATCTAATTTGTTTTGTTGTTTTTGAAAAATTCAAATTCCCGCCAAATGTGAGAAATCTGTGCATTTTTTCGTCGGGGTGTCAAAATTTCAATTTTCGTTTAAATGTTTGATTTGAGCGCACTTTTCAGCACAATGTCAAATTTTCTCAAATTTTCGAAAATCTGTGCATTTTTTCGTCGCGGTGTTGAATTTTAACTTGAACTTCTCGATTTTCGTCGATTTTTTTGTTTTTTTTTCAGAGAAATTCAAATTCCCGCTCAATATCAAAATTTGTGCATTTTTGCGTCGCGGTGTTAAAAACTAGAATTTTCTTTGAAATCGTCAAATTCGCTGATTTGAGCCTAGTTTCAACAAAGTTGATTTTTCCAGAATTTTGAAAATCTGTGCATTTTTTTGCCATTGTGTTTGCAGAAAATTCGAAAATCGCAGTTTTCATCGACTTTTCTGTTTTTTTTCAGAGAAATTCAAATTCCCGCCAATTTTCGAAATGTGTGCATTTTTGCGTCGCGGTGTTAAAATTTCAATTTTCTTTGAAATTTTTAGGCAAAAAAACCGTTAAATTCGCGCAATTTTTAACAATGTCGGTTATTTTCAGAATTTCGAAAATCTGTGCATTTCTTCGTCATGGTGTTTGCAGAAAATTCGAAAATCGCAGGTTTCAAAAAAGAGGAAATTTTTGGAAGAAAATTAGAAAATTCTTGCATTTTTGCGTTTTTTGAGCGATTTAATAAAAAAATTCGAATTTCCGCCAAATCGAATTTTTTTTAAATCTGTGCACTTTTGCGTCTTGGTGTTCCAAAAACTTGGATTTCTCGATTTTCAGTTATCTTTTAGGAAAATTTCGAATTCCCGCCAAACATCCGAATTCTGTGCATTTTTTTCGTCGCGGTGTTTGCATCGAAATGCGATTTTTCACGAAAAATTCAAATTCCCGCCCTTTCTCTTGTCCACCAGAGCGCATTTTCTCACCGAATACTCAGCGGTGACACCAGAATCGACGAGTTCACAAAAGTGTCGTGTCTTCTTGTTCGATGCACAGTACACGCCCACTTCGTGCAATATATTTTTCTCAATATTCAGTCTTCTCTGATGGGCTCCACGGAGTTCCGTTTTCATCGCGTATTCTGGCTGAAAAATTCAAAAATCGATAATTTTTAGCGGGAAATTCAAAAAAATGTTGAAAATTTTTTTGGCGCGAAATTCAAAAATTTTTTGAAATTTTTTTGAATTTTTTCCAAAATTGTCCCGTAGAGCGCACTTACTTTCTCCGGATCCTTCTCGTCGATAACCCGATAGACGTCACCGAATCCGCCGGACCCGATATGCACTTGTACCGCCCATAAATGTTTGTTTCGACTGTCCACTTTATTCAAATTCGTCAACAACTTTTTTACTGGTCTGCAATGGCGCTCCAGTGAGAATTCGATGAAGAATGCGGTAGAGCGCACTTTCAATTTTCGTCGATGAAGGTGCGCTCTACCGCTAAAATTTCGATTTCCGAAAAATGTCGATGGAGCGCACTTGCCGCATCGGAAAACAATAAAAGGAAGTGCGCTCTATCGCTAAATTTCGAAATTTCGTATTTCTCTAAGATTCTCAATAAAGCGCACTTTCCATGTTAAGGTATTTAATGATGCAAGTGCGCTCTATCGCTAAATTTTTCAATTTCGAAATTTCATTCTCAATAGAGCGCCCTTTCTTCGATTAAAGTGTAACTGCGCTCTATTGTAAAAATGAAAGTGCGCGCTACTGATAATTCTTCACAAATTTCTCAATAGAGCGCATTTTCGAACAAACTTTTTCTTCACTGCCTGCTGTTTCTTCGATCCAGTCCGAGCCGTCTGCATCCCTTTCGTTCCCTCTCGTTCTGTTGTTTTCTGACGATCACCGGACTTCATTTTGTTAAAAAATAAAAAATTATTTCGAAATGAATTAATTTTCGATGAGAGAGACACGTCGTCTCATTTATTTTTTCAAAAAATGAAATATAGATTCTGTAGATTTCGGGGGCAATAATACGGGGGAAAATAAAATAATAATTAATTTTAGCGATGGGAGGAAAAACTACAATACGGGGGAAATAGGTACATTCGACGGGGCGGAAAATTGGGAGCGGAAGAATTTAAGAGTTCTTCTGTGGAACCTTGATGGTGACCGTCTTCACTTCGGTGTACGCCTCGAGTCCGTATTCTCCGAGTTCACGACCGATTCCTGGAAATAGAGAGAATGAAATTTGAATTAGAAAGGTAGGGAAATGCGCTCTATTGGACTTCTCACGCCTCAGGAAAGTGCGCTCTAGTGGACTCCTTACGCCTCGCTTAGGAAAGTGCGCTCTACTGATAACTGAAAGGTTTCTCAGTAGGGCGAATTTTCATTAAGTAAGATCGCTCTAGGGCACACTCTCGACTAGAAAATGCGCTCTATTGAGAATTCAAAAGTTATCAATAGAGCGCACTTTCATATCCGAGACTGAGCAAACGCGCTCCAATGCGAACTTCTCGATTCTAATCAGTTTTTGACCTACTTTTCGCGATTTTGGATCTATCGGATTCTCAATAGGGCGCACTTTCTCTAAACCTGAGAAAATAGGCTGAATCGAAGGCGCATTTTCTCCAAAATATTGCAAATGCGCTCCAATGAGAATTTCTAGATTGAAAATACTTTTGACCTATTCTCGGGCCATCTGATTCTCAATAGAGCGCACTTTCTTTAAACCTGAGAAAATACGCTCTATCGAATGCTATTTTGAACATCAACGGAGCGCATTTTCTCCAAGACCGTGAAAACGCGCTCCAATGCGAATTGCTCGATTTTAAGTAGTTTCTGACCTACTTTTCGCGATTTTGGACCTATCGGATTCTCAATGGAGCGAAATTTCTCCAAACCCGAGAAAATGAGCTCTATCGGACATTATCTATGGAGCGCATTTTCTTCGAGACTATGCAAATGTGCTCCAATGCGAATTTCTTTATTCTAATCAGTTGTTGGCCTACTTTTCGCGATTTTGGACCTATCGGATTCTCAATGGAGCGAAATTTCTCCAAACCCGAGAAAATGAGCTCTATCGGGCATTATCTATGGAGCGCATTTTCTTCGAGACTATGCAAATGTGCTCCAATGCGAATTTCTTTATTCTAATCAGTTTTTGACCTAGTTTTTCGTTATTCCCACTAACCAGACTGCTTGAATCCACCGAACGGTGCGGCGGCATCAAACACATCATAACAATTGACCCAAACCGATCCGGCGCGTGTCGTATTCGCAATATGAAGAGCCTTATCGATATCCTTCGTCATGACGCCAGCCGCCAATCCATAGATAGTGTTGTTCGCCTTCTCAACCAACTCCTCCATCGAATCGAATCGGATGACACTCATGACGGGACCGAAGATCTCCTCCTGGGCGATTGTCATCTGATCTTTCACGTTGGCGAAGATCGTCGGCTTCACAAAGTGTCCCTGATCGCCGTGTTTCACACCTCCAGTCACCAGTTGGGCACCGTCTTTCTTTCCGGCGGCGATGTATTTCAGGATGGTTTCAACCTGGAAAATGGGTTGAAAATTGATAAGAACTACCACTTTTTAATGATTTTTCTGAATTCGGTCTGTCTGTATGTACGTTTAGATGTCCCAAAGTGTCTGTCTGTGAGTCCAGATGTCCTGAAGTGTCTGTCTGTACGTCCAGATGTCCCAAAATGTCTGTCTGAACGTCCAGACGTCCAAAACTGTCTGTCTGTACGTCCGGATGTCCCAAAATGTCTGTCTGTACGTCCGGATGTTCCAAAGTGTCTGTCTGTACGTCCAGATGTCCAAAACTGTCTGTCTGTACGTCTGTACGTCCGGATGTCACAATGTGTCTGTCTGTACGTCCGGATGTTCCAAAGTGTCTGTCTGTACGTCCAGATGTCCAAAACTGTCTGTCTGTACGTCCAGATGTCCCAAAGTGTCTGTCTATGGCTCTTCTTGTCCGGATGTCTACAGGAGGTAATTTTGTCATGAAAATCAGTGATCTGTCTGTACGTCCGGATGTCCGAATACTCTGTCTGTACGTCCGGATGTCCGAATACATGATTTTCAGCGATTTTTAACGTAAATTTCGCGAAACAAACCTGTTTTCCATCAACTTGTGGTCCTTGTGTCGTCTTCAAATCGAATGGATCTCCAATCACCGCCTTCTCAGCCAACGCCTTCGATCTGGCCACAAACTCATCATAAACTTTTCCCTCGACAAAAGTTCTCGATCCAGCACAACAGCATTGTCCCTGATTGAAGAAGAGTCCGTGATTCGCCTGTTGGACAGCCTCGTCGAGATTCGCGTCGGCGAAAATGATATTCGGAGACTTTCCTCCCAACTCGAGTGTCACTTTTTTCACATTCGACTCGGCGGCCGCCTTCATTACGAGCCGTCCGACTTCTGTCGATCCGGTGAAGGCGACTTTGTCAACGTCCATGTGACTGGAGATCGCTTGTCCCGCGGTGTGACCGTATCCTGGAAATATAATTAGTTTTTTTTCGGAAAATCTGTGTGTCGTTGTGTCCAGATATCTCTGGCGCGTGTTTTTAGCGCATTTTGAGATAGATAATGTGTCTGTCGGTGCGTGAGGGTGTCCGGATGTCCCATTCAGGAAATCCGAACATTTTCGAAATTTTGACTGTCTGGCGTGTGTTCGACGCCTTTTGATGGGAGAACCAGACATTTTTGTGTCCAGAAAACGACAAAATTCCAAAATTTACGATTTTTAAGCTATTTTTCGTCCAAAAACTCGAAAATCGTATTTTCTGGCGCGCCGTTGACGCGTTTTTTCTCATTAATTCGGATTTTCGTGCTGAAAACCTCATAAATGACATTAAAAAAGGAAAAATCCCCTTTCATTTTCTATAAATAGCGCGCCGTTGACGCGTTTTATCAATTTCATAAGGTTTTTGTGATTAAAACTTCAAAATAGTTGAAATTCTCGAGACAGAGTATTCAGATGTCCTGTCTGGCGCGGTTTTGACGCGTTTTCATTGGAAAACCTGACATTTTTGTGTCCTGAAACCGAAAAAACTCCTAAACACAGGTTTTCGTGCAAAAAATCAAAAATTGTATCATCTGGCGCGCCGTTGACGCGTTTCTTCTGATTACTACAGATTTTTGTGCTTAAAACTTCAAAATAGCTCAAATTCTCGAGCCATACATCCAGCCTTGCGCCGTTGACGCGTTTTCCTCAATTACAACGGATTTTTGTGCTGAAAACCTCAAAAAAATCTCAAATTTTCGAGTCAGAGTATTCAGATGTCCTGTCTGGCGCACGTTTGACGCGTTTTTCTCCCAGTAAACGAACCTGGAATAATATTGACAACACCATCAGGGAATCCGGCTTCTTTCGTCAACGCGGCGACATGAAGTGCAGAGAGAGGCGTCTGCTCGGCCACCTTCATCACAACTGTATTTCCCATTGCCAACGCGGGTCCGAGCTTCCACGCCTGCATCAGAAGTGGGAAATTCCATGGAATAATCTGTCCGCACACTCCGACTGGCTCGTGACGGGTGTAAGTGAAGTAGTCTCCCTCGATTGGAATCGTCTTTCCGTGATTCTTGTCAGCCCAGCCGGCGTAGTAACTGAAAATGATTAATTTTTTCAAAAAAATTGAGATTTCGGCCGAATTTTTTTGAGGTTTTTTTTTCCGTTTTCCAACAGGAATCAAAATGAAAAATACCCTTTTTCACCTAAAATCAGAAATTTCCCGAAAAATTTAGAAACGCGTCTAAGGCGCGCCAGATGGCAAGTTTTAGCGAATTTTTGAGGTTTTTTCCGTTATCCAATATGAATCGGACTTGCAAAATGAACAAATAAGTAACACTTTTTTCCACCTAAAAATCAGTAATTTCCAGGAAAATTCCGAAACGCGTCCAAGGCGCGCCAGACAGCGTATGGCCAAATTTTGGCTATTTTTGACGAAAACCAACTGCATTTTTCGAAAGAAACACTGCTTTTAGGTAAATATTCCAACAATTTGAACTGATTTACATTGTTTTTTTATCAGAATCTTGTTATTTCACGATTTTAACTAAACTCTTCAAAAAGCGCCCTAGGCGCGCCAGATGGCAAGTTTCAGCTGAATCTGATGGGATTTTGATTAATATTCAACTTTAAAACTACATTTCAACACGTTTTTGACAAAATTTTCCGAAATTTTGAGGAAAAATGGGTTTTTAACAATGTTCATCCGTTTTTTTCAGAGTTTTTGACTCGTTTTCACTAGAAAACCACCAATTTTCAAGTATTCCCACACACTAACCGAAGAGTCTTAATAGAAAGAGCCAAATCAGCTCCATAAGCGACAGCATATGGTTTTCCGTTGTCCAACGACTCCAAAGATGCCAAAATGACACGATCTCTTTCCATCAAATCGGCGAGTCGATTGAGAAGGACACCACGTTGCGACGCGTCCATTCGTCTCCATTCGCTTCCGATTTGGAACGCTTTTTGGGCGGCCTGTAATGGGGAAAATTGGGTTTAGGGGGAAAATATCGATAAATCAGTGAAAATCGGTGTGAAAAGTAACCTACTTTGACGGCAATATCAACATCAGCCTTATCTCCTTCGGCTACGTTCGCCAACACTTTTCCGTTGGCTGGATTGATGGTCTCAAAGGTTTTGCCGGATTTCGCGGACACGAATTCGTTGTTGATGAAGATCTGCAAAAAATTTGGAATTTTTTGGGATTTTCAGATAGAAATTTATCATTTAACGGGTGGTTTTTCGTTTTAGTCAGTTTTTTGAGTAAGATGAAGTCTGTCTGTGTGTCCAGATGCCCGAATCATTCGAACGATTTCAAAAAACAAAGTTTTGACTGAAAAATAACAAATTTGTTGTTTCTTTCACATCAAACCTTCATTTTCAAGCTAAATTTCGCTTTTTTTGTCAATTGTTCATATAGAAAACTCGTCTGTCTGTGAGTCCAGATATCCGGATGTCCAGATATCGATCCGAATATGTTGATTCAGAATGATCAGAAATTTGACAACTGGATCATCGACTTGGTGCAAAATCTCTCCGATTTTTAGTGAAAACTACTCCAAATCTGCATTTTCGAATAATCTGATACGGGGTTTTTTGTCAAAACTCGGGAAAATCAGATGAAAAAAGTGGATTTTTCTATTTTTTTAACAGAAAAACCGCACGTTGTGTATGTAACTCCGGATGTACACAAATCGCAGACTCCTATTGAAGCGCGTCAGCGGCACGTCAGAATCAAATCGATGTTGAAAACTACTCCGAGTATTCAGAAATCGAACAATCTGATACGAGTTTTCCGTCAAAAATCGGAAACTCAGAAGAGAAACAAGTAGATTTTTCTATTTTTTAATAGAAAAAAACTACATGTTGTGTATAAAACTCCGGATGTCCACACTCCTATTGAAGCGCGTCAGCGTCACGCCAGCCTCCAGATTTCAGTCTTTCTCGTTTCCAGTCCCTTTGAACCTTCGAAACCCGTATTTTTCTCGATTCGCATGACCTCAACGCCATGGAACATAGAACACCCCTCATGCACTTTATCACAAGTCCAAAAGTTCCAGTCCTCTCAAGTTTTCTTCCCCCATCGTCTTCAATTCCGTCAGTGAGTCCAGACCATCGTTCAGTTTCATTTTTTCTCCTATCTTCCTCTCTGCTTTATTGACCGAGTTCATTGTTCATTTCTTCTTCTTCTCCTGCGACCACGTTTCCACCACCGCTTACTGATCATCTCTCCTATCAGTTGGGTTTTTATCATCATTTCACAGATGAACGTACTTTGTGCACTGGGGCTTCGAGTACTGGCGAGTGCACACATAAACAGAAAAATTTTTTGTCAGAAAAACGTTGGGGGCACGTGGTGGTGGTGTGGAGAATTGCAAAAACAAAATGAAAAACAGATCAGTGCGATCAGTTTCTTCTTTCTAAATGCAATTCGGTTTCAATGAAACACACGTTCACCATATTGACTACGAGTGTAGTTGTATGGAATAACGGGTTTTCTCAAAGCTATGAGCTGGAAAACGAATCAAATTCTTGATTTCAGCTACTGTAGGTTCTGTGAGTCAAGCTGCACATCAACCAACTCAAAATACTCTCTCATAATAGGGCCGTGAAGAAAAATGTTCAAAATGATGAGAAAATCGAGAGGAATGACTCGAAACAAAGGATTTTTGTGGAGAATAGGAAATTTCAACTTTTTTTTGTCAATTTTTGATGGGAAACGGACAAAATAGAGTTCGATTTCCAAGTTTTCAGTCCGAACACTGCATTAATGACAGTCGCTACTAGTTTTTCCACAATTTCATCAAAAAATTGTCGAAAATAGAAAATAGAACTTTTTTTTGTCTATTTTCGACGAGTTTAAATGGATAAATTGAATTTTTCGTTGGAAAGCAGACAAAATAGAGTTTCTGATGAAAAAAATAACCAGAAAACCGAAATTTATCGAAAATATCGCCAAGCCATGATAATGTTTCAACAGTTGAGAATTTCGGACCCAATCGCGTCGACGGCGCGCCAGAGAATACAATTTTTGATATTTTGTACGGAAAGTAGCATAAAAACTGGAAATTCTACAATATTGTCGTTTTCTGGGTACAAAAATGTCAGGTTTTCCGATGAAAATGCGTCTAACGCACGCCAGACAGAAAACAATCCGATACATTTTGGTTTTCTGGGTTATTTTTCACTATAAACTCTATTTTGCCAGTTTTCTAGCAAAAAAACTCAATTTATCCATTTAAATTCGTCGAAAATTGACAAAAAAAGTTTTGAAATGTCCTAATCTTGTGATAAAACTGTCGGAAAACTAGTAACGACGGTAATTACCCGGGTTTTGGCTGAAAATCTTGAAAATCTCTTTTTGGAATTCAAAATTTCTCTTTTTTCTCTCCCATCTCATTCATCTTTCCACCGACTTTTTCTTCTTCTTCTATTCCATTTTTGCCTTTTCAAGGTTATCCCCTCTCCCGTCTCATACTAAGATTTTCATCTTTTAACTTACACCAGTGTACTGTGGTTTCATGTTGGCAAGCCCTGGTGGGACACCACCCGATGAGGCGTTGCGTGCCTGTGCGGCAGCCGCTTTTTGCAAGGCTGAGCGAAGCATTCTGAAACAAAGATATAGGATTTGTAGCAGCGAAAACGCGGGAAAATTGGATTTTTAAGAAAAAACCATAGGGTTTTAAGACAAATCAACAGAAACATGAGTTTAAAATGAGAAAATACGGGTTTTACAGGTCAAAAACGGATTTAAGCGGTAAAAATCGAGAGCAACAACGCCCCACTGCAACTTTGGCCTGTCAAACCCACTGAATTCAAGAATCCCGATAATTTTCTACAAAATTCTCACCAAAAGTGCATTTTTCCGAGGAACATCTACATTTTCAGTGGAATATCACAATTTCGAATACTTGTCAAAGGCCGGGAAGGCCAGGCTTCAAAACACGACCCTTTTCTCCTATTATTTTCTGTGATTGTTTTCAATGTTCCGTCGAAAATGTGACCATTTTTTCCAGAACTTCTTTTCCAGAAAAATTCTGAATGATAGTCGAACATTTGACTTTTTCGCGAAAAAAAAACTCAAAAATTCGGAAAATTTTGAAATTTTAACTTTGGCGCCAAAACACACGGGCCGGGTCTTCACAAGTATGCAATTTCGTATTTGAACACAAATTTCCGACAGCTTGAAATTCCAGTGGAGCGCGGTTACTCAATTTTCTCAGCGTTCATATACTTTTAAGCAAAGAACTCAATTTTTTCGCTGAAAGACGTAGTTTTCGTGTGAAAAATCTGAAAAATCTCCGTTTTTTCTGGTTTCATAGAAAATGACGATGGCTAGAGGCGCTAAGTTAGAGGCTTCTTTAGCCCCAACAATTTTTGAAGTTCTCAGAAAAAAAACCGCAGAAAATGTTAAACAGAGCGCATTTTCTCTTAATTGCCCAAAAACCTTTTCCCAACAAAAAAAACCAAAGATTATATCATAAATTTTGCCGACGACGACAGAAAGTAACTGGACACACACACACACAAACACTCGCTCCACACGAGGTCGAAATAGATAAGAGAACACTAAGCGTCGGGGTGAGTGTATTGGTTGAAAAGTGACAGATAGATAGGGGAAAGGAGAAAAGGGGCGGAGTCTGTGGGGACACTTCAACGAAACATTTGTGTGTGTTTGTGCTGTGGGGTGACAAATGGAAAAAGGGAATAACAAAAAGCATCGAAAAGCACGTGAATGAAGGGGAGGGGGATCCTCCAAACATGATGAGAAATTGGAAATTTCGGCCCCAGAAAATGATGAGAATTGTTGGAAATGAACGATGGTCAGCGGGAGATAAATATAACTTTGAATATCGAAAAAATATTTTCTAGTGGCACCATAGCTTCCAGAGAACGCCCATTATCGAAGTTTGAAACTTTATTGTGATTGTTTTGGTTATCGGAAGGGGTATTTATAGGCGAAAAACGCTATTTTCGTCATAATTATGATGTGATTTTCATTATTATCGTAGTTTTATGCCGAAATTCCGATAAAATTGTGTTGAAGCTCTCAGTAGTGCTTTAATTTCGAATTTTCTCGTTTTTTACAAGTAAAAACTCTGCATTTTTGCTATTTTACGTTAAAAAACGAAATTTTGCCAGAGAGTCTTATTCGAAATGTAAATTCCAATTTCCAGACGTTTATTTCAAGCAAGACCAACGTTTTGTGAAGTCGGCGATTCAGAAAGTAGAAATATTCGATTTTATGAGAATCAGTTCCTAGAAATCGGCCGAAAATGGAAAAGCAGCTCGAATTCAGCTGATTTGCAATTTTCGACCGATTTCTGATTAACTGATTCTCCTAAAATCGAATACTTCTACTTTCTGACCCGTCGACTCCACAAAACGTTGTTTTTGCTTGAAAGAAACGTCTGGAAATTGAAATTCACGTTTCGAATGAGACTCTCTGGCAAAATTTTGCTTTTTCATCGTAAAATATCAAAAATGCAAAGTTTTCACTGGTAAAAATCGAGAAAACTCAAAATTAAAACACTAATGAGTGCTTTAACACAATTGTTACAAAATTTCGACATAAAACTACGAAAATAATGGAAATCTCATGAAAATTACGACGAAAATCGTGTTTTTTGCCTATAAATACCCCTACCAATTTGGTAATGGGCGTTCTTTGAAAACAATAATGGCACTAGAAAATATTTTTTCGATATTTGGAGTTTTCTGGATTATTCTGAATCTGAAAATAGGCCAGGCCTTTGAAGAGAAAAAACCATGTGAAAGAACTGTGAACTTCTATAATTAGAAAAAGACGAAAACAATGACATTAGAGATATATTTATTTACGCAACAAACTAGGCATCGATACCAGTTATTGTATCAAAAATAAGTCAAAATCAAATGGATTTGTGCCTTTTGGCGAAAAATTCTCATGCTGTAGCTCTAAAAATGCAATTTCTATGATATTTGTCAGTTTTTGAGCAAAAAAATCAAAGATTTTCGACCTTTTTCTCAGTTTTTCACAGGAAATCGACTATTTTACACAAAAACCAAGTTTTTTTCGTCCTAAACACAAAAATGCCAGAAGACGCTGACACTATTATGATTCATAAGTTCCTTTTGACATTTTTTGCATTAAAAATGTCAAATGTTTGTTATAAGCACGGAAGGAATGTATAGAAAGTGTCAAATGTTGAGATGGAGCAGAATTTCTGATTTTCAGCAAAAAATAATAGAAATTTCGTATAGTTTTCTCGAAAATCGGGGGAAAAATAGGAATGATAGACTGAAAATTCGAAGAAAAAATGGACAGACTCGGACTCGGCCCGGCACAGCCCGTTTTGAACCAAATTTCGAGTTTTTTTTTTAATGAAAAAAAGTAAAGTTTTCGACTAAAAACTTAAATTTCAATCAAAAGGTGAATATGTATAATAATTTAAGCACTTGTACTATAAAGTTTCAAACTGAATTTTCGAAAAATTTTCAAAAAATTTTGTTGAAAAATGAGTACTGGGCGGGGCTAAAGAAACTTTAGTCCGGTCCGATCCGATTTCTGACAAGTCTGAAAATGATTAAACAGAATTTTTAAGGCAAAATTCAGACGAAAAACATAAAAATAAAATAATCGGCGATTTTTGGCTCTTTTCAGCAGATAAAGTAGAACAAACTATGATTTAAATTGTGACGAACAATCTAGAATTCTAGAATTTGAACAATAAATTATTGGAAATTCGCGAAAAATGGTGAAAAACGACCTAAAAACTGTGCAAGAAAGCAGAATAAATCAGTCGGAGTGCCCGTTCGGAAAGTACGCAATTTTGCGTGGCGGTGTTTGCGGAGTTGGGGGTTGCTTACCGTAACCGAAGACATGAGTATTTTCAAAAGTGAGAAATTTCAGAACGATTTTCTTTAATAGGCTGAAAATTTACAGAGAATTGAAAAAGAATAATTCTGTTGAAATCGATAAGACAAGTTTACCGATTAATCGGCTTAAAATGCAGAACAGAATTAAAAGAAGAAAACGAAAATGTTGAAATCAAGTGTTCGTCGTTTGAACTTTAAGTTTGAAAAAAGAAAGAAGTTAAATACTTAACTGGAACTTTAGGCTCCGTCGGCCAAACTAAAGTGAGAACTCAATTTTCAAGTCCTTGCACTCAAATCGGGTGGAAAGTGTCTAAAATTTCAACAAAAAAATACAATTCTTCCCAACATCTCAAAAATTTGCACTGTGCCAAAAACCGAGATGGTACTTGGATATTTCGAAATAGTCCGTCCTCCAAATTATGACCTTGTCCTAGACAACCTAGACATAACACCGACAAGATCAAAAGCTTCTCCCACTAATCTTTCAAGGCTAATTCCCCTTCGAGAAGGAAGGGACCAGACATCAAATTTCAAGAAATTAGCCTTGGGTGTCTAGTAATTCATACAGATAGAAAGTACTTAAAATCATGGACTTTTCGATTTAGAATCGGACAAGCCGCTTCTTACAACCGCGCTCTACCGAAACCGAAGAAAATTGTATGCAAAATTGAGAGAATCAGAGAAAAAGAGACATTTCTCATGGGGATTTCGGCGGAGCACGGTTGTAAGAACTGTGCCGAGCAAATAGTTAAACGATGGTTAAATTCGACAGTTCTGATGCTTACTAATTCTAAAACGGGCGGTTGTGATAAGGGGTATGCTGGAATGTTATTGAGCTGCTAAGTTCTAGGTTTACTGCGGCCATAAGGGGTACTGTAGAAGTTCGTCATTCTTCCTCCCGCCACATCGTGAACCATACTTGCAAACCGGGTCGAAACGGGCCGACACGGGCCGGCTCGTAACTCGCGTCAAAATGAATGTTATGAGCTGAAAAGTATACCAAAATGTAGATCTCGACGAGTTCTATGTCCGTGACCTACTACGGGCCGGATGACTATTCGTTAATGTGCCCCGGGCCGGGCTAGAATGGCTTTTTTTTGCCATTTTTGCGTTTTTTGGCACTTTTTCCCGGCCCACGACATGTTAATGAATACCCATCCGGCCCGTAGGGGGTCACGGACATAGAACCCGCCGAGATCTACATTTTGGTATGTTTTTCAGCTCATAATATTGAGTTTGAAGCGAGTTACGCGCCGGCCCGTGTCGGCCCGTTTCGGCCCGGTTTGCAAGTATGTCGTGAACCGTTGGAACTCCTCCTTTTTTTGATTTTACGTCCCCATTCCCATTTGTTCTATGATTCCCCCTCCCGACACCCACACCTCCACCACCACCTTCTCTTCATCTCCGTCTCTCCATCCTCGACGAATCCTTCTTCATCTGCGTCTCTCCTCTATCAAAGCTCCCCCCTCACCACCAATATGTTCATTCTTTTCCTCATTTTTCCTTCTGCTTGTGTCTCTTTTTGGGGTGTTTAGGGAAGTTTTTAATGGGCGTGGAGGTTAGAAGTGCTAAAAATTGGGTACAGACTGTTTTCTCCGCGGAGATTCCAGATTTGCAACAATATCTGGACTAGGTAGACTGAGCAATGAAAAACCAGAAGAATTTGTTTCGAAAAGAAGCCGTTTTCTGCGTCTCTCTATTTCTAGTTATATTTTCATAAGTTGGAAATTTCATGTTTTTTTGGAAGTACCCTTGCTTTTTCTTTATGTAATTAGCATTTCAAAATTTTCGTTTTTTCGCGTTACTTCAATATTTTTAGCGATAAAAGTATGGTTTTTAGGCCACAGAACGTTTTGAAACCGTGACATTTTGAAACAGGAACGCTTTGAAACGGTGACTTGTTATAGCCTAGTTTTTTCGGTCTCAAAACGTCCCTGACTCTCGATTTTTCCGCAAAAACTAATTTTTCCGGTTTTTGAGCGGACTAAGCATATTATCTCTAAGTGTTTGCTGATTCCCGCAAATTACCCGTCCTAATAACCTTTCCTAATTTCTTTTTTTTCCAGGTAACCATGACCATCTGCGAAATCAAACTACAATTTCAAAACGTTGAGCTGCCAATTACCTTGAGGGATAGAGACCTGATTAAGAAGATTCCAGTTATCGTTGATGCCATCGCAGTTGAGGTAAGCGGCAGTTTTTCTTAGCACGGCACACTTCTTACAACCGCGCTCTATCGAAACCGAAGAAAAGTGTGTGGGAAACTTTTCAAGGGGATTTCGGTCTAGCTTTTAACAGTGCCGAACTAATACACAACCTTGTTCAGAATCCCAACTGGGAGACCACCGATACAATCATAACGGATCCAATCAATATTCCATTCTCAAGAGAAGCCGGAGAGTTCTTGCTCGACAATATCCGTAAATACGAGATGCCAGATTGGGAAACTACAGTCAACGACTACCCGGAAGCTGACCAGTTGAGCCTACAGGAGCTCAAGCCGATCCTCGAATTAGCCACTTACTTCAACTGCACCGTTTTTCGGCACGTCATCGGATTTGTGGTAGCCAAGAAGCTGGAGAAGGAGTCTTTCGAGAACATTTCATCGTATCTCGGAACGCTAGTAGCGGGAGCGGGTCGATATTTGGATGAAGCAGACGGATGGGTGAATGTGTTGGAGCGTATGCCATAATTATTGTTATGTGAATTGATTGTTTGATGGGTATTGATTGAATGAAGCGTTATCCCAAAGTCTATTTTGTATATTTTTGTATCTTTATCAACCATGGTGGGAACCATGAATGCATACAGTACTGCATTACAGTAATTACCATCACACTCCACTGAAATTTCTTTCAGTTTCAATTAAGCACGGTAAAAAGCGTGTCGTACTGAGAAACAGAACACATAACTTCAGAAATGGGCGGGGCTATGGAGCTCAAAATTCCAAACTTTTTTGCAAAGCTACCGCATGGTATCCATTGAAACCATGGCCTCGGTAAGTTAAGCATTCTAGAATCATAGAAAATGCGATACAGACGACCCTCTCATTATAGCAGGAGCCTCAATTATTTCAATCATTTTGACAAAATGAGTGTTTACAGAGAACTCGGAAGACAACATTTTTGATTAGTTAATTAATCTTTACTAATAATATTCAACAGATCCGTGTGTCCGTTTATTTGTCGCCGATCATAACTCCGTCCGTAGTGGACCAATTTCTATGAAACCTAGATAGATAGATAGGAAATTTCCCTTAGATGATGCCCGAACTTTTCTTTTTTCAAAAATATCAAATTTGACGTCTTCTGGAGACGATGTCGATTTTAACAGTAGAAAGCGTTGAGGAAAGGTGTGTCCCGACAGGGTGGTAGAAACTTCAAAACTACTGACTCGGTGTTTCTTGACTGCATTCTCGAGAGCGCCCCGGCCGCGCGTTTTTGGTGTAGCGGTCTACGCAGATGATTCTCACTCATGGGGTAGTGAGTTCGTTCCCGCCAGGCCGGAGAAGCTCTTTGGTTTTTTGTTTTGATAAAAACATAGATAGCCAGTATTTGAAAGCTGTGATTATAGCCGAGAGTACTTAAAGGAGGTGAGAACGCAAAAAAATTGTGATCGAAATTGTGACACCCACATTTATCACAGCCTCGAGTGGGCGGCCGCGTTCTCGGCCGTGTAGCTCAGCCGGTTGGGGTTTTGTACCCATGCACGTTCGGTCATGAGTTCGGAACCCCCAGTTCAGTCACTTACCGGATTTTGAGGCCAAACTTCTTTTTGAGTTCTCACCTCCTTTAAAAATATAATTTTTTTGTGAAGCACTTTCAGGAACGTATGAAAATGAAAAGGATTGAAATCAAAATAGACTGAATAAAGGGCTTCTTTAACTTTTGAACTCAGAAATATGTAAAATAGTTTGAGTTTTAAAGTATTCAGAGAAAAGAGGCGGCATCGCCGCCGAACAGTCAGAAGTTTAGGAAGCAGAACGCCGTCGATAAGTCAAAAACTTCAAAAGAATACTTTAAGCGCATCATTTGAAGATGTGAATAGGAAATTCTCTTTTGGTAAAGGGTTTCTCAGTCAGGCAAAAACACATTCCCTGTATTTAGTACAATTAATTCTGAGACCCGGATGTCTCAACCATTAAATAAACGACTAGGAGTACAGAGAATGAATCACCAGCCTTTTGAGAGGGGAAAATAGAGTTACCAAGTTCCTGACTAGGAATAGAATGAAATAACACCACTCAAGAAGAGATGGTGATTTCTGAATAAGAAAATTTGTGGTAGCTCGGTTACCTTCAAAAAAGAAACTGATCCTAGAATAAGAATTTGTCTAAATATGGCCTTAGTTTGCATACTCAGAGGAGGGAGGCGGCGTCGCCGCCGATCAGTCAAAAGTTAAAACTCAATATTTAGAGGATCTCGAGCCTTTTGATGAGGGGAAAATAGAGTTACAAAGTTCCTGTTATTCTAAAGTAATTTATCGAAACCTTATCAGAAAAGTAGAGGTTTTTTAACTGTTCTCTCTGGAACGGGTTGCTCAGCTAATAAAGATTACCAACAATTGAAGAAAAGTTATAGGACCAGAAGAAAATGAGAATTCTGATACTCCGACCGTTTAGACAGTGTGAGAAGCGCCGCAGGCGCTGTAACACTTAGAAAGGTGGTGTTGAGAAGGAGGTTAAGTCGCCGTTAGGCGACGTGAACCGACTGGTAATAGTAGAAATGGAATCACCTGTTGTCAGAAGAATCTATAGACGAAATTAAAGATAAATCCTTTAAATTTACTACAATTTGAATACTTCAGGTATCACCATGGGAAAATTCAGTACCCAGATAGACGGACGGCATCTAAACTCTTTGGTGGGGTGCTGGTCTATCAGATTCCTTATTTTGATTTCCCACGTCATGTGACACAAAAGCGCTCCATTGAGAAACGCAACGCATAATCACTGCGCACGCCATCTGTCCGATAGGTATGAACCGAATGGAAGTCATCTCATCTCATTCATCCCATTCATCTCAACTCATTGAGGTGACTGCTCTATTCTCTCTTCCATTTCCCCCATCCCCCCTATCCCCTTTAGCCCCCTATACTGTCAAAATGACCGTCTGTGAGTTCCCAGTCCAATTCAATGACTCTAAGGAGTCAATAATTTTGAATAATCCGGAGGTGATCAAGAAGATTCCACTGGTCGCGAGAGCTATGGATGGTTATGTAAGTTTTTTTTTCTATCACTAAGTTCTCTTATTCATTTCATTTACAGAATCCAAAATGGGAGTCCACCGACACAATTGTAACGACTCCACTGGTTATTCCATTTCCTGTAAGAGGCGGACAGTTCGTGTTGGACAATGTCATGAAATACCAGACTCTGGATAAGAAGAATGTTGACTTCGAAGAAGCACGTAACAAGACATTCGCAGAATATACGGAGATTATGGATGTGGCACAACACATGGGATGCGACGATTTTCTTCTCTGCTTCGATTACGGAATAATTCAATGGCTCTGTGATAATATGGTTCGAATATATTGACTTCAGTAAATTGTTTTCAAGTTTAAAACTTTTTTGTTTGTATTTCTGATGCCCTTGAAGCATTTCCAACTGTCTCACATGACCAAATGAGTCGCTGCTCAATGAACCAGTGAAGCGACTCCTATCAAACGCCGATAAATTTCAAACTTGGAATTAGGATTTTAATTAGAACTATGAGGGCTCTTACAGAAGGGTCCAACCAAAGATTCTTACTCTACTGATTTTGAGGAAAAATTGAACCAATTATCACAAGTGTGCTTTGTCGAGACTGTGGAAGTAGAAGCAGTTGTCCTCATCACCTTCCAAACTTTAAATAAAAACCGCGTTCAAACAACTTGATCTACCAACGTCCGTCTATTGTTACGGTGGAAAACGGATGGAATACTGCCTGAAGTACAACCGAAATGAGAGCTGAACACAGCCGAAATAACGCGGAAAGAAGATAGCGCCGCTTCTCCCTAGAGTTTCTCAGTATCTCGGCTCAGTTCTGTTTTCAATCAACTTGTAGTTGTGCTTTGATAGGGAGAGACAAATTCCTACACCGTATCCTAATAATAACAAGAGAAGAAGGAGTTTCAAAATGACGAGTTTTGATGAGAACTAACCTGTGTTAAAAAAATACTTGATTACTCACCTTCCGCGTCTGTTTTAATAGTTGTTTTAAAATGTTGATATATTCTAACCCGGGAGGATTCAAACCCGCGTCTACCGTGAGTAACCCCACAGCCCGGATAAGTATAGACCTCACGCAGCGTAACTGACCGTGTCTAACCAAGAAATTAGCCCGTTTTGGATACTTTTTTGAAATTTTGATAAATTCTAACCCGGGAGGATTCAAACCCGCGTCTACCGTGAGAAAACCCACAGCCCGGATAAGTATAGACCTCACGCAGCGTAACTGACCGTGTCTAACCGGAACCGACACAGATAAGAATGGTGGGGGAAGTCACCCATTGTAACTCACGCGTTTGTCTTTGTCAATCCCCTCGGCACTCTAGCCCCACGTTCGTTCCGTCTTCATCCCATTCTTTGAATCATCATTGTGCTGCTTCCATTCACTTTTCCGGCTCGTTTTAGTGCTTCTCGACTGAAACATAAAGTATTCGGTTTGTGATTTTGATAAGCTCAAAGTATGAAAAGGTAACTTGAGAGAGAGAAATGAAAATGGTCATAGGGAACACAGTGGATGAAATGCAATGAAAAACAGAGAGCCCAAAAAGAGGACTGCTCGGTGCGGGAGTGAAAGGGACAACTGACTGTATTCAACCAGTCTGGCCTCATAAGGGCTGGGGGCGTGTCCTATTTGCCATCCCCTATTAGATTTCCCAAGAAGATAAGTGACAGGTGGCAGAGAACAACAATAAGAACACAGGCCGCCATCCTCACATTTGTAGTTATTAAAGGGACGATTCAATTACAGTTGTAGACTATGTCTCCGAATATATTCTTGAAACTCAACTTGGAACCTTATGAAGTTTATATGTGAAAATCTTGAACGGTCGGATTAGAGACATGTCCTCCCCTAGAAGACTGTCTCATTCGATTCTTCTCCTCTTACCCGAGACCGCCAAGGTGTGAACGCGGAGATCAATAATTACAAACGTGAGAATGGCGGCCAGTGTTCTTATTGTTGTTCTCTGCCACCTGTCACTTATCTTCCAGGGAAATCTAATAGACGATAACAAATAGGACACGCCCTCGTCTTAATGAGTGGAGACTAGTGGAACACAGTCAGTTGTCCCTTTCACTCCCGTACAGAGCAGTCCTCTTTTTTGGGCTCTCTCAGTTTTTCATTGCATTTGATCTACCTGTGTTCCCTATATACCTTTTACTTTTCATTAAAGTCGCTTGAGTTTATAGACTCATCTCCTCATGCCACTGTGTTTCCGCGTACGGCGCGCGCATTTCTCGAAGCTATTTTTGTCAATTTCTCTTTCAAAATGAAGAATGTCAAAACTCTTGGGCGGTGACACGTTAGGTGCTCCGTTATTCTCGTTAGTAGATTTTTACCCCTCGTTTTGGTTTTTTGAACAATTTTTAAAGTATATTTAGTGGATTTTTAGCCGGTCGGCTTGAAATAGATCAGTCTTTCCTTAAAAAAGTAAATGTCGGGTTGTGTTAGCGAGTTTCAGATTCCATTTTCGATAGAAAAGGTTTTCTCATAAAGTATAGGGGTTTTTATCGTGGTGTTCCTCGCTCTCTCGTTTGGTTGTGTGTGTTTTTTTTAATTTTTTGCTATTAGGTGCTCTTAATTTTTTGAGAATTTGTAGTCTTATCACTATCTCAATTTGAAAATTCGATTCATCTTCAAATTCGAACACCTTCAGTTAATCTTCCCAGAAAACAGAATTAGCACTGGATGGTAGATGTGTGAATTGAGGGTGTGAACTTGGAACATGATGACTTAACAATTTTGAATGTAAAGATACCGGGCCGTGTTCTGTTTGTTGTTCTCGGTCATAAACACTCACACCTGTCACTTATCTTCCTGGGAAATCTAATAGACGTTGACACATAGGACACGCCCCCTAGTCTCAATGATGTCAGACTGGTGGAATAGAGTCAGTTGTCCCTTTCACTCCCGTACAGAGCAGTGGTATCTTCTTGAGCTCTCTCAGTTTTTGATTGCTTTTGATCTACCTGTGGTCCTTATACCTCTTTTGATTTCTCTCTCAAGTTACCTCTCCCGCTTATCAAATTCAGAAACTTACATTTCAATTTTTCAGTTCAGAAGCACCGCAACGACCCACAATCCACGGTCCACGGCAGCAACACGACAATGGTTCAACAAGAGGAATGACGACGAGAAGATCGTTGGGCTGAGGTGCCGAGGACAAAGAAAAGACGTGTTTGAATCCTCCCGGGTTAGAATCTATCAAAATTTCAACAAAAAGTATAAAAAAAGGGTAATTTCTTTTCAATTAACTTCCCCAACTCTAGCCCCCCCCCAGAACCACCATCAATTTCTGCGATCTTCAGTTCAGCTTGCAACTTGGATAAACTTCAGGCAGTATGCAACGATTCTTTTCATTTTCCTCTAAGATTTAGCGGTTTTGCACTAGAATATGATTCCTCCTGGTTCCATCATAATTGTCCTCATAAAAGAAAACTTCAGTGATCAGCGGTACCCTAGATCTCAGCTTGGTGAGCATCTTCGTTTTAAACCGTTCAGATAAACGGACTTTGGTAGATCATGTCGTTTGAAGACGGTCTTCCTTTTAAGTGACTCTCTCATCGTTGTTTCAGAACCCCTCGGGCGTTGTTTCCACAATATCCCCATTTCGTCTCCAGTATATTAGAAAAAAACCTCAGTAACATTTCCGCCACCATTCTCCCCTTCACATGATATCCCTTCCTTTTCTAGTACCTATCAAAGAACACCGAATGCGTCTACTGATTGAAAGAGGAAGACATCATTGAACGAATTCAAAGAAGAAGGAAATGATCAAAATGTGTAGTATCATTGATAAAGACAGAAGGACGATTTGTGATTCGATGACGCAGTTCTTTTCAAAGGTGAAAATGACGAGGGGGCAGACTCTCGTGGTGTGGGTACATTGATGTTCGGTGTGATGTTCCTGGTGGGTGAAAGATGACGTGTAGTTGGTAGTACTGTGGTTTCCTTTAAGTGTGGCTAATACAGTAAGAGCACAGAGAAAGTAATATACAGTACCGGACAAAAAGGTATCAACTTTGGCTGTTTTCAGTGGAAAATGACCAAGTTTGAGAGTGTGCGATAGTAATTCTGAATGTCACACTATGAAAATTTTTAATGGATCATATAGATTGAGCGTAGAGCTCCAGTTTTGTAGTTTACAACTTTTTTGTACGGACACTCCCTAGAAAGTTACATATCGACACAGTAATTTCTCCCTCAAATCGACCATTTTCAGTGCAAATTAGTGCGGTTTTTGAGCTGTCGTCTTGAAATGACCATAACTCTCTAGGGAGCGTCTGTACAAAAAAGTTGTCAACTACAAAAATGGAGCTCTACGTTCAATCTATGTAATTCACTAAACATTTTCATAGTATGACATTCAGGATTACTATGGCACAAGCTCAAAGTTTGTCATTTTCCACTGAAAACAGCCAAAATTGATACCTTTTTGTCCGGTACTGTATCCTTAACTGGCGATGATCCCCTTCACAAGATGCAGACTAGCAAATACTGCTGTCGCCACGGTCATGTACACTCTAATATACTGAAAACTTTTAGTTCCTCGAAGTATGCCAAAGTTTTAATTCACAGCTGTACAAGCTCCACGCCAGACACCCTGCCGGTCTTTCAGTAGAGACCGTCTTTACGCTCGTCTGAGTTTCTGAATCAGCAAGGCTGTTTCAAGCCTAGTTCAGGCTCGTTCAAACTGGTTTCAGACTGTATTCAGTTATTTCAGGCTGATTTCACACATTTGCGATCCAGGGCCAATAGTTTTAATTTCAAGTATATTGTTTCAAGCTGAACAATATCTCCAATGATAGGGAGTTGGAATTGTAATTGGACAAAATTAAAATACATTTTACACAAGAACCACAGAGGCCCCGGGCCGGCATTTTGTAAATTTTCAAGAGTGTCTGGTGTCGAAATGGTTTGGTTGCCAAATATCACGTTTTCTAAACTTCGGGTTTTGAGAGACACTCTGGGGCGCTGGCACTTTAATTATGGTAAAGTCTAGTCTTTACAAGTTACAGAAATAATGTCCGAAATAGAACCGTCCCGGACCAGAACTGCCGGTCTAATGGCTTCAAAATATTGTATAAACGTCTTCTAATCAGGGCTATTTTGGTTACAGATGTCATCAATTTCTATCCTAATTTTCAGTATTTTGTCAAATCTAACTGAGGTTTTATATAATTTTGGCTCGGGCTATAATTCTGGGGTGCTCGCGGACCGACGATGAGCGGAATTCCTTTTTCCACTCTCTGGCTTCCACCATCCGCCATTTTAAGTTTTTTTTTCGCCTTCCGCCTAGTAAATATCAGCTTGAAAAGTTTGTTCTTCTACTCGAATTTCCTGATATTCTTAGAAGTTTTTTGCAGCAAAACTATCATTTTTTAAACTAAGTTCTGAATATCAAAAATTGATCGTTGTGATCTATAACCCGGTTTTGCCTAGCCTAAGCCTTCATATGTTTATGCTTTGATTATTAACACATTTATTGAGAACCGGTTTTTTGCATGTATGCAACTTCATAATAGGCTTCACTTCATGAATACCAAGGGACTAGTTTTACGCTTTGAGTTTTCTAGGCCATGGTGAGTCCCTACTTTTTCAGAAACCCCTTTTCCTAGTATCATGTTGACCTGTTTCTGAATCCATAACCTTATGACACCGTCCTTGTTTTCACTTTTTTCTTATATATTTCTGTCTACTACTCGTTTGTTGATAATTGAGACCTCCACCCGTGTTATTGTAGTAGACGTTGAGAAATTAAAGACGTAAAATTGTTGCCAGTGGAGAAAAATAGAGGTTTTTGCAAAAAAAAATTGAGTCAGGAGACGTAATGGGTGGTTTGTGACGGTTGTTGTTGGTGGTGATAGTCTGTCTGTACGTATGTAGGTGTGTCCGGATGTCCAGGCTTCCAAAATTTTGGGGATTTCTCAAAAGTTTACCTCAGAAACTATGATTTTTTGGTGGTTTTTAAATGACCTTTTCAGAAAAATATCCTAATTTTAGTTCTGAAACCCACAAAGCTTGCGAATTTAAAGATATGCTACAACCACTGTCTGTCTGTCTGTTTGTCTGTTTGTCTGTCTGTCTGTCTGTCTATGTATCCGGATGTCCCCAAAGGTGTTCCAGGCAAGGGAACCTGACGTTGCAAAACTATGAACAGCTTCTTCCAAAAATATACTCCGATTTTTTCTGTCTCTCTGTCCGTCCGGATGTCCACTAGCGATTTAGCATTGCTCTGGAACCAAAAAGCAAAACATTTTGGAGCCGGAAATCTCAAAATAGACGATTTTTCATCAAAAATATCTAAAAATCTAAGGAAATTGCCAAAAACACACCGTGTACTCCTCGTGGACAAGATGTATTCGAATTTTCGACGTATCTTACTCAATTTCAGTAGACTCTTGCCAATTTTTCGATTTTTTTGGAGTTTTTGATCCGAAAACCGAATGGGAACACGATTTTCAATCAAAACCGTATAAAAATGAAAAAAAAGAAAAGCTGCGTGTACTCCTCGAGGACAAGTTGAAAGTCTGTTTTTCAAATGTTCTGTCTGTCTGTCTGTTGGTTTGTCCGGATGTCCAATTTTGGTTCTTTCGATTAAAAATATGAAATGAATTTATTCAAGTTGAGATCCATAAGAAGAAATATATTATCTTTAAAATCAAAGGTCATAACAAGAAGAATGTAATGGTAATGGCAGATACCCGATAAGTAGGTCAAATCGTATTAAATAGTAGATCACAAATTCTCTCTAATTCTGACACGTCCATCCTTTGCACATTGCGAAGTAACCCTCCGAATCCTTGACACCGTATCCGTTACCATACGTGGCTCCGCCCCCATTGTAGTTGTTGTAATTGTAGCCGTTACTGTTGGCGCCCATTCCGAATGGGAAGAAGAATTGGGCACTTGTCAGGGTGATGGTAAGGAAGAGAAGGGAGAATAGAGACAGGAAATTCATTTTTTTTTTTAGAAGAATTCAGAAGCTGAGAGGATTCAGAAGCTGTTGACTCCTCCATTTAACTATCACTCTTTTATACACATCGTATGGGGCGGTGTTTGTTGGTTTGATGACGCTTAGGGGGGCGGGGCTTATATGAGTGGGCGGAGTCTTGATAAGATGATGTTGATGGCGACGAGACAATATGACGGCGTGGGAAGATAAGAAAGAAGTGGGGAGGAAAGGAGAAAGTGAAGGAAAAGGGTCTGTCAGGATTCCCAAATGTCCGGATGTCCAAGCTATCTGAAATTTTAAAGGATAGCATTAGAATTCGAGATACTTTTGAGACATGTCTGACGGTTTTTCTGGGTTTCCTGATTTCCAAATGTCCAATAGCAGAATTACGAGGTTAGCTACAAAATAGATGACTTGAATTCTGACATACTTGTAATGCCTTACACGGGTTTTTTGGATGTCAACACCATTGACTGTGTGTCGGTGGGTCCGGATGTCCGCTTACCGGCCTTCTCAAAATCCTTCAAACACTGTTTATCATCTTTTTGATATCGGTATGTCGTCTTGTCCGGATGTCCAAAATGTCGATCTCATCTGATTGCTCAAAATCTCAGTTCACTTCTAAACAATGTCAGAATGCCAGACAAACAATTGTCAAACTTCTTTTTGGCCTCCGGGATTTGTCATACACCCGTTTTTTTCACTTTCAATTTTTCTCCCCCGTTTGTGGTTTGAAGACCTTGAAACAGTGGCGCTGATTTGACCTTACTTGATGAAGAAGGTTAACTATGCTAGAGGCTATTTATTTATGTGTAAACCGACCAGAGAAAGCATTGAATGGGTTGTTGAAAAACTGGTCAAAAATGCGGGAAAATTGACATAAATCTGCTGAAAAAGTGGCCGATTAAACTGCGTATCGAAGTGCCACAACGAGTCTAGTGGAGCGCGTTTATTTTGTGAGCTCAACCCCAGACCCCGTGAATAGCCAACCGGCCCGTAGTAGGTCAAAGACATAGAACTCGCCGATATCTACATTTTGGTATATTTTTCAGTTCATAGAACTCAGTCTAAAAATAGTTATGCGGTTTTCAAGTCTGGGATGCACTCCAGGATCAGATACATTTCGATCTTTTGTAACTCTCCAGAGAGTGTCCGCACAAAAAAGTTGTCAACAGCAAAAATGGAGATCTAGGTCTGTTGTATACGCTCGACAAATTTCAAATCTATAGACTCACCTGGAGCTTTACTGTGCCACCTCAAACTATACGCCAGTTATCGACCCATATTTTGTAACACTTTTTACAAATTCTGAGACAATTTCACTGTTTGAGACCTTGTTCCAAGGTACAGTAATCCAGAAATCACTAATTACCTCACACCTATAACCTAACTCCAAAGTACTCTCCAATCCTTTCCGAAACCTGAGATGATGAGATTGTTTCATTTGTCTCATGTAGCAAAATTTGTACTCTGATACCCTTCTTGACTAGGTGTGTGTATCTGTGTGTCTACTTCTAACATCACAGACCACACGGTCAGAAATTGAACACGCCGTTATAGAGGGGACTCAAGAATAAGCTATGACACCCGAATTTTGCATACAGGTAGATTTAACCTAGAGCTTCATTTTTGTAGTTGACAACTTCCTTGTGCGAGCGCTCCTTGGGGAGTTATAACCGGTTGAAGTACATTAGCTTATATCTCCTTAGGGTGATCCTGCACACAAAAGTGATCAACTACAAAAATGGAGATCTAGGTCTGTTTTATACGCCTGACAAGGTTTCAGGCCTATAGATCCACCTAGAGCTTCACTGTGCTCCCTCAAACTATCAAACTGTTCTTGACCCATATTTTGTAGCACTTCTCCTCTTCCGATTCTCCAATTCTTCACATGCAATTCTTATGACACCAGAGAACATCCGATTGGCTTTTTTGCTTTAATGGTGGCATCACTGAACATTTCTTTCTAAGAGGGTACTGTACTCCACCAGAATCGGACGATCAAAATATCAAACACTTAGGTCGGAGACTCCGCCCCTTTTCGTGTTATGTTTACTACGAGTCATGCATGAAGAAGGCCTACAGTACATCCCTATAAAGTCTCCCTATAAAAAGGGACCTACATTTTCTGAAACGTCATTTAGTTATGTCGCCTACCACAACTATTTTCCTACTTTTCACACTTCTCTTCGCATTTTCCGATGCTCAATTCTTCTTCCCATTCGCTATGGGACAAGCTTATCAACGACCTGTATCAGCCACTGGGTACCAATATTCGAATGGTTATGGAGTCAAGGATTCGGAGGGGTTCTTCGCGTTGTGCAGAGGGTGGACGTGTACTTCTAATACGTGAATTTTCTTGAATCAATGTGTGATCTCCGATGCTTGTATGTATATTGAAATGTTACTTTGAATCAATAAACCGTCTTTTTTCAAATGTAGAACTTTTCGTATTGCTTATAAATTTGACTATCCACAGTTTTCAAGTAATCAAGATTTACGATTTGACTTGTCATGCAATTCAAGATTTATGGAAATTCAATTGTACTTGTCAACCGGGCCGGAACCGACCGGCACTGGCCGGATGGCAGTCCGTTAATGAGCTACACTACTGTATAATGACTTCTTTGATGATTTTCGTTTTGGAACTTTATTCCGGTCCGTGGCGCATCAGCCAATCGAGTACATCACAAAAATAGATCTGATCTACATTTCGGTATATTTTTCAGCACATAATACTGTGTTGCTCATAATCATTTTGTGCTTCCAAAATGTTCTTTTTTTTATCACACCTTTGAGGATTTTTAAGTTTTTCTCATTTTCTGTTCATCCTTCTTTGTTTTTCCTTTATTTTTGGGTTACCCGGGAGTTAGACTTCTAGATCTCAAATTTCAAAACTCACAACTTCCTGGTTTACAGTTCCTGTTTTTCTGTACTCTATCCCCCGTCTTTCATTTATAAATTGTGTCTCACTTGCCTAATTTTTTTTAAATTGGAAGTTGTTATATTCGTAATCTGCCCTGAAATAATAACTATAATATAAAAATAGCACGCACTTTCTCTAAAATAGTATTTACAGCAACATCTCTCATTTCAGTAAAAAACGTGATAAACAATATTCTTTAAATTCTATAGTTCAGCACACGTATCTTGTAGGTTGATGTTTATAAATCTTCAATAAAAGATGTTTAGTAGGAGTCGGTTTTCAATGAAAAGGGGGTTTCACACTGGACTAGACTAGAACACAAAATACACGAAGATAGGGAAGATTGATAGATGATCGTAAGCGACCAAGGGGAAATGGTGAAGAAAAATATGAGTGTTATTATGGTAGCAAAGTTTTTCTTGAATAGTCTCTTCAGAAAGACATACGATGTCTGTAAACAACGCTTCGAGACTCCGTGAATAGTTTTGAGGTGTTCTATTGATCAACGAGAAAACATGAAGTAGGACTAAAGTCATATTTTGTTTATTGCAAATTCGGATACTTTACAAAGTTCTAAGGAACTTTTATTGTAAATTTCTATTATGCTGAAATTGCTCTAAACTCCAAAATTTCCGTTCCCCTTGAAGAATTGTTCCGCACGGCAGTGTAGTCCTCTCAGACAAGATTTTTGCGCAAATCCTTGTTTTCCCGTTTTTTTCAACAAAGTTTCTTGTTTTTTTTCTATTTTTGCAACATGGACCGGAACGGGTCGGCTTGCTTTAAAACCTAAGTTATGAGCTAGTATAGTCCCTGTCATACTACGACCCCATGTTGCCAAAAATGAAAAATTAGTCACAAAACCGTTTATCCCAGCTCCAATCACATTAACAATCCGTAATCCGGCCCGTAGCAGGTCAGTGACGTAGATCTCGTCGAGATCATTTTGGTATATTTTTTCAGCGCCATCTCGTTTTTAACCGCATGTCTGCCTCTGTACAGTCATATTTCCATTATCACATCTATGTATCTCATTTCCTGTATCCACTCTTCCCTCCATTTTTCCCACGAAAAATATAATTTCGATGTTTGATCTCACTATGCAATGTATACCCTTCCCCCCAACACGTGGTCGATCGGCGGCGGAACTTTCGAACTTATCATATATTGATAAGACATCGGATAGAGAGAAAAGAAAAAATGAAAAGAATAAAGTGATAAGGGACGAATCATCCATCAACACTTCTAAGTGATAGACGCAAAATCAGAAATCGTCGGAGAATAGAGGTGGTTGGTCAGTAGGGTAGGGGTAATTATAGAAAGAAGGATGTTGTTGCGCTGAAATACTATCTATGTAGGTGTAAAATGATGTGAATCTAGTATACTTTGTCTTTGTCATCATCATAACTATATCGTCATCTTTAAAAATAGATGTAAACAATATGTAGGTGATCAGGAACTAGTAAGTGGGACTCTGCGAAATTTTGAAGTTTAAGATTTTCAGATAATTTCTAAACATATCGGGAACCTGAGAATCCACCAGATACTTTAAAATTCTCAGCGTTCCAGAATCGCATGAAATTCCGGAATGATTCTTGGCGCTCTGAGGTTACAGTAGGTGTTGGAATTGTGTCAATACGGAATTCCGACTCCAGACTTCCGACTTCCAAATAAGGAATATTCACTTCCATGCAACTCTGGTATATACTTGGTAAACGCGAAGTTTCTATCAAGGGTAACTTGACCGCATGGTTTTCTAAAAAACCTTAAAACCATAGCAACCTGCAACCACGCTCTGTCGCACTCTTAGACACCGACACCAGATCCACAGGTTGCTCCTTGAGTCGCTACTCAGTCAATTCCCATCCCTGGATTCTAAAGCATCACCTTTGTACCAAAATTAGCTTACAACAAGACGGAGTTACAAGTTGCTACTGCGCTCTATCGCACTACCGTCCTTACACTATCGAGACTGAGATTCTGGGTAAAACCATCCAGACGTTTGCAGGTGAGCTCTTGAGTCGTTACTCAGTCAACCCTAATTCTAGATTTCTAAGGCATCACCTATGTACCTTTATACAGTCCTGAGTCAGAGTGGCTAAACTTCTGTTTTTGCCAGTCTGCAATTGCGCTATACCGCACTTCCATTGTCAAGATTGAGCTTCTGTTTGAAACCTATACCATATTCATAGGTGGTACCTTGGGTCGCTACTCAGCCAATTCCAATCTGAGTCCTCACATTGCCGAAACTGAGATTCTGGGTGAAGCCGTTCTCATATTTGCAGGTCTTTGAGTGACTCAGTCAACTCCGATCTGAGATAAGCAACAATTTCAGTAGTTCTTACTATACTCTAGCACCTATCCTCCCCCCAAAAGATAACAGACCACCCCCCGTCTTCTCGCGAATTCCATATTTATCAATATATTTCTTTTCGAACCGTTTCATTGCATATAGACATCGTTTTCCCTTTCTTATCTCCGTTGGTAAGGACAAAAACTGAACCGAGAGACAAACATGTTAGGGGGTTACAGTAGTTCGATCAAAATCTGATCTCCAGGACATCAAGAAGAAAATTGAGCGGAAAATTTCTTCTTCAGTATATGGTGTGATTTTGGAGCGTTTAAAATTAAAACAAGGTTCTGTACCATTCGGACACACAGACAGACAAACAGGTCATACAAATTAAAAAAGTAAGAAATAGCTAGAGGAGCCCATTTGACGTATGTTACACTATGCTGCTTCAATCTGAGGTGTTTAGACATCCGGACCAACAGACTCACAGACAGACACTGAAATGTCGAAGATCTTAGAACTATTGACAATCTTTGTACCAGAGCAGGGCGGAAATAATTTTTCTGAAAATGAAGACGGAAGACGGAAAACGGGATTCCGCTCAACCTTGATTTTACCAGAGTTCTATGGAACTGAAAACATCATATATGGAACTGGAAAGCGGGGTATTTCTTATCAGGAAGCTGGAAGTCGGAAGTCGGAAGGCGGAATTCCGCACAAATCTCATTTGTACCTATCAAAACATTAGTCTACCCAGAGGCGATCTTTGTCTTTTTTTTCTTCTATCTTACATACACAATGTGATGTTTAGAGAACGGTATTCTTTGTACCGGACCCAGCGTACCAGGTAGCCAGAGTTGTGCTAAAGTGATTTTTTTTTAACGGAAGTCGGATGTCGGAAGTGAAAAGAAGCCCGGAAGTCGGAAGTCGGAATTCTGCACAATTGTGCAGCTAGCTCTTTCGGCACCAGTTCTAAAACGGATGGTTCTAATCCGGGTGAAAAAAACCAGATCACTATTACTTGACCTACCTACCCTGCCTGTAATCATAACAACACGTCACATTATTTTCAGATCATCAACCTTCTTGACTCTAAGGTACCAATGGTCGAAAATCGAAAAGTGAATTCTACAGAACACAAACAGTCTACCCCCGTTAGTCTATGTTCTTCGTCGCTTCCGCTTTCGGCGAATTTTTTTTTGAAAGAAAAATGCGAAAACGTGTTGAGAGATAGAAAGATGATTCGGCGCTTTTTTTGTCACCTCTAAGCGGAAAATGAGTGTAAAGGTCGAAAATTGAAGATCTATGAATTAGTGCTGATGTAAGTGGGGGATGGATATGGGTGAGATGATGATAATGATTGGAATTGTCATCAATTGATAATTGGGGAAAGGGGAAAGAGTTAAAGGGCTGAAAAAGGTTTGCAGGGACGACCAAGGCACGCCAGATTCGTTGGCTGGGCTTCTATTCGGACCGGTCGGGATCGCTCCGACCGAGCCGACCGAGGTCCGCGATTTCTTTTTCAAAAATTGTAGTCGAATATGGTGCATGTACAGAAAAAATTGCGCACGTTGTTCAGCAGTTCCCAGTAAATTCTGGTCATGTCTGTCTGTCTGTAAGTCCGGAAGTCTGGAGAGACGAACAACTGTATTAAACTGAAACTGCTCTAAAACGCTCCAAAGGCACGCCTGATTCACCAAAATTGGTTTTAGCTAAAATACAGTCTGCTTACTGTGAACCCATCCCTTTTAACCTAGATCTGTCTGTGTGTCTGTTGATCCGGATGTCCGGATTTTTTGTCTTCTAAAGGGCTACAGTTTCAGATAAAATAACTGCTGAAAAATGCGCCAGAGAGGCCTCAATTCACTCCGGTTTCTTGCCTACAGTAACCCTATCTCCCTTACTTTCATTTTTGCGATGTAGATCAACACCATTTTTTGTCCTTATCAACGGCGATAAGAAAGTGAAGGCGATGTCTATGAAACAGTTCAAAAAGACACATATTGATAGATATGGAATTCATGAGAAGACGGGGGGTGGTCTGTGATCTTTTGGGAGGTGATAGACGTTAGAGAATAGAAAAAATTAATTTAAAAAAATTGTGATATTTTTGTGACAATCATCCGTTTCATTGTGAGACGTTACGATAGGGTAGTACTGTAGAGATCTAGAATTATGCTTAATGGAGTTGCAACTCAAAGAAGAATCTGGCGTGCCTTTGGAGTGTTTCAAAGCATCTATACAGTTGTTCGTCGAAGCTTAAAACAAGGTCCTCTACGGACATCCGGACTCACAGACGCACAAACGTGTACACGTGACGAAAAACTGCTGACGATCACTGAGGATTCACGCAAGTCTTTCAAAACTATAAGATACCAGGACATCCGGACCAACACGCACACAGACAAACCATGAGTAGCTACTTGCGAATATGGAGAATGTGAGGTAGGTAGTGCTATTGAGCGCCGTTGCAGACCCACACACGTTTTCAGTAAGACTCAATTCTGACACTACAATCCCTCAGAAACTTAGTCACCATGACTCAGGAGTACGAAAAAATGAAAAAATGAAGAAATTACAGTAAGCAGACAGAATATATCAAAAACCACTTTTCGAGAATCAGACGTGCCTTTGGAGCGTTTTAGAGCATTTTATACAGTTATTCATCAATGCTTATGGCAAGATCCTCTACTATTCGGACATCCGGACTCACAGACACACAGACAGGCTGTTAACAACCTCTGAGGTGCACTGATCTACGCGCCTAAGACAGTGTATTCTGAACATTGTCCCCTCTTGCCGCGTATCTTGTAGGAAATGAATCGACAAGAAGGAAAAAAATGTATCGAACTTATGAACAGAATATCAAACGATAATGATGATGATGATGACATTCCATTATTGCTGACAAATCGACGGGTGGGAAACGCGACTTTTCCCATTTTTACAGATTTCATCATCTTCCTAGGGATCTGCAGCTAGAACCAAATGTAATTTAGAAAGAAATGTTCATTGTTGTCTTCTCAGAGACCGCGTCGGTCAGAAAGTGACTTCAGACACGTACATAATGCGTACATATAGCTTCTCGATTTGTTCTGTGATCCGACATGAGAGAAGCATGTGAACGGGAGGAGGGTAAGATTTATGATGATTTTTGGAGGAAGTAAAGGACAAAACACAGTAAGATACATATGTCAAGTAGGGCTTCCAAACCGGGCAGAGTGAAATTCGGGACCCGCTACTAGGTTGGGAGGTGTCCCACGGTAATGACGGGTAAATTACCACCAGACTAGTATCAAGAGTACAGTTTTTCTCGTCATTAGTACGTCATTGAACTGAAATGGCGATTTATTCGAAGCTTCGAAAATACCCAACATTTTCCTTTTCTGGTACCAGTGGATTTGAAAAAACAGCTAAATTTGACCTAACTCCCTTCGAACTCAACATTATGAGCTGAAAAATATACCAAAATGTAGATCTCAGCGAGTTCTATGTCCGTGACCTACTACGGGCCGGATGGCAATTCGTTATTGTGCCGCGGGCCGGGAAAAAGTGCCAAAAAACGGGAATATGGCCAAAAAAGCCATTCGAGCCCGGCCCGCGGCACAATAACGAATAGCCATCCGGCCCGTAGTAAGTCAATGTTCTCAGGTATTTTGTAGTCGAAATGTTTGTTACATCAGTAACAAACAGTTGTTCTTCACCAGCAACTAATTTAAATCAATATAGAGCGCTTTTGTATAATTGCAAGACCAGCAAACTAGACAGATCGAATTACTATACTCTAATTGATAATCTGTGATTTCTTGATATTACAAGACATAACCATGTGACTCTCTTCCTCCTCTACTATTTCTTGATCCTTTGATTTTGTAATCTTATTATTCAACAAGAAATACTATTTCAAAAGTCACTTGACCTATTCTTTTCTACTAGACTATCCGAATGAATGGATGATCTTCTAAAAATCAAAGGACTATTATTGTTATCATTGTTCATACATACACGTGAATGGAGAAATCAGAAAGGAAAGTCATAACTACTTTTGTGTTTTTGGTCAGAAGATCAAACTTGAATCATTTTTATTCATTTGTTTCTGCAAACATAGAATGAGGAGAGATGGGGCGTGAGGGATTGGAGTAAAATTGGCTTAACTCAGAGAAACCCCCTTTCAACTCGAAGTTAAGAGTTGAAAAATATACCAAAATGTAGATCTCGATGCGTTTTATGTTTCTGATGTACTCCGGTGTCGGATGACGATATATTGATGCGCTAGGCCAAGAAAAGTCGGACAGGTTTCCTTGATTTGGAAGTCCAGAAAAAAAATCAGATTCAGAAACCGACTGATGAATCTAAGAGAACTCGTATTTTTGTGGCGCGGTTGTAAGAAGCGTGTCGTGCTAATAGATCTCAACGAGATCTATGACCTAAGCCTTCTACGGGTCGGTTGGCTATTTGTTAATGTGCCGCGGGCCGGGGAAAAAGTGTCAAAAACACAAAAAATAAACTAAAGAGACTAGCCATCCGTACCGTAATAGGTCGCAGATATACAGTATCGTCCAAAAGGTTGTAAACTTTGGTCGTTTTCAGTTGAAATTGGTCAACTTTGAGGGAGTGTCATGGGAATTCTGATCGTCCTATCAAATAGATTTTGTATGGACTATACAGATCAAAAAGAGAGCTTCATTTTTGTAGTTGACAACTTTTTTGAGCGGATACACCCTAGAGAGTTATAGTAATTTTGAGATGACAGCTCAAAAATCGCACTATTTTGCATTGAAATTGGTCGATTTGAGGAAGGAATTACTTTGGCGGTATGTAACTCTCTAGGGACCGCCCGTACAAAAAAGTTGCCAACTACATAAATGGAGCTCTATTTTTAATCTGTTTGATCCCATAAAAGTTTATTTTGTGGGACAGTTAGTTTTACTATAACACCCTCTCAAAGTTGGGCATTTTCAACTGAAAAAGCCTCAACTTAATATACTTTTGAGCGGTACTGTATATTTCTCGCGGAGATCTACATTTTGGTATACTTTTCAGCTCATAATGATGACTTTCAATCAAATTATGTGCCGGCCTGTTTTAACCCGGTTTGAAAATATGAAAATCAGAGCCTCACAAATCTAAAATAAAAATGATTACACTATTCTATCAGTTTTGTTCCCGACGATTTTATTCTAGACAGTTCTTATTATAGCAGTTCTGATTAGCGGGCAGCACCTATCAAAATACAATAAATTCTGATTCAGAAGAATCCCCATAATCATTTCGTCTGTCAATCTCAACTTGTCAGAAAAACCACGTGGTACGGTGTCCAAGAATTTCGCTGCTTTTAAAAATTCTCCTAAATCCTACAAAGGTATAGCTACTGTGAAGGGGGATCGCTCCAGAACCCCTTCTGTAAGCTCAACCTTCACCTGATCCCTCGGGCTTATGTAAAGTGGAGTAGTGTTTGTTATATGTGCATGTATATATGGATTTATATATAGAGATTATATAATAGAATAATATAAGTGAATAATAATGTATAATGAATAATGGGAGTAATATATATATGGGCCTAAAGATCCTAGTGAGGCCCAGTCCTGCTAAGTTACAGTAGGACAGGGACTCACCCCAGGCTAGGTGACGGGCCTGGGCCAGGAACCAGCTAGACTAACTAAAGAGGGGCGCCGCGCTCTCCCCATGGGAAAGGGCGGAGCCAGTCTTCTCCGTCTCTTCTTCTTAGTGTTAGGACGCTTAGAGAAGAGGGGTTAGAGAAAAGGAAGGAGCCAGACATAGTCTGGGTCCTACCCTTTCACATCCCCCCCGGTTTAAAGTGTGTCCGTCCCGGGCACTAAAAAGGAGAAGACGTTATTGAATAAAAATTTTACCTTAAGTTAAGTATTTGTTATATGGGAAGGGATCTGAAAATACAAAAGAAAAGGGGTACGGGTCGTGGAGGGAAACAGATCATACAATACATGATTAATTATTATTAATAGTTATACTGCGGCATCGGTGGGATGGGGTGTGGGAAATATTGGGCCATGTGTGGATGAGGTATATATCTTATCGGCTGGGGAGGGGAAATGAACGATGGGGTCGGGCCTGGGTAAGGAATGGAACTCATTACCATTATCGGCTGATGATCTGGCTGTGGAGTCCTTGATTGTCGACAGTCGGCTCTCCAGCTTTCTGATTCCTGCTGCCCTCTTCTTCCACCTCCTTGACGTTGTCCAGTGTTGTTGCATCCACTCTTCCACTTCCTCCATTCCTTCTTCTTCCCGTTTGTCTTCCCACGCCATTGGTTCGCATCCCGTCTGGGTTGACTTCTGTTTCGGATTGGACTCCGTCGGCGAATCGGACTCCGTCTGCGAATCGGGCTCCGTCTGCAAATTGGGCTCCTTTGTCTCGTCGACTGGTTCCGGGTCTTCTTGCGGAAGGTCACACGCGACCGGTCCAATTTTCTGCAGAAAAGAAAATTAAAATTCTTTGAAAAATTTCCTGAGTTCAATTCGTTTTTTTTTTCCGAAATTCTGGCTTCTAAAAAAAAACTCGAATTTGAACTCCCTCGCTAATTTCGAGACTCCAGTGCAAATGCGCTCCATTGCGCTAGCGCGGATTTAAATTTTGGAAATTTATTTTAATCTCTTTTCCGTTAGTTTTTATCGAGTTTTCGCTCGTTTTCTCGGTTTTCCCGATCGATTTTCCAATAAACTTTCCGTTTTCCGTATAAACTTATCGATTTTTCAGGCAAAATGCGCCGTCTCGTCTCGGGAATGTGCGTGGATTCGTGCCACATGAGAGGAGGATGTTATGAAACTCCCGGTGGACCAATGTGCTTTTGTAAGTCCGGATTCTTTGGGGAATCCTGTGAATTTGCCACCGAAATGTCCACTCCGTCCGTCCCGACTGCTGCCGTCGATGATAATTTCTGTAAGTTGGACTATTTCCTTTTCACCTCTCATTTCCTTGGTTTCTAGGGGCCATTGTGCTGGTGATCGTCGCCGCCGTGTTCGTTGTCTCTGGCTGTGTCACCGCCGCCTACTGCTACTACCGTTCCAAACGATCGGATATCGTCGCTGCTGATGAAGAATTTGGACACAAAGCACGTTCCGGAGCTGAACGAGTCAGACGATTTGTTGGTCGTCTCGTCTAAAAAAATCGATACAATTTCAATGATTTCCCTCTGTTTCTCTTGTTATGATTTTTCCCAAAAATCCTGTTGTTTTGTTTTTTTGAAATTTTGTTGTCGTTACGGGCTCTCATGTTTTGATCTCTCCCCGATAAATTGATCTTTGTTTTGCTCTTTGATTTCTCGTAAACCCAATAACGGGGAGTTCGTCCCGTAAATATTTCGACAACCTTTTCAGGGACTTTTCAGGTTTTCCCGACTCTCAACTCTCGACTCTCTTCTCCCGATTTTATTGCGAAACTCTCGGCTAAGTACTTATTTTTCCTCTCTTTAGTTAAAATGAGACAATCTAAGTAAAATAAATTGCAGCGACAATCTAGAATATTTTCGGAAATGTCCTCGTTTTTGGTAGAAAAGTTTTGACTAATTTCTAGTTATTCTTTTTGTCTCGGAAGTTCAGAGGACATTCCTTTTCTATAATATAAGTATGAAGTAGGGGATTAACGACTGAGGAAGATAAGCGGCGGAGCGAATGTCGTCCTTCTTCTAATCATCTAGTTCGTCGAGTGCGATGATTTCGAGATCGTCCAGAACCGACTCGACTTCTTCTTCTGCTGCTTCCTCATCCTTCGGTGCGATTTCTGCCATAATTCTCTCCTTGTGTGAGAAGAGAAACGGGTGATCCGTCACCAGAATTTGTCTCAACGTCGCGTCCTCGGCAAAACGAATATCCCTTCTGTTCAGAATCCGTCCCTGTTCTTGTTGGGCCTTGGAGACAGGGTCTCGAACCCGACGATCCAGCCGAGTTCCGCCGATCATCAGTAGCCCATCAAGAGCTACTTGTACCTCGATGGCCAGAAGTCCTCCTGCATCTTTCTCTTGGAGGAGCCAGTCCTTTTGACGTTGATCCATTGAAATCACCTCGAATGGGATGATTTCATTTTGGAACTCCCCGATCCGTCCCGTGACCATCCAAGGGTCGGAATAGAGGATGCGCAAGACGACTTCACCGTAGCCGGGAGCCTCGAGGCTAGGCAAATATTTCGATTCGATTCTCGATTGTTCCGGGCTCAACTCGATGTTCCATCCCGTACTGTTGCTGTTGTTGAGGTGGTATCTGGCTGGAGTATAGTTTTTCTCGAAAACTATGATGTGGTAGACCGAGCCCGGTTGTTGGGGACCTGCGGACCCCTCCATTGCAACAAGCTGCTTCCCGAATTTTTTTGAATACATCAAAGTGTAACCGTGGTGCTGCTTTAGCACCACGGCAGTGAACCGGGTCACGCTCTCCCCAGGGGTTTCCGGATGCAAGTGTTTCATGATCGGCATCTTAAAAATGAACTAGTTTAGTCTATCCGTTAACTCGTCGAGCCCCCTAGAATACTTATATCTTAATGTTTTCGCTTTTTCTTTTTCTCCCACATTTACTGTCTCTCGTTTCTTATTTTCCTCAACTAACACTGGTCTTTCAACACGTATATTTACATTACGGTTTATTAGGTCTTTTTACTATAGTTATTATGAAACGAAAATAACTTGAAGAGTATATTAAGAGTATATTACGAATGTATATATATATATATATATATATTTCAGAAATTAAAAAAATATATTCGTCGGAAGATGGATTTTTCCCCAATTCTCTCTCAGCCATTACGATTTTTCAATAAAACGTTTACACCTATTTTTGTGAACCACCGATTCCTTGGCTTCGCCGCTTCTAGTAGCTCTACCGAAGCCTTTTATTATCAGGTTGGGTTCCCGGATCCCAGTAATCTCAAACGGTCCGGCAAAGGGTGGGCTCAACTTATCCGATTTTCCCTTTCTCAATAGGATTTTCTCGCCAATTTCAAATTTGACATCGTTTATTGTAGGCTTCTGATTGAATTTTCTATTTCTCTCAATGGTTTTCTCCAATAGAATATCTTTTACTCTCTCATGAGCCTTCTTAAGCACCTCCTGTTTGTAGGTTTCGTAATCTATGACTTCCGCGTGACTATCCGGTTGTTCTTTCACTTCCTCTTCTTTTTGAGGATCATCTAAGTACTTTGCTGGTATAACTTCTCCGCCTTTCCGATTCAACGCATTCTTTACCGGTGAACCTGGTTTGAATGTGTGAACTATTTCAAAAGGTGTCCTTCGTGTCGTTGCGTGAAGCGAAGTGTTATAAGCATGAACAACCTTTTGCAAATAAACATCCCAGCAGCCATCAGCAGTGTGAGGCCGCAATAACCCTTCAATAGTCTGGTTAGTCCTCTCTACCTGCCCATTGGCTGAATGATGATACGGTGTGCTAGTGCGATGTTCGCAATTCTTGGACTGCAAGAAAAGCTGAGTAGTTTTTGACAAGAAATTCGTTCCTCTGTCGCTGACCAAAACTTTCGGTATTCCAAATCTTGCAAATAACCTATCCGCAATCATCCGGATTGTCGACATGGACGATTGGTTCTCGGTTGGCTCTGCTATTACGAATTTCGAAAATGCACACGTAAAGACTAGGATGTATTTGTTTCCACGCTCTGTCTCTGCTAGTGGACCGATGAAATCACAATGTACTCTCTCAAAAGGCTGCGATACGTCTCCTAACTCATGAAGAACTGCTTGGGTACGGGTTTTTGTAGAATCCTTTGTATGTTGACAGGTTGGACAAGCTGCTACAATTTTCCTAACTGTAGTTTCAAGACCGGGCCAGACGGCGATTTCCCTAATTCTATGGATGGTCTTATCTCTTCCGAGATGAGCGCCTTCTTCTAGAGATCCATGTACCATTTCAGCTAGAGTTTGTCCATATTGAGTGTTTCTTGGTAAACAAACAACTGGAATACCTTCTTCGGTATTCTTATAGATGACTCCGTCTCGGTTCTCAAAGTTTCCGAACGTATCCCTAACTTTCTCAAGTTCTGGCGCTGCTTGCTGCTCTGCTTTTATGGCTTTTAGATCTACCCATAGAGGAATAACTGCATTGATGAGAGGATGATGTCTCGACAATGCGTCCGCTACAACATTTGTCTTCCCAGGTCTATAGACGATAGTGACGTTGTACTCTTGTAGAATTATCTGGTATTTCGCGAGTCTGCCTTGAAGATCCGTACGATAAAGTAACGCCTTTAGCGGAGAATGGTCAGTAATGATAGTGGTTTCTGCCCCATCTATATAAGGACGAAACTTAGTTACCGCAAAAATAAGACCTAAGGCTTCTAGTTCTATAGCCGGGTAGCGTTTCTCGTGTTTGTTGTACACACGAGAAGCGTATGCTATGACTCGAAAATCAGTACTTTCCCGATCTCGGGCTTGCATAAGTACTGCTCCAACTCCTTTACCAGACGCATCTGTCTCGATAACAAATGGAAATCCTAGTTTGGGTGCGGCTAAAACTGGACTAGAGACTAAAGCAAATTTCAGTTGTTCAAACGCTTTCTCCTGTTCAACTTCCCAATGAAACTCGGAGTCCTTCTTTGTCAGCTCCGTAAGTGGGGTGGTGATTTTGGAAAAGTTTTTGATGAAACGTCGGTAGAAAGATGCTAAGCCTAGGAATGCTCTGACTTCCGTCACATTCTTGGGTTTTGGGTAGTTCGTGATTGCTACTGTCTTCTCAGGATCCGGATGGATACCTTCCGCTGAGACAATAAACCCCAAGAATTTAATCTTATCTTGCCCAAATTTGGCCTTACTAGGTTTCAATTTCATCCCTGATTCCTCAACCATATTGAGGATTTCCTCAATATCCTCCAAATGTTGTTCCGGAGTTGGCGAAGTAAGGATGATGTCATCGATGTAGCAGAATACTTTAGCTCTCAAAGGTTTTATTAACTTGTGCATTATTCGCTGGAAAGTCCCTGGGCTACCTTTCAATCCCATCGGCATGCGGACATATTCGTAAACGCCCATAAAGGACGCAAACGCCGTTCTCTCGCAGTGCTCCTCCTCCAACGGAATTTGGTGAAATCCCGATGCAAAATCTAGTGTGGTATAGATTGCATTCTCCGCAGTTACGTCTAAGAGTTCCTGCAGGTTGGGGAGGATGGATTGGACTGGTTCCGTGATGTTATTGATTTGGCGAAAATCAATACAGAATCTCCAAGATTCTCCATCTGCTTTCCTAACCATCACAATAGGAGCCGAAAAAGGGGACGATGATGGGCGAATTATACCTTGAGATTCCATTTCCCTAACTTGTTTTTCTACTTCATGTCTCCTCTCAAGTGGAACCCTATAATTTCTAGGCGCTGGCATTTTCGCATCTTTAACAAAATCTATCCGATGTCGTATCGTTCCATTATAACATCCTAAAACGCCATCCGGACCTACAAATGCCTTCGGGTGCCTATCTATTATATCTCTAAGGGTACTCTTTTGCTGTTCGGTAAAGATGGAGTTTTTGAGATCTATTTCGATCGACGGCTTATAATCGGGAGGAGTCGGCTTCGGCATCAGTGGAAGCTTCGCTGTCCAGTCCGCCTCAGGTGGGGTGTAGCTATCTTCCCATATCTGTTCATAGATCGTAGCTGTGGCTAAGGTCTGCCCCGCAAACAATTTGATTGGGGTTGCCGATGGGTTCACCAGTTGTAACAGCGTCTTTCCCTCCTGATCTGTGGACACCACTGATCTGGCGATAGCATAAATTTGCTCCGACTCCTTCTTATTATCCACAATCATAAACTCCGTACCGAATTCTTTCCTGTAGTTCACTAGTTTGACTGGGATGATAGCCTCAGAGGTTGGGTTGACTGTGCAGTTATGGCAGACCGCTACTTTAATCTCTTCCCTTTCAGGTGCTAACTCAACGTTGCAGACTAGGGAGATCTCCGTTCCGATCTGAACTTCCTTCTTCAACATGTCAAATGAGACTGGGTGTCCCATTTTATTCATGTTACGAATGAAGTCGACTCCTAAGAGAATCTCAGAAGGACAGTCATCATCATGAGATACCAACAAGGTTTGGTCTACTTCAATTTCTCCTATCTTTATGGTCTGCGACGTCGTACCTAGGAACCTAATTACCGAGCCATTAGCTGCCCGAGCCTGCTGCTCTTTGCCGACATCCAATTCCTCTGGTCTAATCTGAGATACCGGAAGGTAACTGATACCTGCTCCGGTATCCAGTAAGGCATGAACTTTTCGTCCATTCATCTCAATCTGAATCACAGGAAGATGCCCTCTATTCTTACGATGAAGTACCGAGTAGACTCCTGGGATGGGGTATTCCTCGTTGATGTCCTGTGCGATGTAAACGCGATGACCCCCGTCGTAATCAACGTGATTGACTCCTCTTAACTGCCTAGTTGCCATCTCTATTAACCTATTTGCTGTCGCTGATGCCGCACTTCGTGACAAACGGAATTTGCAATAGAAGTAGAGAATTATCACTAGAATCACTACTAATAACAACGGTGCGATAACTAGTAATGTAAACGTCCAAACGTTAAAGATTACATGTTTTATCGCCGCGAATACCCTCTTTCCAGTATTTTTCCACAGCTCATCTAACGTATTGGCTACCTTATCTTTATGTACTCTAACCTTAGTTGTTATATAGTCTTTGGCCTTGACTATATTCTCCTCCAGCAAGCGGAACGTAATGTTGTTCACCCTCCTACGATAGATTTTGCTTAATTCTTCGTTGGCCGCTGACGAAGTTCCCGGGCCAAGGAGGTCGTTCCCTATGACTGCTGGGGCTTGAAACAAGAATTGGTTGGCCGTTCTACGAATTGGTCTATGTAGAGTTTGTACCCAGATTTCGGTGCCTTGCTCGCTTTTCCAATTCCCATTCTCTACGTGAATTTTCCCAGTGACAAGAGGACGTTTACACTCTATTGACCCCGAGTCAGCTACTAAATCATCTGTGCCTTCCAATAAGAACCAAATTTTCCCTTCAACCAGCATTGGGACCAAATCAAAACATGTATCATTAATCCGTCTGTTCCAGTATATCTCTTCCGGTTCTACAGGTCTACATTGGGAAACTAATAGCCCCTGCCCGGCTTTCCTAGCAGCAATATCCGTTCTCTTGAACAGTTGCCTTATCGCCGCTGTGGGGTCGATGTTCAAAAGAGTGAGAAACAAGATAGTTGCTTCCTGCTGATTTATACAAGTCTGCCTGAAGATATCTTGAGCTGGACTATGGAACGGATTACTCTGGGGTTTCTCATAATATACATTACGGTTTTCTGGTGGTACTATGTCCTCGTAATAAGGAACTGGTTTCTCCGTTGACGTGGTGGTTGGTGGGATTACAATCGGTCTTCTAGTGGTGGTGGGTGCTCGGGTTGTGGTGGTGGTAGGCGTACTTCTTGTCGTTACAGGTGGTAGTACCGTTCTTGGTCTCATTGTTGTCGTAGTCGTCGTTGTCGTTGTCGTTGTGGTAGTCGTCGTGGTTGATGTGGATGGTGGTGGTGGTTGGTATGAGGGCTCGATGTATGGGTCTATGTGTTCCATGCTTTGTACCTTGCTTTCGTCGAATCGAGGTACTCGATAACCAGCAGGAAAATTACCCGGATTATGTTCACTTTTCCCAAATTCCAAATCTAGGAGTGCATCGAATGTGTTTACCTCATCTTCTTCCATCGCAATTAGCAGTTCTTTATCCTTCTCCGTTTTTTCCCCAGCTAACTTATGTATCCTTGTGAATTCGCGGTGACGGTACTGTCGAATTCGGATGCATTTTAATACAATCAATTGTGAACCTAAGGAATTTCTCCGTTCTTGATCATATCTCTTTGCTCGCAACATAAGTAGTTCGTTGGTCACCCCGAACGCTTTGATATCCGCTAAAATGGTCGGATTCGTAATGGGGTCCGTCTCAAATCGAGGGATTTTCTCTAGGGCATCTACTTTAAAATATTTGTAGATCAACGGAGTGGCAAATTTTTCTCCCAGGCTTATGGCTATGGTCGTGTTATTGGGCCCCCCTAATCTTAGGTATGCTGCCCGTTTACGCCGATGATGATCTTGCTTCATCCTGACGTAATCTGGAATCCAGAGGTCCGAGGGAAGTTCTGGAAAAGAAACCATTTTCCCATCATCCGTAAAGTAAACATTCCCTACTAAACAACCTTTAGCCTCTGACTGTGTGAACCTCATATCCTGGGAGATGGTGGAAAACATCTTCAGTTCGGGAACTGCTATATGTTTATCTGTGATAAACGCATCAACTGACGTCATCTTCTGGTATTTGCAGGCTCTGTATGGAGAACTTTCCGACCAAACTACAGTGGCCTCTGCCATTTTGCAATTTCCAGAAGAGTACGAACACTTCGAGGTATCGCCAAGTGTGGAGATGGTAGACTCACCGTCAAATGATGCTACCTCGCCCACTACTATGATGAACTCATCGTGTTCGACCTCTTTCCCACCAAACCATGATGTGTAGTTTCCGATATTGTCACCAAAGCTAGCCGAGCGGTATACGCCTTTTGGACCTTCTGTCATGTCCTTCCCAGCGTATTGCTTGGATCTAACCGCCTCCCTACATTCCTGAGTCCGGACCTGTTGGAACCCATTGGAACCGGAATCAGTCATTGTGGCCGTCGAAAAAATTCCAAACAAAGAGAAAGTGTTCACCTTGAACACTTGCTTATAGCAGGCATGCGCGATTTGTCGCATTGGGTCCGTGCGGAGTTCGAACAAATCCGCTCTGGTGGAAACAATGGACGTACGAGGGGATTCACATGGAAGAATCGAGGGAGGAACGAACAGGTTTCCTCCCTGCTGGAACCCACATATCTGTGGTTTGCCTGCCCACGCTGGTACGACTAACATCATGGCTACCGTCAGGTAGGCGAGAAGACGCTTGGCTGCGCTTCCCTCTCCTCGGGAATTCCGATATGATTCATCCCGGGGTCCTTCCTGGCGGTTATCTGGTCCTGGTGGACGTTGATCACGGAATCTACCTGGAGGACGAGTCTCTGGGAACCTTCCCTTCGGATATTCTGAAGGATATCTTCTGGGTGGTGGTTGGGTTGGGAAACCTTTTCCTCGTGGAGGATAACGCGGCTTGTTCGATTTCCAATCCCTTCTACCCTGTTGGTATTCCCTATTTTCCTCCCGTGGTGGAGCTGTTGGTTGGCGGTAAGATGAGCGGAAGTTCGACTCCGGTGGTCTGTCCTCCCGAGTACGCATCAGTTGCGTCATAGCAGCGATGAGCTCATCTTCCTTTTCCAACTCTTCTAGGTCATGAAGTCGCTGGAATTTCTCCGCCCTGCGGATAATTTCCTCCAACGTTTTCGGCGGATTATCCATCCTGAGGAGTCTTCTGCGAATATGATTTGCTGCGTGATGCATAAAATGGTTCACGAGCAGACCATCCCGAACCGATTCCGGCATGCCTTCATAGGCATAATCACCTAACGTTTTCAACTTCCGTGCGTACTCCGCAATCGAGAGGCGACCTTGTTTAAGGGTCGTAATCTCCTGTTGCGCGAGTTCGCGATCCCCAGGGACTTCAAAGGCTGCAATCAGACTCTCTACCAGTTTGTCCCAAGAACTTGTCTGTTCCTGGCTCAATTGGTTGAATCTAGTCTTAGCCAGTCCCTCCAAGAAGAAGGGCATTATCTTTGCTCCTGCCTCTTGTTTGATATTTAAGTTATGCAGGGCGCAACGATACTCGACCAACCATCTGCGCAAGGCAGATGTGTTCCCTTCCTTAAACTTGGGGATGTGACCCGATACAGCTCTTAGGGCTTTCTGTGTATCGGTTTCTGCCGGTATGGCGAAATCCGACCACTTCAAGTCCTCAGCTAGCTCCTTCTTATCAGCCATTTCTGGCTCGGCCTCCTCTAGTTTTACTTTGTTCCCTGCCTCGGGTTTCTGAGAACTCTGTGAAACTTCTACTGTCGGCTGACTGCTTTTAGTTGCCTGGTTCTCAGTACCTTTAGGTTGGGAGTTCTGTGAGAGTTTGCTGCTCTTAAAGAAGTAATTCCTACGGAAGACCCTTGGTAGATAGCTAAATACACCTGTAGTTCTCGGAGTTTCTACTAGTGGGTTAGTGGCGTGACTTCGTGGCTGGGATACAGTGGTTTGTGCTGTTCCTTCCCTCTGAGACGCTGAGGTTATGCCTCTTGGCAGTGAGTGCCTACTATTCCCTAGTTGTAAAGAACTTCTCGGTGTGAAAAACTGTGACCACGAAAACGATGACGCTAGAGGAGAGTTTGGGGGGACTATAACCCTTTTTATAGTCTGAGAGGGTAGAGGGGTCCTAGGACGTAGTTCTTGAAGAAACTTTACTTGGTCCGCTATGGGCACCGAGTATGGCACGAGTGCTAAGTTCTCAATATTTCCGGTAGGTGTTGGAGTTTTGTCACCTTCCGTCCGACTAACACTGTTTGTTAACTGAGCGGCTCTGCCGGCAATTTTCCCGAAAGTATTCCGAATGCGCTGGAACGTATCCTGTTCCCTTTCCTCTCTAGCTAACTTTTCAGTGGGACCACTTGCAGCGTTTCCCCTTTTCTCCCTTACTTCTTCTTCGCGTCTCTTTGCGCGAGCGTCCCTATCTGCTTTTGCTTGGTGCCTAGCTCGTTCGCGTTCCTCAGGGTCTTTGTCCCACAGGTTGAAGATGAGTACGCCTCCTAGGTGCGTCGGTGGTTAAAGACTGATTTACGCTGAACCTATGCTTTGATGCGACTGCTGATTTCAATGCGGTGCAGATAAGGAAGGACGACAAGACAATTTGACAACTTTTAATCAAATACGAGGTTACCAAGATGAATTCGAGTGTGAGAGAGAGAACGAGACTCAAGTTTTCGGAGTTGATGGACCAACTGTTCCTATCCCAATAGGTAATTGAGAGAGAGAGAGAGAGAGAGAGAGAAGATGAAAAATTGAGAGAATCGAGCAATGTGCTCACAAATTTGAGAGAGATTGAAGCTTTTGATTTGATTGAGAAGTTTCTAAACTAATCCTAATTGTGACTATCCCCAATAAAAAAAAATGGAAAAGAAACTAACTTCCGAAATCCGAACGATTTGACTGCGTTTGGCGTGACCGGACGTGAACGGCGAGAATGCGATTGCTGGTTGGGCAAGTGCACAAGACTGTTTATCCAAGTTCTGGAAGTTAGAAGGTTTAGGTGAAGGTTTGATGAAGGAGAGGGTAAAATGACCATTTCCTTAGACTGGTCACCCTTTTATACTCCTTCCCTTCTACCGTAGTCCTTGGGCGGGCTTACTACTCCGTAGTTTTCTTGATTGCCTCCTTTTTTTTTTTCCCGTGCCTCCTTACAACTCTTGTAAGTGACAGCTTCCTTCATACGTCACACGAGTTTCCTTCTGCGCCTCCCGGCTCGCCTGCATCTTTCTTTTCCATTTCCCCCTTTTCCCGCAATTTGCTATTCTGGGATGTTGCGTCCTCAAGGGATTTGCGCATGACTGACCCATAAATTACATTTTCTTCTTTTTTCTGACATTTCTAAGCCCTACCGTAGTCCTTTTCCCATTTTTTCCTCTTTTTTTTTCCCGTGGGTGTTGCATCATTTATGCCTCACGAGTTTCTGAGAACTCTGGTCTTTCTACCGTAGTCCTTCTTCTTCTTTTTAGTCAGCAACATGTCTCCTGATTCGCACTACTATTTCGTGCACGTCTAACCTAGTAGTTCCTGACTCTCACAGGACATACTCCTATCTAGAATCTATTATAAAATTGTTTTTACAATTAAACTAGCTTTGTAGCTAACGCGCTTGTGGCGTTTTATAAACAACTAAGGGCAGACTTTTCTGCCGTGAAAATTTAACCATTTACTGGTTTTCTATGATCTGCCTAGGATTCATGGATTTCCTTTCTTGGCCAGACCCTTCAAAGAACATGGAGAAATTAACTATTAAATTTGGTATTCTTAAATCTAAACATCCATGTTATGTTAGTGAGCCTGACGGCCGTGACAGGTTATCACTTCATGGTATGCGGGCCCTTCTATCACTCTAGCGAAATGCTTTTCCTGCGAGTCTGAGTCAAGCCAGGCAGTCATTTCCTTCCAGGTTTTACAAATTAATGTTTCCGTCATCCCTGTCTAGAGGTCTCCGGGTGCTATCAAGGAGAGTTTTATGGTACTTCAGTGAGCATCAGCTTATCAAATATCGATACTACGAGGACGGAAATGCAGCTCTAACTTTCCCATAACAATTTACTAGAATTTCTTACTGAGCATGATAGCACTGTTCTTTGGTTTTACAATTCTAAGATTCTAGATCTCTTGACCTTTTCTTTTTGTCACGGTCTGGATTGGTTAAGGATATATTGACCTCACTTTCAACCTGAGATATATGTCATTTTTCCATTCCTAATGACTATACCCAGTAGATTACGGTAACTGCGAGAAGTGGTTAATTCATTGCGTTTTCTGAATGAATCTTAACCGGCATCGTCTGACTTCCAACTTCTTACTACGTCTAGACGTGTCTCGTGGTATGTATTCTTCGTTAAAGAGTGCTATGCTCGATCGCCTCTGAACCGATGGAGCTAAGCCCTCCAACAATACACTCCTGTACAGTAATGTTATGGTCTCAATGTTGTTTTCTGACTGGACTTTCTTGGTAGAACTTCTAAGAATTACGTGTAGGGGTTGGGAAGGGGTTGGGTTACTCTAGTCACTAGTTAAGAACTTCTCAATCTTGATAAAATTTCCCATTTTATCTACTTCCTAATACTCTTAATTTACCTAATGACCAGTTAACTATGTTAGTATAAGAAACGAGATTTTCAATGACAGATTTTTAATAGAGAGATTTTACCGAGAAAAATTATAGAGAGATTTTAAAGAGAGATTTTAACGAGAGATTGTATAGGGAGATTTTAACGAGAGATTTTATAGAGAGATTTTAAGAAATGTATTCCAATATCATTCTTTCCCATATAGTATGATTTACCAATAAATACACACATACATAACAACGATTATTCCTGATCATAAACTGGAGCCACAGAAAATACTCCTAAGCCACTGTTTCAGGATTAAAAGGGAGTTAGGACGGTTGATATCGTCCTCATCTAATTCGCATACCTGTGTCTCACCATAGCTGATGGACCTTTCTAGGAATATGTTTGCAACCATATTCCCAGAAAGACAGTGAGACCTACTTGAACTTCGATTTGGACTCTGATTGCGACTCGAGTTTCCAATTGGTGTAGTAAAAGAATATTAGTTCACAGTAGTAATAGTATGAATATTAGAATCTCTTTCAGATAGGAAGAGTAAAGAAAAGATTGGTGGGACCTCCATGTGAAGGGGGATCGCTCCAGAACCCCTTCTGTAAGCTCAACCTTCACCTGATCCCTCGGGCTTATGTAAAGTGGAGTAGTGTTTGTTATATGTGCATGTATATATGGATTTATATATAGAGATTATATAATAGAATAATATAAGTGAATAATAATGTATAATGAATAATGGGAGTAATATATATATGGGCCTAAAGATCCTAGTGAGGCCCAGTCCTGCTAAGTTACAGTAGGACAGGGACTCACCCCAGGCTAGGTGACGGGCCTGGGCCAGGAACCAGCTAGACTAACTAAAGAGGGGCGCCGCGCTCTCCCCATGGGAAAGGGCGGAGCCAGTCTTCTCCGTCTCTTCTTCTTAGTGTTAGGACGCTTAGAGAAGAGGGGTTAGAGAAAAGGAAGGAGCCAGACATAGTCTGGGTCCTACCCTTTCACACTACAGACATCACCATCCCCTTCTAGTATGTACCCTCTCAACAAAAAATGGACGGTGTACAAAGATCCGTATTGGAAATAGAAATAGACAACATCACTGATCCGACACCACTGATCACAGAAGGAACATTGATAAAGGTGATATATTAAAGTCTGTCTGTCTGTTCGTTCTTCCGGATGTCCAGAATCCAGGATTACTGTATCTTTAAGTTCCGGTAGGTGGTAGGATGTCCACCATTTCCAGACTGGCGCGCCTGCTTCGCGTTCCTGAAACCGTCCATACATGTATCCGGATATCTAAAACACCACCAATCCTGAAAATTACCTACACTCTACAATTAAAAAAAACCAGAAATCATTCATAAATATCACAAGGTGTTTGGAGTTGAGTCGGTGTGTTGGAAAGGGAGGAAACGAAAAAACGAAGATACCCAGTGAAACAAAAAAGAGGAATTACAGCAAAAAAAGAAAGAAACAAGTGAAATTTCAAAGAAGAGAAATGCATAGGAAATGTCAAGTATCACATTTTAAGAGAGAGGGGAGAAGGAGCAAATCGGTCATTTTTTGATAGGGAAAAACGGAAAAAAGTTAAAGCCATTGACTTTTTTGAGGGGCGGGAAACTGAAATTATTGATTTTGAACGGGGAGGGCGAGGGCAAATAAATAAATAGAAATCTTTAAGAATCTGCTAAAAAAGAAAAACAAAATACCCATATTGAGAACACAATACTAGAGGAGCAATGGATGGGAAGGAAGAATTCAAACAAAAAAGAGAAAAAAGTAATTTAATTAATTAATCAATTAACTAGGCGGTTTAACACCATGCTCGATCGCCTTCGCTTCGTTGAACTCTTTGAATTTCCAGTGTTGATATGGATCATCGTATTGACATGCCACCATTTCCAGCTTCGCTCCGTCCTTGGTCATTCCGAGACATTTTTGCGAGACGGCGTGTTGGAGGCGACCCGTCTGGAATAGGAAAGAGAGTGAGTCATAGTTTGAAGAGGGATTTCGAGAATATCCTTCAAAATGTGTGGAAAAACCACGAATTTTCAGCCCGAAAATGCTGAAATTTCAATGTTTTCAGGGGTGGCCGAACTTTTTTGCTTTTGGGTTTCTAGGCCACGGAAAGTTCTTCCCCGTCCGTTTCCCGATTATTTTAAACGTTGTTTTTTTGTTTTCAGTGTTGCCAGTCTATCAAGAATAATTATCGGAATTGTGAATTGGACGGGGGAGAACTTCCCATGGACTAGAAACACAAAAACGAAAAGTTCGGCCAGCAGTGAATACTTTGGAATTTCAAGCATTTTCGGGTTGAAAATACACTATTAAGGGGGTTTTTTTTAAATATTATCATTAGAATTTCCTATTTTTTCACATATTTTGGGACATTATTCAAATCCCCGAAATCCCGGTTCTAGCAAAGTATATTCCAGTAATTCTATAATTTCGAGTTTCTAGCGACATTTATATCTAAATGAGCGATTTCTAGTCCTCACAGCCATACTTGTGAAATCTCGATTTAGAAAAAATTTATTGTTTGAAATTTTCATCAAAAGTAGTCAGAAATCCTATGGAAATTCGACTTTTTTGGTAAAAATTCAAAATTTTTACTGAAACTTGGTCAGTCACAAGTATGCTCACAGCGAGAGCTTCTTCACAGCGCAGCGCCTCACAACGTGCCATTAGCACGGCACGCTTCTTACAACCGCGCTCTACCGAAACCGATGAAAATTGTGTGAAAAATTGAGAGACCCAGAGTGGCAAGAACTGTGCTGAGCTAGTGTAGTATCTAGCGAGATGTCTGTAGCTCAGCGATCCCATCCTCCCCTCTAAAACCCACATCATGATTATATCTCCACTCCTGATTTCCCTTCATTCCGTGACACGGGAATACCATCACATCAGTTCCAGCGTAGTCGACACACGATTCGTCTCGTCGAATTTCGCCGTCTTTCGACAACATCCAGTACTGAAAAAACGGAGGATTAGGCGAGTGGGACGGCGAGGAGAGGGGATCTGAAATCGCGCATAGTGTGGGGAGACTTGATTGATTTGTCGTGTCGATTCTTGAAATTCTGAAATCGTGAGGATTAAAACTTACCGAGAGAGTGAAAAGGACGGGGAGCATCGGAGCAGGATTTTCAATATTATTTTCGAAAAAATTCCACGCTCTTTTCGAAATACTCGAAATACCCGAAATACAAGACTCTGCGGCAATTTTGCAAAAGTGGTCGTGGCCTAATCGACTCCGCCCACATATAGGTTACACCTTTTTTGGCAATTTTGTCGCACGGAGTCTCAGGATCTTGACCGTGCGGCGAATATTGCAAAAGTGGGCGTGGCCTAATAGACTCCGCCCACATATAGGTGTCATCTCTCTTTGCAATATTGCCGCGCGGGTTCTCCCAGCAGGATCATGACCGTGCGGCAGTTTTTCAAAAGTGGGCGGAGCTTCAAGACTCCACCCCCTTTATGCAACTTTGCCGCACGGTTCACACTAGTTACACTAGGTTGTCAAAAACTGGGCGTGACCTATTTAGGGGCGTGGCTTAGTGAATTTCGTTCAATTTTCAGCCCATTTTTCGCAATTTCCACCTGTTTTTGACTATTTTTCCAAACCTGATTTCCACCCTGACTATGACATTGATACATGCCAAACGACTTTTTGTTGCTCGTATTGTAGTCGATGCATTGACGATTGCCGCCACCGGCGCTTCGAATCTGCATTTTTTGGTGGGTTTTTGTGACTTTTTTCTAGAATTTTCAGCTAAATAGAACTACAGTAATCCTAGATTTCAGAAAAATGGCTAAAAACGATTAAAAAAGTTGGAAATTGGTGATTTGGTGAACATGACAACAGACTTTTGGTGTAGAAATGTGTGGTTTTAGATATAAATTCGGACATTGAAAAAACTGAAAACAGAAATGAGTCGGACATTGCAGTAAGAAAAAAATTAGAGACAAAAATAGTGGTCATGTCACCAAACACGTTTCCCGAGACATAAATTTAGTAAGTTTTTGAATTTTTTTTTAAAAGTCTGTCTGTGTGTCCAGGTGTCCGGATGTCTCGAGATCTTGACATATGGTACCGGGACGTTTTGAAACCTCGGTTTCAAAGCTACCGGAAGAAAAAATTGCAAAAAATCGTTGCCTGTCTGTCGGTGTGTCCGGATGTCCAGACGCTATCCATCTGTGTGTCTGTGTGTCTAGATGTCCACAAGCCCGTTCTGTATGTATATCTACCCCGTTGTCTACTATAAACTCGAAATTTACTAAAAATGCGAAAAATTTACAAAAAATTCTTTAAAATCATCTAAATTTCTCTTTTTCACTGGAAAAATCGGAAAAAGGACACATTTTTCAATGGTGAATGTGTTTTTTGGCTCTAAAACCCAGTTTTTTCACAGAAAAGGAGGATTTTTTACTCAAAACATCAGTTTTTCGTCAAAATTTGAACTTTTTCTTGGAAAATTTACAAAAATCGTGTTTCTTCAATGTCTCTAGTTAGTCTGTCAGTCTGTTCGGATGTCTGGGTGTCCAGATATCTGCTAGATATGTCTGTCCACATGTCCATAACTCTGCCGTTCCTATTCAGGTGTCCAGATGTCTGTTTGTGCATCCAAATGTCCCTGTCTGTCCCGCTGTCTATCATCAATTCCAGATGTCCAAATTTTTCCAAAAAACCCGAAAAAAGCGAGTAATCGAATCGAAAAATGCCCGTAAAAAGCTACAAAGGTGTGTACCATCGAACCCTTTAAAATGTTTCAAAACTTTCAAGCTCCGATGCTCCGCCTCTTCATCTTCTTCCTCTTCAGAATCCTTCAATATCCCTCCAAGCAGCTCCAGCTCCAGTGGAATCCGCCAAACATTAGGCCAACCTGATTGCCTCCTTGCTCATGACACGGATACGGTGTGATCGCCTTGTTCTCCACTTCATCGCCGACGGCACTATCCAAACATTGTGAGGTTTGCGCGTTTCGCAGCTGAAATCGACGGGGGGCTCCATGGGTGTGTTCAACTAACCTGATTGCCGCCCTGACCGTGACACTGATACGTACCGACGGGCCGATTCTTTTCGTGTCGGCCCACCATGCAATCGAGACATCGTGCGGGTTGCACCGCACTGTTGCGCACCTTCAAACACCAAACAACCACATCAAGACAAAGAAATAGAGAAAGAGAAGAAAATGCGAAGAATTTTCAGACGTCACGACTACTTAACTCGAAACAGTTAGGCGGTGCGATTTTTCTAACTCAGAAATGTTCCAGACTTATCTCGGCTTTTCGAATCGGTTCATATATACTTCTTAACACGCTGATTCCAAATATGTGATCCAATTTCGCAGAACGCTTCAGTCAACCAAGATATATGCGTATCAAGTCATTTCCAAAGCTTTTATCACTAAAATTTGTTTCCTTTGGAAATCACTTAAAATGTATATATCTCGGTTCAGTGAAGCGTTCTGTGTGTCCGGGTGTCGGATCACACAGGTATGTGCCCGGGTGGCGTTGAGCGCCTCGCATTTTCAGCCGAAATTTGAAAATGCGACGAGAAAGAGTGTGCGAAATGGAGAGACGCAGACACACTCTCTCTCTCGTCGCATTTTCGCCCACTTTGAAATCTTTCAGCGCCCAAAGCGCCTCCATAGGCACATCCCTGGGATCACATTCTCGGAATCAACGTGTTGAGAAGTACTGAAAAGTTATGCGCCAATACGAAATACGTCTAGAACATTCCCTAGTAAGCAGGTTTCTACAGTACCTCTATTCAGCACACGTGACGTTATACCGTGCTCTTATATGACTAGACTGAAGTTAGGTTGGAAAAGAAGTGGGCGGGGTTTAAAACTAATTAGTGAGCAGAAGAAGGGATGTGTGAGGGAGCTCCGCCCCTTTTTTAAGCGCAATTTTCATCAGTATTGCGTTAACGCGGTTCTTGCAATTACGCTCCATCGGAGCACTTTTCACTAGGAAGGCCTCCGAGTGACCGCGGAGTTATGGAACATGACCTATATCATTGGAAAGCTGAAAATGTGCTGATTCCAACTACATATTCACTTTCCGCTCTCGAGACATGGAATTCGAGAAAAATGCGGTTAAACTTCGTAAAAATTACAATATATCACCATTCTAACATGCTAAAAAGTGTGATAATTTTTCATTTTTTAAAAGTTTGACCTTGTTTTTCTCAATTACCAGGTTTCGAGAGCGAAAAATAAATATATATTTGGGATCAGCGTTTTTTAAGCTTTCCATTGGTATAGGTCACGTTCCATAACTCCACGGTCTTTTGACGACCTTCGCTAGTGAGATGGAGCGTAGTTGTAAGAACCGCTTTAACACAATACTGATGAAAATTGCGATTTCAGTTGAATATGACAAAAAATTCAAACTTTGATCTTCCCTTGTCAATTTCGGCAGAGCGCGGTTGCAACAGCCTCAAATCAATCAACAGAGCTTCCATGAACACATTCCTTCTCTCCATTTCACTATTAAAATTGATTTTTATAAGGGAAAACATGCAAAAAACTGTGTATGGGGTGGTACATGCAAGCAGTAGGACAGTGTGCCAGACAAAACTTCAAGACACATACGACATAGACACATGTACAAAAAACAAAAACAGTACAGTAATCCCCGGCACGATATCAGATGAGGTACCATTTCACGGTCAGGAGGTGATCAGATTTTACTTTTTTTTGGTAAAATTTTGAAATTTTATACGTTTTTTTAAAGGCGCATAGGGTTACTGTAGAAGCCTATGCGCTTTTAAACGATTGTTGCATGACGTAGACAAGGAATTAATAAGAACTTAAATTTAAAAAACCAAGAGGGATATCCCAAGTTAACCAACAAAACCAGTTGACATTGAAATTAGGAGGCGGTGGGGTGGACGGAACGGGAGGGTAAATTATTCCCAAAAGTAGAGAATTGTCAATTTGAAAGCATAGTAATTAGGGTAATTAGGATAAGCCTTTGTATTAATTAAACTAGATTCTCAGAAAACTTTTTAGGTAAAATAAGATGAGGATTTCTATTCTTAAAACTAATTTTTGAACAAAAAAATCGACTAGACGTACCTCTCCTTTGGCCACAGACTCTCCAGGAACAAACAGTTCCGGATAGATGTTGTCCAAGTACCATTTGAATGATTTACAGCCAAGGTCGGAACGCAGTTTTTTACGGGCTGACACGTCTCCGAAGTCACCCTGCACATAGATGAATTGGAAGGTTTGGCGCACGGTTTATGTGAAAATCGCGCTTCAAAACTGAATTTTTAGTTTGAAAACACAGAAAACTATAAGGAATTGCGGTTTTAGCTGAAATGTCAGTCAGGGTGGAAATCATGTGTGGAAATAGTCGAATTGAAGAAAAATGCGAGAAATTGGCTGAAAATTGAACTAAAACACTAAGCCACGCCCCTAAATAGACCCACCCAGTTTTCAGACAACAAAACACAGAATGCGCTGAAGTGTGAACCGCGCGGCAAAGTTGCAAAAAGGGGGCGGGGTCTCAAGATTCAAAAATATGTAAGATTCTGACTCCGCCCATATTTGGGCCACGCCCACTTTTGCAAATCCGCCGCACGGTCATGATCCTGCTGGGATAAACCGTGCGGCGACAATACTGCAAACGTCTAAATTTTCTGGGCGGAGTCTCGATATTCAAAATTTTTCAAAAATCAGTTTTTCGGGTTTTTTTTTTCAAATTTCGATGTCAGAAATGTGATGCTCCGCCCATATTTAGGCCACGCCCACTTTTGCAAAATTTCAACACGATCAAAAAGACAACGAATTTCAAGCTATGCGGCAAGACTGCAAAAGTGGGCGTGGCTGAGTCTGGCCAAATTTCAAAAAACCCGCCAAAAAACCCACCAACTGATTGTTAATCCTCTCATAATAATACGTCTTATAGTCATCCAACCAAACTTCCGCCAATCGAATCGAATTTCTCTTGAGAACGTTGACTCCGGTCCTCCATTTGTACGGTGATCGTTTGCGGAAGACGTGACCGACGTGAGAGCACGGCACGATTTCAAGCGTGCCACCGCACATCCAGATCTGCAAAAAAATTATGGGAATTTTTGAAAAAATGGCATTTTCTGAGTGAAAATGAGATTTTTAGGATTCCAAAACATGAAAAACGGGTTTAGCACCTTCGGAAACCCCTATGAACATTAAAAATCCCCGTTTTGAGCATTTTTGAGAGTTCAGTGGTGGCCGAGTGGCTAAGGTAGACACCACCAATCTAACAACCAGGGTTCGAACCCCGCCTAAGCTGAATTTTTGGATTTTACGTTTTTTTATTTTTCGTAGGTGTTATCCATCACACCAATGAGGTTTCTGAGTTGTTTTCAAGCTTTTTCTTAACAATTTGGAATTTCAGACTCTTTGAAGTTTCGAAAAATGTGATATCTTCCATGAAAACGAGGTTTTCGGAGTTTGAAAGTGTGAAAAATAAGCTCAGCACCCTTGAAAACCCCGAAAATCTCTTCGAACTAGCGATTTTGAGCATTTTCGAAAATTCAGTGGTGGCCGAGTGGTTAAGGTAGACACCACCAATCAGACGACCAGGGTTCGATCCCCACGGTGGTAAAATCTTTTTTGCATCATTTGCATCGCAATTTCTCACCTTAAACGACAACTCCAAGTTCTCTCCACCCCAAATATCGAATCCTGGATCATAGGTTCCCAATTTCTCGAAATATTTCTTATCAATCGAGAACAAGCCACCAGCCATCGTCGGTGATCTCACCGGATCGATAGCTCGTGTTCGATTCTTTCGATCTCTTTCGGGGATCGAATGCCAGTTGAATTGAAGACCCCAATCGAATCCGCCGACACTTGTGAAGTAGGCTTTCGAGTGGTGATATTCGAACGTGTTGTCATCGATGACGTCAATGACTGGACAGACTACTGTAGTTGGGTCACGTTTGATACGGTCGAGGAGTGGCTCGATCCATCCTGTAATAGGAAATGTGAAATTCATCGGAAAATCTATTCGAAATCACTAGAAGTTGTGGAAATTAGACTCTAAATTTCAAAAATAGCAAGATTTTTCAAAAATATTTTTTAATTTTCACTAGGAAGTTGGAAAATCTTGTTAAAATCCTTAGAAATAAGTAAAAATGCTCAAAAAGCCTCAAAAATCAGCAAAAAACCAAAAATCGAAAATTCAGTGATGGCCGAGTGGTCAAGGTAGACACCATCAATCTGACGACCAGGGTTCGAACCCCGCTGGGCCAAACATTTTTTTGCATTTTTTATTTCTATTTCTGAAGGCTATTGACACTCGATTTTCAGATTTTCCGCCTTTTAGCGACCAATATTGCCTTAAAATCACGAAAACCGCTTCAAAACTGCTGAATGAGCCCTGAAACCTTTAAAAAAACGGTGCGTTTCAAAAAAATCTTGTTAATTTTCACTAAAAAGTTGAAATATCTTATTGGAACCCTTAAAAATAAGTAAAATGCTATTAAAAAATCTGATAAACCATCGAAAATCGAAAAATTGAACATTCGAGGTGACCCAGTGGTTAAGGTTGCATCTAGCAATCTAACAATGTTTTTGAGGTTTTCTGTCTGAATTTTAGGGTTTTAGGGTTCCAAACCACAAAAAATGAGTTCTGCGCCTCCGGAAACCCCTAAAAACTCTTAAAAATCGCGATTTTGAGAATTTTCAAAATTCAGTGGTGGCCGAGTGATTAAGGTAGACACCACCAATCAAACGACCAGGGTTCGACCCCCACCCGCTCCAAACTTTTTTTGCATTCTTAATTTCTAGTTCTGAATACTATTTATACTCGATTTTCAGCTTCCTTACCTTCCATACATTCACAATGTGAATCTAAATACGTCAAAACCTCGCCGGTAGCAATGGCGGCACCTCGTAACCTCGCCCGAATCAATCCCTCTCTCTTCTCCATTCTCAAAATCTTCACTTTTCCACCAAACTGTGACATATACTCCTCGAGTGGCCGTTTCGTGTGATCCATATCGGAAAAGTCGTCGACGAGCACAATTTCTTCCAGCAAATGCTCGGGAGTCCGTTCGAGAACCGAGTGGACGGTACGGAGAAGAACGGACCACGCCTCGTTGTGGAAACAGACAATCACAGAGGTCCGGGGGAGATTTTCGTTGTATTTCTCCACTTTGCATCTGAAAAATCAGCTTAGAATGAGAATTTTAGCTCAAAAAAGGGGTTTTAGCTCAAAAAAAAGATTTTGAGCCCAAAAATGAGAATCTTAGCCCCAAAAATGGGATTTTTAGCACAAAAATAAGATTTTTGGCTCAAAAAAGTGTTTTTTTGCTCAAAAAAATCCGTTTTTTGCCCAAAAAAAGAGATTTTTACCTCAAAATTAGACTCTTTTCACTAAAAATTTATGAAAACTCACTCGGCATCGATATTGGTTGGAAGTGTACGATGTACTGAGATCATATCCGACGCGTATTGATTGAATGCGTTATTCAACATTCCTTTGTCGTAGATCGCCTTTTGTTCCGAGGTGAGCTTCTGGAAAATGAGAAAAATAGCATTTGGAGTGAGAAATTTGAGTTTTTTGGTAAAAATCGACGAAAAAATCGTGAAAATTGTGAATTTTATGTTAAAAATTGAAAATTTTAGGTTTCATTTACTCTCTGTCTGTCTGTCTGTGTGTCCGGATGTCCGGGGGACTGTCTGTGGTCAAAAACGGGAAAAGAAAACGGAGTTTGGGTTAAAAATTGTCAAAAAAGTGATAAAATAGTCATTTTTCCAGATTTTTAGATAAAAAATAGTTTTGTGTCTATCTGTGTGTCCAAATGTCCGGATGTCGGTATCCATATAGAAAACTGGAAAAACTGACTATTTTTGACTGGAATTTTTAAAAAATCGAAGAAAAACCCAGTTTCGAATTAAAAATTTGGAAATTTCAGATGTCTTTTAATGTGATTTTTGCAACACTTCAACTTTTTAAAATGTTTTATTCTGTCTGTTTATCTGTGTGTCCAGATGTCCATATTTGGGTTTTTTCCGCCAAAAAAAGCGAAAATCTTCGTAATTTTCACCCAACTTTTCTGTATTTTAAGATTTTGATTATGTCTGTGTGTCCAGATGTCCGGATGTCGGTTTTCATATGGAAAACTGGAAAAACTGTCAATTTTTGTCTGAAATTTTGAAAAAATCAAAAAGAGAATGTGGGATTTTCGCTTAATTCAAAAATTTCAAAATTATTCAATATGTCTGTTCATCTGTGTTTCCAGATGTCCAGATGTCCGGAAAAACGGGTTTCCGGTTGTCCAGTTTTCAGTTTTTTCCAGTTTTCACAAAAACTATACTATTTTTCCGATTTTTTTCAAAAACTCACCGTCTTATCTACAACCACAGCTTTTCCAAGCTCTCCCGCCTGACTCGGGTCCCCTTTTTTATAAATTGGATCATTCGGATCAACCATGAACACGGGTTTCTTCAAATTCCCGCCCGCCGGCTCGTCTTCCACCTTATTCTCGGCGACAACGGGTTCCGGTTCGATCGGCGGTCCGAATCCTTGAATTACATCCGGTTTTTGATGTTTTGGAACCTCTTTCGGATGGAAATTCGCTTGATTTATCCGATCCGCCAGCTCATTATTGGATCCGATCTGAAAATTTGGTTATTTTATCATTTTTTGGTCGTTTTTACTGAAATTTATTGGGAAAATCGAGTTCCTCGTTACCTGATTACTATTATTACTCGTTGCCGCGAAGAATATCAGCGAACAAATCCAAATGACTGGTACCAAGAGGAGCACTTTTAATATCGCCTTTTTCTTGAATATTAGCATTTTTGTGCGGCAAAATTGACCCGTATCTGAAAATAAATATTTTTTCATTTAATATTCCAAAAGAAATTTTGAAAAATATGAAGAATTAGCATGGTTTTTCTGAAAATTAATAAATTGCCAAATATGGACACGTTGTCCACGTGGAGTACACGGCCGTGTGGACTAGGAGACCAAGAGTCGTGTAGTCCACGAGGACAAGAGCGGGGTGACACGTGGAATGTGATTTTTGGAGCGAAAAGTGGGTTTTTGGTCGAAAAACAGGATTTTAAAGAATTTTCTGCTCAAAATTGACTAAAAAATGTGGTTTTTATTGATTTTAAGCAAATTTAACACATAAAACGCGAAAATTTTGAAAGAAAATTGAGTTTTTGTGTTTCGGAGATTTTTTGTAGGTTTTTCATTGAAAAATAGGTGATTTTGGGATAAAAATAGTGATTTTCAGCGTTTTTTCGGCCGAAAAATACAGGAAAGTGACGATTTTCCCATTCTATCATCGAAAAATTCAGTTTTCTGAAAAAAAATAGCGCTCATTTTCGAAAAATCCAAAATTTCTAACTAAAACTAATAACAAAAAAGGAGATTTTCGAAAATTTTAACTGCGAAAAGCTAAGTTTTCATTAAAAAAAAACGCTATTTTATTTCCCGAGTAATGGGGCATTTGGATTTTCTGTTGGGGCATTAAGTTTGGGGTTGATTTTTTTGCTAATTCGATTACCCACAAAACACTTTTACTCAGTAGGAACCGAACCCCGGATGCTGTGTTTCACAATCATCCACGTTATCCACTTCTCCAAGTGAACACGTTTATTATAGGATTTTATGGTTAATATAACTTAACGTGATTTTAATATCGAAAAAATTTAATTTTTAGGCACGTGAGTATGTATTTTTCACCTTTTGCTAGTAGCGAAGGCGTGGGAAAGACACTGTTTTTGTTACTCAACATAGTTGTACGGAATGAGATTTTTAGATTTCTGGAATCCAGAATCCGTAACAGGAATAATATAAATTTTTTTGAAATTGACAAAACTATTAATTACCGTTTTCGTCAAGTTTTTTTCCGAGTTTCTAAGAAACCTAAGCCTAAGAGAATGGTGAAAAGTGATCCCTCACAAAAATCACACCAAAATCACAAAAATCACACTGATTCCGAATCCCCAAAAAAATTCAGTGCCCCCAACTCTCTTAGCGCCCTTCAGTTAGAAAAGCATGGAGAGATTGCCAAAAAAAAGGTGATAAGAGGGGAGAGAGCAAGCTCCAGGGCGTCCCTGTTCATCTGGGGTGCTGAACCAAGGGGCGGGGCGAGAGCAAGCTCCCCGTTTAGAAGAAGCCTAAGCCTAAGAATTGAGAAGAGTTCTTCTGGGGTGCTGAACCAAGGGGCGGGGCGAGAGCAAGCTCCAGGGCGTCCCTGTTTTAAGGTAACCCCTGCTTCCAGAGTGCTAAAAAAATTGAAAAAAAATATCTGAAAGAAATTGAACTAGCGTGGTTTATTTTGCGTTGATTCCGGACAACTATATTACCAACTCTTTCTCTTAGGCTCAGGTTTCTGAGAAAGTCGGAAAAGAAATTGACAAAACTATTAATTATCGTTTTCGTCAAGTTTTTTCCGAGTTTCTAAGAAACCTAAACCTAAGAGAATGGTGAAAAGTGATCCCTCACAAAAATCACACCGATTGTGTTAACTTTGTTCCTCTTTCTCCCAGAACGTCATCCTATGTGTACGCCATTCCCTAGTAATAGAAACCTATGTGAACACCAATTTTTTATTTCTGACAGCGGAAATATTCTGAAAAAAAGAAAACATAAAATCAAGTTCAAGTGAATAGATCGTTCAATGTTTCGGCTTCTATGAATTTCTTTGTACAAATCCTTCTGCCGATTGGTGAAGTGGACCCTAAAACTGCTCCGCAGACATTCCACGTCGGCGATAACAAGAAATTGAATTTTGGGAGAAAAATAAAACGTAATAAACAGAAATGAAAAATTGATTACATTTTCGTGTATTGCGTGTATTTTCGTGTATTCGATTATTAATCCCACGTTTATGTTACGGAACACGGAAAAAAAGGAAAAATAGAAAAAAATCCAAATGCCCCATTACTCGGGAAATACGGTACCACTAAAAAAACACAAAAACTACCAAAAAGCGAGAATTTTTGATACTAAAAGCGAACATTTGAGAAACCAAAAATTCCACGAAAAAAAACGAAACAGCCACGTGACACCCCAGTTTAAAATCAGACTTGCAACGGGCCGGGCCGGAAATTCAGCACTAAAAAAATCAATGTTTTGCAAAAAAATTTTTAAGAACGATTTTTTGTAGTTTTCAAAGGTTTTTGAGGGATATACTTGAGGAAAAGTATGGAAAGTTTTCCGAAAAACAATAAACTTTGAGTCAGAAATCAAAAAAGAAAAAAGCTCACCGCCAGTGTTCCGTTTATCCGCCGCCGCCGTCCAGTAGTATTCTGTGTGATTTTAAGTTTGGCGTCTGAAAATGAAACATGGGTTTAGGGGGGAGTCAATGAGGGGAGAGACAGGAGAAAAACACGGAAAGATCAAGATAATGACAAAATTGTGAATTTTGATGAAATTTTTTCGATTTTTTGCAAAAAGGGGGCCTAAATCTCGAGACTCTAGGTCATATAACAGAATAGGAAAAAAGAGTATAGCGGAGGATGAAAATTTCGAGAAAAGCGGTGAAGAATACATTTACAATGCAAACTTTTTCTGGGTTCACCCCTCGAAAACATCAAAATTCTAATCCATAATTGACGATATGCTCTCCGGGTGGGGTGGCGGAGTATACGTTAACGATAATATTTGAACAGTTGGAATAATTTGGAAACGAGGGAGAGAGAAGGAGCACAGAGAACAGAACCACATTTCAATTCTCTCTGCGTCTCTTCATTATTTGCTCTCTCGCTCTCTCTTTCGGGAGAGGGTGATGAGGTTTTGTGCTCGAGAACTGTAATGTTTCAAGTTTCGCACTTTCAAGAGGGGGAGTTGGGATCAAATGAGCAAGTACGCTCTAGCACGGGGTCAAATTTTGTCCATATGAATTCAAATAATTTTCCCGCGAAACCGGAAGCTCAGTGAAGCGCGTTTGCACACAACTTGGGGCGTGGCCAATTGAGTCGCAGATCAGCGAAATGCGGGACCTCTTAACGTGGGCACAGTAAGACGAACGATAGCGAGTCAAATTTTTCAAATGAAGCCGATTTTTTTTCCGTTTTTCTCGCTCTTTTCGAGAAAACTTCGCACAAAAAATATCGAATTGATTGAAAAAGAGAAAAATACAAATTTTGAATACGAAAAAAAAATTTTTGGTTAAATTTTTTTGAATTTCGCGCTAATTTTACGCTAATTTATTTAGAGCGCAGTTGCTTCATATGGGCAAAATTTGACCCTGTGCTCTAGTGGAAATGGGGAAGGAGGGAATTCGAAATTTCGAAAAGTTGATGGCCTAGAAATATCTGGAATTTCGGCTTTTTTTAGGCTAGGCTACCAGTTTTTTTCCAAATTTAGAAATTTGAGTGGTGGCCTAACTTTTACGGTTTTCTAGGCCATCAATTTTTTTCAAAATATTTTTTTTCAATTTTTCGAAATTTCAGTGTTGGCCTACTTAATCAAGTTGAGTCATTTTTTCAAATGAAAATCGATTTTCTCTGATTTTTCGAGTTTTTTGAGGTTTAATGGACCGTGGCCTAGGTCATGAAGTTTTCTAGGCCACCATTTTTTTGTTTTTGGGATTTTGAGGTTCCCCAAACCCTTAACCTGAAAAACGCGCTCTATCGCAATTTTTTGGAAAACTTTCAAATTTCCGGTAAAAATAGTGCTCATACATAAATATAGCATTTCAAAACACAAAATAGATGTCAGTGGCCTAGAAACCCAAAAAAATCGAAAGTTAGGCCACGAGTACAAAAACTTGAAAAAATTTTGAAAATTCCTTTAAAAAATAGAAAAATTTCGGTAGAGCGCGTTTTCACTTTTAAGGGTTTGGATAGCCCAGAGAAGCCTCAAAATCTCGAAAATCTTAAAATGGTGGCCTAGAAAACCTCCTGTCCTAGGCCACGGTCCTATAAACCTCAAAAAACTTGAAAAAACCGAAAAAACCAATTTTCAGTTGAGAAAATAACATAACTTTCAGGATTCCACTGAAATTTCGAAAAATTGGAAAAAAAAAGTGGTGGCCTAGGAAACCCAAATCAACCAAAAACTCGGTCACTACCGTTTTTCAACTTCAAAAAATCGAGAAAACTCAAAATTCCAGATGATTCCTGATTAATAGCCTAGGAAACCCGCTTCATGAAAAATTAGGCCATTTAAATAATACTCCAAAAAAAAATCAATAACGTAGATCAAAAACTACGCGTCTCCTATTCTGATAGTACGTGTGGTGGGAGGTGTTTCTACTCTTCTTATCGCTTCTTCCTTCTTCTGCAAATAACACACCTTCTACTCAAACAAAACTCGTCATATGTATTATATAATACTATCTACGTACCTATTCATTTAATATAACAAATGACTTGATAATACAAAAAAAGGAAAAAAACCGAACCTTTTTTCGAAAGGCTCGGAAAAAGGAGAAGAGAAAAGAGAGGTGAGCCGAACCCGATGTGCTCAATTGAGCGTGACTAATAGGTAACGAAAAGGAGACTAGACACTCGTTATAAGGAGGTGGTGGTGTACATATGTAACTTCTGGAAATGACTTTAACAAGGAAACCGGAAAAAATAATTGGGGGTCTTAGCTGGATTCATAAGTCGAGTATCCCAATATTATACTTCAGATGCTTCAATTCCCGTTCTCCCGACTCAAAATGAGCTTTGGTGGAAGAGTATTTCCGAATGGTCGTGTAGTCCTCTCGGACAAGATTTCTGCTCAATTCACATCACAAAAAAATAGGAAAAAACATTGAAAATGTGTTTTAAAGAGTTAGGAATTGAGCAAAAATCTTGTCCGAGAGGACTACACGGCCGCGCGGAAAAACTCTTCCACGAAGGCTCCTTTTCAGTCAAGATAACGGGAATTGTGGAGTTTAGAGCGATTTTTAGCGTATGAAGAAAGTTTTTTCGAATTGTCCAAAGTATCGGAATCTGCAATAAAAAAACATGATTTCAATACTTCTTTTTTACAAGAGAAGTTCATGACGAGGCGGGTTGAACTTTTTCTATTAATCGGACCATTGACTCTTCGGCACACGCGGAAATAGCGTTTCAATAGTGAACGTTTGACGGCTCATAACTCGGTTCACGTAAGCGTTTGGCTGATTTTTCTTGCAGTTTTGGAATCAGCGAGGTCGAAAGAACCAGAGGTCCAATTTTTAGAAAAAGTTTAACTCGCCTCGTCATGAAGTTCCCTTGTTAGAGTAATTATAAGATTTCGAAGAGCTTCAAAATGATTGGACGCAATTTCAGACAGTTTTAATAAGATTTTAAACTATGTAATGGGTTTAGAGTGTCGAGCTTAGGGGTTAGGCAAGTGGATCGTGTTCATTCGGTCAGCTAGTCACTGTTAGAGTCAAACACTTCACTCGGTTTGTTTTTGGGAAAATTATAAGTTTTTGAAGAGGTTTGGAAACAATTTCAGACAGTTTTGAGAAGGTATTACGGTAGATCTTTGAGCTAGGAGAATTACCGCTGGTACGTCCAAAAACTCATCTGGTCTTTTGACGTTAGTGCCAAAATATAGGTGTACGAGAACATCAAAACATTCTATTATAGCTAGATTGTTATTTTTCCTGCCAACCGACTCCACATATTGCCACGCGTCTAACAGGGAAAGGGAACAGAACATCCCATCTCTACCTATCTCTCTGCTGCTTCTCCGTCCGTTTATGCAGAAAAAAATAAATAAAACGTGTCACTCTTTTTTGTTTCTCTACCCGCTCTCTCTCTTACCGGGTTACCCCTCCGACGATCACCCTTTTTTGTTGCAAACATTGCAATTTATGAGCGGAGGAGACACCACCGCATCAGAAGAAACAGTTGTACAGTTACAGTCGGGGATAGGTTTAGCAAAGGGAGACGGATGGGGCGGTGACACAGGGGTTAAGTGACTGGGGTAGGTACAAGTAATTGGGAATTGAAAAAAATCCAAAGAGTTTGTACCTCGGAGGATATGGGATACTGTACTTTTCATACTTTGTAAAAATTGGAGTTATGTCTTTGAGGATAATTATCAATGAGATATAGCCGGAGCGTAACTCGCTTCAAATTGAGTTTTGTGAGCTGAAAAATATACCAAAAAGTAGATTTCGGCGAGTTCTATGTCTCTGACCTACTACCAGCCGGATGAATAGTCGCAAATGTACCACTGGCCCGGAAAAAGTTTCATAAATTGGCCAAAAGATCATAACAGTCATTTGGTCCGTTTTTTTACTGTTGCCTATCAAATATTAAAGGGCTCCGCGACAATTCGCAACCGCGACATTCCGCAACTGCGACATTTCGCAACTCACGTAGGTTTCGCAACCGCGACACTTCGCAACTGCGACGTTTCGCAACTACGACATTTCGCAACTACGACGTTTCGCAACCACACCGCGTTTGTATATTTGGGTCAGTGGAAAATGTTGAGTGTACCAAAAAGTCTGGGAACATATTTGAATACAATTAAATAGACGAAAAAGTTATCTGACCCATTTTCTGACTAAACTAGGTTAAACTATTGCTAGTTCTATGGTTGCGAAATGTCGTAGTTGCGGAATGTCGCAGTTGCGAAATGAACAGTTGCGAAGTGTCGCAGTTGCGAAACCTACGTGAGTTGCGAAATGTCGCAGTTGCGGAATGTCGCGGTTGCGGATTGTCGCGGAGCCTATTAAAGAGTTGGACCCAAAATATTGGAATTTTGTAGTTTTTCGAAATATTCACATTTTTTTAAATGGTTTCAATTGCAAAGGTCAAACTAGTCAAACATTTTTAAAATGAGTTTTCTGACAAAAATTGAGAAAATAGAATCAAGTTTCAGCAATTTAACAGTGATACATTATTTCTTCAGGCGTCTGGCCGATATTCGGGTAAACTGTCTCTAAAAAAGTTGAAACCATGAAAGAAGTATGTGAAAATTTCGAAAAACTGTGAAATTCTGATATTTCGGGTTTAAACTCTTTAAAATGTGATAGGAAACGGTTAAAAAACGAGCTTTTATGGTAATTTTGCGCGCTTTTTGGCAATTTATCCCGGCCCGTGGCACACTAACGACTAGTAATCCGTCCCGTAGTAAGTCACAAATATAGAACACACCGAGATCTACATTTTGGTATATTTTTCAGCTCATAGCATTGAGTTTGAAGCGAGTTACGCGTTGTCCAGTATGAAAATAAAAAGAAAAAATTTCAAGAAAAAATACAATGCTCAAAGAAAAACATGACATCAAAAGAACCTGACAATGCGGTGAAAATGAGAATTTTGTGGGGAAGAAAAGTTGAATAGGCGGTATGAAAGGAATGGATGTGTCACTGTGTTACAGACCTATACAATGGTACTGTGACTTTCATTATCAGAAGAAAAATAGGACTGTACCGGGGGGAAACGATGAGAGAACTTGGGAAAAATTGGAGACAACTAGCAAAAACCCGTTTTTTAAAATATGAGTACGGTCCTTAGATCCAGATATTGTCCTGGTCTGAAATCCTACTGATCCATAGGACTATTTATTTTCGAAAAATGTAAATATGTAGGTTACCGGAACCCAAAACCTAACAGTACATCTCGGATAGGGATACTGATGATGCCTTCCACATCATGTATATACATATATATATACATAAAAATATTCCACGAAACACACACATATTGTACATATTATTCGAATACAAATGTATGGGAGAATTGGGAAGAAAAAGAGATAAAGGGAAACATGATGACAAGAATAGGGACCTCAGGCAGGAAAATACTTAGAACCACATGTTGAGGATTTCGAAGAAAATTTCATGGGGGAGGAGCAGGGTTGGGAAATTCCGGGCCGGCCCGGATTCAAAAATGTGCACAATTTTTTCTCAATTTTTTTGAAATTTTCATCAAAAAATAGTTAAAATTCTCCAATATTCTCTTACACTTCAATTTTTATCGATATTCCAAAAAATAGTCGAAAATTTGACTTTTTTGGAAAATAATTCAAATTTTTTTGAAAATATTTCAAATTTCTACAGGAGCCGGCCCGGGCCGGAATTTCCCAACCCTGGGGAGGAGCATTGCGGACCACGAAATATGTCAGGACGGTGAAAAGTCGATACTCAGTAAATTTCTCATTATGCTGCGTATCGTACTGACTAGGGAAAGGCCTGTGGAGTTGGGTAACCCATTTTTCGGAACGTTGACCTTGTTTTTCTCAAATACCTGCCCTCGAGGGCAAAAACTGAATATATATTTGAAATTAGCGTTTTCTCAGCTTCCTAATGGTATAAGTCACGTCCCATAACTCCAGATCCGAGTCGAGGGCCTTCCCTAGTTAGTGAAATTAAAAATTGAATGGCTAGTGGAAAAAAAAAAATATGAACTCGAAATGAGTCAGGAGGGAGGTAAGGGACAGGGACAGGACACTGGTGGTGGGCAGCTAAACACACAATTGATTTAGATTGAAAAAATATAAAACAATTAGTCACTCTTGGTTTTTTGGTTAGTTTTACAGGTGCTAATGTTCAATGAGGAAAAAATTATTTCAGAGAAAAAAGTTGCAAATTCTCGAAATACGCATTTCTAATCCTCCGGAAAAGACGCAAAAAAGATTAAAACCGAAAAACGGTGCTATTTAGCTTAGGTGGGGTTCGAACCCTGGTCGTCTGATTGGTGGTGTCTACCTTAACCACTCGGCCATCACGGAATTTTCAAAAATGCTTAAAACCGGGATTTCGAAGAGTTTTTAGGGGTTTTCGAGGGTGCTGAGCTTATTTTTCACATTTTCAAACCTCAAAAACCTTATTTTCACCGAGGAAATCGCATTTTTCAAAACTCCAAAAAGTCTGAAATTCCAAACGGCTAAGAAAAACATTGAAAACAACTCAGACACTTATTGGGTATGTTGGATAACACTTACAAAAAATAAAAAACGTAAAATGCAAAAAGTTGACCCCGGTGGGGTTCGAACCCTGGTTGTCATACTGATGGTGTCTACCTCAACCACTCGGCCACCACTGCATTTTTCAGAAATGATTAAAATTGGTATTTCGAAGAGTTTTTAGGGGTTTTCAAGGGCGCTGAACTCATTTTTCACAGTTTCAAACTCCAAGAACCTCATTTTCGCAAAGAAAGTCACAAAAAACCGTTTTTCAACCAACTTATAGGGTTAAAGGGGGTTTCCTAGGGATCCTAAGAAAGAAAGTTATCTAAAACCTAGTTTTCAAGATGATTTTTTTTAGTTTTCTGCTATAAATCTAAAAACACGGAAAGAGAAAAATAGTGATAAGAAAATTCTTCAAATTCCAGAAATTTCCCAAAAAAGAGCGCCCTCAAAACCACTAAAGATGCGCCAACCTGACCAGTCAATAAATGGTGGAAAAGACATAAATCGGATTGAAATTCAATGCTTCTTCTTCTTCTTCTCGATTCGATTCGTCTGGTCAATCAGCGTCGCCCCTCTCTCCCCTTTTTTCTCTATTTCTATGTGTATATTGTTGTATCGGAATAGAGAGAGGAACAGTCTCTTCTCTATCTATATATTTTCTCCCGCACACCACCACCAACTAAATCGGATAGCCGCAAAGCTTTTCCCTCGACAGTCTCATTGAGAGAGAGAGAGAGACACACAGACAACGAGAGAACCGCGGAACGGGGGGACACCCGAGAGAGAGAAATGATTCTTATGAAATAAGCTGATTGAGAAGTTAGGAGGGAATGGTAAGTGAAGGAATACGAGTGTTGGGATTTTCAGAAAATAAGGAAAAAAAGAAGTTTTTGAGGTTTTTTACAAGTGTTTGACCGACCGCCTCCCCCGGGCCGAAAAAAATGTGCACAACATTTTCCATTTTTGTCATTTTGGTAATTTTTATAACAATTGTCAGAAATCCTATATGTACAGTCGACCTTTTGACTTTGTTGACAAAAAATCAGAAACTGATCAAAATATTCAAAATGTTCAATATTCGTACTAAACCTCGGGTCCGGCCCGGCCCGCCGCAAGCATGCTCTTTTCTCTTTTTTGGCTTAAATTTTAGTTTTTAGATCCAAAAGACGTCGTATTGAGAATTTGGAAAAAAAAAAGAAAACGATGAGCATCATGAGGAAAAAATTTCTGATCTTTTGGTCCAACTTCGCAGAAAATTGGTTCAGTAGGGAGGGAGGTATCATCTGCGACATACTGACAAATGTAGAGTCATTTTCTTTTTCAGCTCATAAAGGGTCCCAGGCCCGAGTCAGCCCAGTTCAGCCCGGTTGACAGATATAGCAAAAACTAAATTCTCTTTTTTTGGTTCCACATACTAAAAAAAAACCCCCAAAATCAGTGGATTCCTTTTCTCCCCCGCCCACACTTTCTTAAACCACGTGAACAATAAAAGAGCAAAGAGCAAGGAGAGAACAAAACAAAATGAAATCCATCGGAATTCCTTGGGGACATCCATCCCCCTCTCTTCATGATTCCATTTCAAAGATTCTCGGCACTCGATTGCGGTCAAATCTTTCTCTTTCAATTCTTTCTCACGCCACCACAGTTTCGTTTTAGAGGGGGGAAAAAGTGAAATGAAAACTATTTGACGATTGGATCAAAACCGTTCGCTTATTCTGTTTTCACTTGTTTTAGTGGGGAGGGATAGATGGTGGGAGGGAGGGACAAATTAAGTGAGTGAATATGAGTGTGAGAAAGTTTTTTCAGGATCGGAACTAAATTACAACAAAATTACCAGATCACTGGGGCTGTGTCGGTCCTGGTGAAGCAACCATTTCCGGACAAGCATGTTTTTTCAACAGTAATTTTTGAAATGAGAGTTTTTGGAACATTTTGAGCTATCAGTCGAGTAGATTAACGGAATTAACAAGAAAATGTGCCAAAAAACGCAAAAATGTTCAAAAGCGATTCTAGCCCGGTCCGCGGCACATAAAAATTAACCATCCGGCCCGTAGTAGGACAGTGATCTAGAACTCGCCGGCCCGGTTTGCTGTTGATCAACATACGGTATTTAATAGGTCTCCGATCGTCTGCAATCTGAGAGCCAGCCTCCGAGAAGTTGCACATAGTATTTGATTTAAAAAATAAAGTAACCTACAAAAATCGATGTTATAAGACAATCCGTGAAACCGTGAAAAGTTCCCAATTTAAAAGACATAAATCTAAAAATAGGAGTGTTCGATACTTGAACCCAAGAAAAAAAGACTTAACACTGGCAAAGCCCGGATTCAAAAAATTTCGGTTTCAGCTTTTATACTCCGTCAGACAATAATTATAGAATTCTCCAAAAAGTCATGAATCCACTCTTCCAGAATAAAAAATCACAAGGTTTCTCTCTTTTGATCTTTTGTAACCGTAAACAGGATAAATTAACATTTCACTAATCTCAAAAACGTGCTTTTATCTCTTTTCTCTTATTTTTAAACACCGGAAATAGGAGGTGCTGATTTAATTATGTAATTCTTGAGCACGCCGTCATAAATTGGATTAAAATTATAAGGAAATAGAAATAAATAATTTTGGTCAATGTGAAAATACGGGGGGAATGGAGCAGGTGGAATTTGCGTCATACCACACAAATGAAAATTTCTTGATCTACCAAATGAGGAAATTGAAATAAAGGAACCTGGGACTTAGCCCTTGGATTTTTTCACACTTTCGGAACCCAAAAACCTCATTTTCAGAAAGGAAACCACGTTTTTCTGAATTTAAAAAAATCAAAATTTTCTAATTGTTAAGAAAACCCTTTAAAACAACTCAGAAACTTGTTTGGTATGTTGAATAAGGCTTATAAAAAAAAACGTAAAATGCAAAAAGTTGACCCCGGTGGGGTTCGAACCCTGGTTGGTAGATTGGTGGTGTCTACCTGAACCACTCGGCCACCACTGAATTTTCGAAAATGCTCAAACCGGGATTTTGAAAGACTTTTAGGGGTTTTCAAGGGTGCTGAGCTCATTTTTCATGTTTTGAAACCCTAAAAACCTCATTTTCACATAGAAAATGTATTGAACAGGGTTCAAGCAGGGGTTTTCAAGCATTACAAGGCTATGGAACACCTGACGTCATGATTATGAGAATGATTTCAGAAATTTCAGAAAAACACAAAATATGAGTGGGGTATGAGGTTCTAGACACTAACACTGTGCATAAATTCGAAAAAGTAATATAATAACTGACCAACAGGTGGTTGTCAGAAATTTTTGATCCCTCAATTTTTCACCAGAAATTTTTCTTAGTTTTTGAGCTGGTTAACGCGCCTGAAACCCTGAAATCCTTAAAAACAAAAAGCAAAAAGGTTTAGAGTCTGTGGGGGTCGAACCCTGGTTGGTAGATTGGTGATGTCTACCTTAGTTAACCACTCGGCCACCACTACAAACCCCCAAAAACCTTAATTTTGAAATTTCTTATGGTTTTTTTTTTAGTTTTTCGGGGTTTTCCGGGATGGTGAGTTCATTTTCAGCATTTTTAAAAGTTATAAAGCACGATTTCTTGTAGAAAAACAAGTCAGAAAGCTTTCAAAAAATTTTCCTAAACATACCCAAACTAAACTAAAACCAATTAGTCCCCCCCCCAGAAACGGTCAGGACATAGAGAACAGGTGTCGGAGAAGACGTGCCATTCTCTCCTCTACCGTAATTATGGTTTCCAAAAAAAAGAGAAAAAAGAAGATGACAGAAAATTAGTTAGGGGGTAGCTAACAAACAGAAGACATGAAAAACGGTTTGAAACAGGAGGGAGAGGGAAGGTGTAAGAAAACAAGAACAAAAAAGTATTTTGAAAAAATTACGGTAACAAATCCTTGACCGTGAAGAAAATTTTCAAAATCGATGTCAAAGTATTCGATTTTCTGCAATTTTCGAAAGTTTTAGGGATTATTAACGTAATATAAGTTGATTAAGATAAAGCGAAAAATGTTTGGCACCAGTGGGATTTGAACCCTGGTCGTTTTTTTTTGTGTTTGACGTTTGGGTAATGAGGTGAGGGGGAGGAGGTGACGTATAACTTGCAAGCAAAAGTGCAAAACTTAGAAAAAAGTTTTCAGAATGTTAAACACGTCTTTAGAATCACAAACACAAGAAACAAAAAATATTTGGCACCACTGGGGTTCGAACCCTGGTTGGTAGATTGGTGGTGTCTACCTCAACCACTCGGCCACCACTGAATTTTCAAAATTTTGAAAAAACACGGTTTTCGAATTTTCAAAACGTTTTTCGGGTAATTCAAGTATTTTAAGACTGTTTTTGATACTGAATTCCAGGAATTTTCCATCTCTTCTGCTATTTTCAGACTTTCAAAACAAAAACTTCTATGCATAGTTAAACAAACTACAAAAAATCTGTTTTTTTTAAAACAATTTTTTGATGCATTTTGAGAAGTTTTGCACTAAAATAGATGATTTTTCGTTTTTGTGAAAATTTCAAGAAATTTTCCCCATTCAATATAGAAAAAACTGGAAAATGAGAGCTCAGAACGTTATGAAAATCTTCAAAACCCAAAAAACAAAAAACAAAAATAGTTTGGAGCCGGTGGGGGTCGAACCTTGGTTGTAATATTGATGGTGTCTACCTTAACCACTCGGCCACCACTTTTCTCTTATATTTTTCGAAAAACGCCAAAAACTTGATTTTCGAAAATTCAAAAGGATTTTAGGGGTTAAAAATGGTGCTGGAGTTAAGTTTTTTATTTAAAACTATTGAAAAATTGGATTTTCAACTAGAGAAAAAGAGACAAAGAGAAAACAATAATTCTAGTTTCAAACTATGTACAATCCTCATATTCCAAAAAAGGGACAATTATTTATATTTCTCCAAGAAAGGGCATAAGCTAGTCACCCCCCCCTTATTCTCCCGAGGCTAGTCTCGACGAGTCATTTGAAAAGTGACAGGTTCCGACTAGGACAATTTTGATGAGGATCTAGTGAAGAGAAGTACAAAATGAGACGGCTTGTAGTTGTAGGTGTTTGACGTTTGGATAATGAGGTGAGGGGGAGAGATGGTGACGTATAACTTGCAAGAAAATGTACCAAACTCGGAAAAAAAGTTCGCCGAATGTTAATAAAGTCCTCCGAATCTTAAAAACAAAAAACAAAAAAAGTTTGGCACCAGTGGGGCTCGAACCCTGGTTGGTAGATTGGTGGTGTCTACCTTAGCCACTCGGCCACCACTGCATTTTCGAAAATGCTCAAAAACGGGATTTCAAAAAGTTTTTAGGGGTTTTCGGAGGTGCTAAGCTTATTTTTCATAGTTTGAAACCGTAAAAATCTCATTTTTACATAGAAAACCATACATTCTCAAAAACCTGAAAAAATCAAGCCTCTAAATTATGAACGAAAACATCAAAAACTTTCAAAAATGGATTCCACATTACGGATAATGCTTACAAAAAGATAAAAGATACAAAAAAAGCAAATTGGCATTGGCGGGGATTGAACCCTGGATGTCTGATTGGTGGTGTCTACCTTGACCACTCGGCCACCACTTCATTTTCGAAAATGCTCAGAACCAGGTTTTTAATAAGTTTTTAGGGGTTTTTAGACGTTTCGAGCCCAAAAACTGTCAGAAAATCACGTCCCCATATAGGAAGACGCCGTAACACCAGAGGGATGCCGCCAGCAAAAAAAACTAAAAAGTGAACCGATTTTTTTTCGATTTTCTATCCCCTCTAATCCCTTTCACTTCATTTTTTGTACTGTTTTGGTGTTTTATGAAACTATGTGGTCGACATCACAAAAATAAAAAAATGAAGGTATTGAAAAATGCAATTGCGCTCTACTGCTAAAATTTGTAACGGATTCAGTAGAGCGTGAATGTCTCAGAAACCAGAAGAATGACCTTATTGATGTATGAAAGAACCATTACGGTGATCCAAATTACAAACAAAAAAAGTTGACATCGGTGGGGTTCGAACCCTGGTTGTCAAATTGGTGGTGTCTACTTTGACCACTCGGCCACCACTGAATTTTCGAAAATTCTCAAAATCGGTATTTCCAAGAGTTTTTAGGGAAATTAAAGAGTGCTGAACTCATTTTTCACACTTTTAAACCCCAAAAACCTCATTTTCACTTAGGAAACCACATTTTTAAAATTTTTAAAATTTTAAAATTTGGAATGATTAAGAAAAAACTTGAAAACAACTCAGAAACTCATTTGGTATGTTGGATAACACTTACAAAAAATAAAAAACGTAAAATGCAAAAAGTTGACCCCGGTGGGGTTCGAACCCTGGTTGTTAGATTGATGGTGTCTACCTCGACCACTCGGCCACCACTGCATTTTTGAAAATGCTCAAAACTTGGATTTTTAAAGGTTTTTAGGGGTTTCTGAAGGATCCGAGTAAATTTTTCATATTTTGGAATCCTAAAGACTTCATTTTCACAAAACAAAACCACAAAAAGTTGACATAGTTCTACAAAAACTGGTTTTAATCAAACTTATAAGTTTTCAGACATGCCAATTTCGATTTTTCCCGTTTAAAATCTCCTATTAAGCATCAGATTTATCAACAATAAAAAAACGAAAAAATCCTAACAAAAATGAAAGAAAAATGAGAAAACGGTCACTCGGTAGTTTAGAAAGAAAAGAGGGAAAAGGTGTGAGTCGCCCTTTCCGTTGAAAAAACAAACTGCAGTCAGTAGATCAAATATTTGTCAAGTTCTTTCTCTTTTCTTTTAGTCAACTAGAGTGACCTATTCCCCGTTTATTGTTGTCTTCCGCGTTTTTTTTTGTTTTTGAGAAATTTCGAAAAAATTTTCGAGAAATTCTCCGATTCAAAATAGAAAAAAACCGGATATTGAGAGCTCAAGATGTTAAGAAAGTCCTCAGAATTCTAAAAACAAAAAACAAAAAAAGTTTGAAACCGGTGGGGGTCGAACCCTGGTTGGTAGATTGATGGTGTCTACCTTAACCACTCGGCCACCACTGCATTTTCGAAAATGCTAAAAATCGGTGTTTTGAAGAGTTTTTAGGGGTTTTCAAGGGTGTTGAGTTCATTTTTGACACTTGCAAACCTCAAAAACCCTATTTTCTTAGGGGAAATCACCTTTTTCTAAATTTCAAAAAGTCTAAAAATTAAAATTTTTAAGAAAAAGCTTGAAGACAACTCCCAAACTGATTTGGTATGATGGATAACACTTACAAAAAATATAACAACGTAAAATGCAAAAGTTTAGCCTAGGTAGGTTTGGATAATGAGGTGAGGGGGGAGATGGTGACGTACAACTTTCTGACTTGCAAGAAAATGTACCAAACTCGGAAAAAAAGATCTTAGAATGTTAAAAAACTCCTCCGAATCTTAAAAACAAAAAACAAAAAAAGTTTAGAGCCGGTGGTTGTCGAACCCTGGTTGGTAGATTGGCGGTGTCTACCTTAACCACTCGGCCACCACTTCATTTTCGAAAATGTTAAAAATCAGTGTTTTTAAAGTTTTTAAGGGGTTTTCAATGATTCTGAGTCCAGTTTTTATGTTTTAAAGTTGGAAAAGTCACAAATTCGCTCAGGAAAGTCGGAATTTTGAAAAAAAATTCTTTAACAATCTACTTTATCGGAGTTCTCTGGGTTTCTCAGTGGCCTAATTTCAATTTTTCACTTCCCAGAACCCATAAATATTCCCGAAAAAGTAAAATGTCGTGTCCGCCCTGGACTGACAACATAGAAACTAATAAAACTGCTCTTTCCTCTCGTTTTCAATCTCGATTTCCACGGAAACTGGGCCCCGGAAATGTGAAATGAGAGTCAAAGCGGAGAAGGAAGGAGGGGAGGAGGAGAAGAATGGATGGACACACCAAATTATAAACAAATGGAAACGGGTCGCGTGGAATAGGAGGGTATAGGAGGGGGACAGTTGTCACGGAAAATTTATGTAGCATGGGGGGGGAAGACTAAGATTTTAGAACTTAAAACTATCAAAAATGAACTCAGAATGCTCAGAAACCCTTAAAAATCACTTTTTTGAAAAATTTTAGGAAAAAGTGGTGGCCGAGTGGGTTAGGTAGACACCACTAATATATCAACCAGGGTTCTAGCCCCGCCTACGCCATTTCGCTTTTTTGTACTTTTCATTTTTTTTTGTTAGTCCTATTCATAATGTTAAATCCATTTTTGGATGGTTTTTGATGTTTTCGTTCATAATTTAGAAGTTTTATTTTTTCAAGTTTTTAAGAATTCTTGGTTTTCTATGTGAAAATATGATTTTTATGGTTTGAAAACCTGAAAAATGAGCTTAGCACCTCCGAAAACCCTTATTATCCCTCAAAAATCCCGATTTTGAGCATTTTCGAAAATTCAGTGGTGGCCGAGTGGCTAACAAGGGAACCTTTTAAGTGGGACCTAATGCCATCAAAAACGACCGATACAGTTCGAAAGAGGATGTTTCAAAACCTATAAATCAACTTTCAAAAGTTGCTTACGTGACCTGTAAGTGGGTGAAATCTCGACCTGAAAACTGATCAATTTTACCATAGATTTGCTGTTTCTCCTACCACGTTTGTAAAGGCTACGTCGACAATATAAAAACGTGTTCGAGTGGCGCAGGTGGTTAGCGTCTGGGATGAGAGATCTTTGCGCTGGTTCGATCCCCCTCTACTGTTTTTCCTTTTTTTTCGTTTGATATATTTTTTCCGAAGTTATTATTAAAACTTTTCGGATTCCACCTGGTGGCACCTTTCAACCGGAACATCTTTCTTATAATCATCAGTTCAAAGGGATTCAGATGGGAATCACGTTGATGGTGGAATCCGAAAAACTATAATATAATGATAACTTCCAAAAAACACGGAAAAAAAGGAAAAAAATATATCAAACGAAAAAAAAAAAGAAAAAACAGTAGAGGGGGATCGAACCAGCGCAAAAATCTCTCATCCCAGACGCTAACCACCTGCGCAACTCGAACACGTTTTTATATTGTCGACGTAGCCTTTACAAACGTGGTAGGAGAAACAGCAAATCTATGGTAAAATTGATCAGTTTTCAGGTCGAGATTTCACCCACTTACAGGTCACGTAAGCAACTTTTGAAAGTTGATTTACAGGTTTTGAAACATCCTCTTTCGAACTGTATCGGTCGTTTTTGATGGCATTAGGTCCCACTTAAAAGGTTCCCTTGTAAGGTAGACACCACCAATCTAACAACCAGGGTTCGTACGCCAATTAGCTTGTTTCTCTTTTTTTATTTTTTGTGACTATCAAACGGGACTAATGAGTGGGTTTCTGATTCATTTTTAATGTTTTCATAGGAAATTGAAAATTTCGAAAAAAAAGTTTGGAGCTGAAAAAATATTCGAATTTTCAAAGTAAAGCTTGAATTTTTGCTAGTATGCTAGTTTTTTGTGTTATTTTTATTCCAGATTGACGCAAAAAAAAAAACAAGAATATATAATTCAATAGGCCATGTGCGTGTATCCCTCCACCCACTCATTGTTCATTGCAAAAATAGAAAAAAAAGAAAAGAATAGGCTTCTTTTATAAACAAGAGTTCTGTTTTGATATTATTTATATTCTTTTTATGTCAGATTATTAATTCATTGTTTAGAGGGAGTTATAAAGAAAATCAAGTTGTGGAAGGAAGATTTTTTGCAGAATTAATAAATAATGGAGACAGTGAGGTCTAGAATAGATTATTTAAAAAAACGTTCGGAGCCAGCAGGGGGGGTCGAACCCTGGTAACATAGTTGTCCGGAATCCGGATTCCGGAAATTCCGGATTCCGGAATTCCGGGTTTTTTGACATTCCGGTTCCGGGTTCCGGATTTCGGAAATTGAAATTTTTCATTCCGGTTCCGGATTCCGGATTCCGTTTTTTAAATTTTTTTTCCGGAATCCTGAAGTTGAAATTTAAAATTTTTTTTGAGTTTTGAAGACAACTGCATTACTTCTTTTTCGGTTTTGAACCCCAAAAATAGTTTTGAACTTTATATATCATTGAAAATACTCGAAAAAATGACTTGGCTTTGCAAATTTGTCGAATCATTCCGGATTCCGGATTCCGAAATTCCGGAATTCCGGGTTTTTTCGTCATTCCGGTTCCGGATTCCGGAAAATCTAAAAACTCATTCCAGTTCCGGATTCCGGATTCCGGTTTTTCGGAAAATGGCATTCCGTACAACTATGCCTGGTAGGTTGATCAAATTTCTAAATTATGAACGAAAACTTCAAAAACTATCCGAAAACCGATTTAACATTATGGATAACTCTTACAAAAAAAATACAAAATACAAAAAAAGCTAATTGGCGTAGGCGGGGTTCGAACCCCGGTTGTCAGATTGGTGGTGTCTACCTTAACCACTCGGTCACCACTGAATTTTTGAAAATGCTCAAAACTGGGATTTTAGAAGGTTTTAGGGGTTTCAAAGGACGCTAAGCTCATTTTTCATGTTTTGAAACTTTAAAACTCGCATTTTCATATAAAAACCATACATTCTTAAAAACTTGAAAAGTCAAACTTCCAAATTATGAACGGAAACTTCAAAAACCATCCAAAAACGAATTCAATATTATGAATAACTCCTACGAAAAGAGAAATTTTTTTAAAAATGAATTGTCGTAAGCGGGGTTCGAACCCTGGTCGTCTGATTGGTGGTGTCTACCTTAACCACTCGGCCACCACTGAATTTTCGAAAATGCTCAAAATCGAGATTTTTAAAGGTTTTTAGGGGTTTCTGAAGGATCCGAGTAAATTTTTCATATTTTCTACGCCTCAAAACCTCATTTTCACCTAGAAATCCTCAAAAAAACATCGAACGTTTGGGATAAAAACGGTATTTCGTTACGGTGTGCGTGTGAATGACCTCAAAAAAGCCAAGTGACTAACAACAGACAGAGAGAGAGACAACTGGTACCTCATTAACCCCTTTGAAGGGAAAAAATAGTGTGTTATCTTGATTCAACGCTTTTTCTGTCAAAACCGACGCGGCGCCGGGACAGCTTATCTCAAAAAAGTAGATCAAAACGAAACTAAAATAAGGGCTAAAAGAATAACTTAAGGCCCCCATTTTAATTTTTAAAAAAACTAGAAAAACTGCAAAAAATCGTGAAAATAAGGAAGAAAAATGATGTGGGAGAAGGGGGAATAGAGAAGACACATGGGCGTGAAGGTCAAATTAGGCGAAAAATGGAAAAAAGAGAAGAGAGATGTGGAAGATTGGGGGGGACACAAATCGGATTTTGAATAAATAAATAGTGGAACGTTTTTTTTGGGAAAAAAATTTCAAAATTTTTTTTATTTTCAAAAAAAATTTACATCAAAACTTAGAAAGTGCTATCCGGTGTTAGCGGTCCCTCGAAAATTCTTATCCAAATTTCTAGCTCCGCCCCCAAAACACGTCACAGCTCCCGAAAAAAGCGAATATCTGTTTTGGGGGCGGGGCTTACAGTATGCAGGCGCGAAAGTTTGAAAACAATAAAAAATCCGAAAAAGTATTATCAGGCCACCCCCTCTTACAACTGCGCCCCATCGCAAACGAGTGAGTATCGATCGACGAGAGACGCAGAGTATTTTTTCTCGCGCCGACACAGATTTTCGAAGTTTTTGATCTACCTTAGCTATTTTTAGTAATAATTTTCGAAAAACGAAAAATAGCGAAGGTAAACGGTGAAAATCTGTGTCGGCGCGAAAAAATACTCTGCGTCTCTCTCGTCGGTACTCTCTCGCACCGTCCAATTAGATTTTTGTAGAATTTCAGCTCTTGCAGAGTACAGTAACCCGCTAACCTCTTAATTTGAACTCTGTTTTTTCTCATCAGAGTACTAAATTAAGATGTGCAGGTTAGCGCGGGTTACGGTATGCTGCAAAAGCTGCAAATCTACAAATTTGAGTGACAGGGAAGTCAAGCTTAGACCTCAGATTATTAACCTGTCAAAGTTCAAGCATGGAAATGAATCTAATACTTGAAATTTGATAGTTTTCTCAATCAATTGCAGAATTAAACTTGAAAAAGGAAAAACTGGAAAAATGGGGTAAATAATCACAAAAAATAGTACAATTCCTACCCAACAGCTCCTTCTAGTCAGCTGTTCAGTGGTCCTCACACCTCTATGTTCCCTCGAGTAAACAATAAATAAATAGAAACAATAATAGATTTACGATAACACCAATAGACCATTAGGGAAAAAAGAATTCAAAAAAAGACAGAACCAACAGAAAAATTAGCGAGAAAAAACCATGGGGGATATGAAATTAATTAAATAATATAATTAATCAACCGAAGGAGCAACAGGAAAAAAAGGAGACAGATATATATTTAAAGGGGGGAACAACATCAGCAGAGAGGATAGCGAAAATTCTAGAAAAAACCAAAAAATAGGGACTGAAAATGAGGAAAATAGTTTAATTATCATCAAGGAAGAAGAATTGTCCACTCTTCTTCTGCTCCACATCCTTCACCGACTCGAATTTATTGATACGTGGACGATAGGTCTCCTGGTCACGACGGAATGTGATGTCGAGCATTTTCAGGAAACGATTCATTCCTTCCAGTAGGGATTGGGGTCTGGAGAAGAGAATTATGAGGGTTAGATAGGGGGACTAGTTTTTGGGGATACGGGGGTTTCTAGGCCATGTTTTACCGGGTCTGGGGGTGGGTGAGTACTGAAATCGAAGGCGCTCCACTAGACATTGGCGGCAAATTCAGATTTTCATATTTTCAATTTCACTTTTTTAGCCGTATCATGTCAGTTTTTGAACTTTGCGCTAAAATGTTCGCTAATTTCAGAGGAGCGCGTTTACTTTCAGTACTCACACCTAGACACCGTGATGCATAGACACATTTTCAGATAAAATTTTCAGAAAAATCATCAGAATCAGAATGGGAGGCCAGTTTAAACCTTGAAAAGAAGCGGGATTTTACATATTTTTGCTTAGAAATGTCGAAATTTTTCGATTTCTCAACCTGGAAATTGGAATTTCAGCAAAATTTGACAAATTTTAAACGGTAAAATATATTCCAGTTTTTTTTCTGTAAAAACGACAAATTTCCAATTTTCATGCTTAACTTCCGCCGTTTTAGACCAAAACGTTGCAATTTTCGGGGGTTTATGGCTATTTTTTACAAAACAACTTGAATTTCTGGCAAAAATTCAGACTTTCTTGAATAAATATAGGCAAAATGCTGCTGAAAAGTGATTTTCTCATTGTTTTTACCAAAAACTCATCTAGAAAATCGTATTTTCACTGATTTTTTCCAGCAATTTCGCTATTTTTCTGTAATTTTCCTCTCAAATCCCCCAAAACTCACTTGCAAGCAGTAGTATCAACAGAGGGTTGTCCTTCGAAAACGATGACTCTATCAGCCAGATAAGTGGCCATAATGAAGTCGTGCTCGACGACGAACGCCGTCTTCTTCGCGTGCATAATGAAACGTTTGATGACTTTGGCGGCGTGAAGACGTTGCTCCGAATCCAGATATGCAGATGGCTCATCGATCAAATAGAGACTGGCGGTCTTTCCAAGGCAGAGAGCAAGGGCGGTACGTTGCAATTCTCCTCCGGACAGTTCGCTCACCTGGAAAATTGATAAAATTGTTAGGTTTTCGGGCGTTTTAAAGTGAAAATTGTGAGGAAATTGCTATTTTTCATGATAGAATATGCTCGAAACATGCACAGATCTAGATTTCGCAACAAACACAATTTGACAAAATTTTTGACCGATTTTCTCGAATTTTCAGCTATAAATCGGTTCTGGTAGTCAAAAACCCTGAAGACCTGAAGTTTTCTGTGATAAAATCTGCAGTATACAGACGTTTTTTTGTAGAATTACAGACTTTTTTAGTTCGAAAAATTATTTTTTGAGGAATTTAGGCCGGAAAAATGCTTACAACGGATATTAGGTCAAAAAACGCTCTGGAATTGCAGAGTTTTCAGTTATGGTAGGATATCAGTGATGTAGACAACTGGAATTCCCAGTCTGGAAATCGATTGAAAATCTGGAATTCTAGCTAAAGATAAGTTCAATCCAGTCAAAATTTACGTGGTTTCTACGTCATTGTAAGCGAAAATTCTGGATTTTCTGTTTCTAAATTGACTAGAATGGCATCGAAATGCTACAGACGGCTTCTGGAAAACGAAATCCCAAAAACCGACGTTTTCAGATAAATTGAATATTAAAATGTCTATTTTCAAGTTTTTTTTTTGCTCTAAAACAGCAATTTTTCAGCTTTTTTTCTCTCGTTTCTCTCTACTTCCCCCTCCTCCTTACATTTCGATCCAACAACTGATCCATCATCAACGGATTCATGACATCCGTCTTGAATTGTGGATGTTCGTACATATTCTGAATCTTGTCGTGAAGCATATATCTGACGGTTGTCTCAGTTTTCGGCGAGATTTTTTGCGGTTTGTACGAGATGGTGACACGTGGCAATTCGGTGTCCTCATCCTCCGGTTTCAGCGATCCGGCCATCATTCGGATCATTGTCGTTTTGCCGGTTCCGTTCTCACCGAGCATCACGATGATTTCAGAATCCGAGAAGTCTCCCGCTTCAACGTTCAGATGGAAGTCACCGAGCGTTTTCGACATTGCTGGGTACTGAAAAATGAGGATTTTTACTTAAAAATCGTTAGAAATTGCTGAAAATTCTAAAAACTTTTGATTCTGAAGCTTTTCTGACCGAAATAGATTAAAACAAGTGAGTTTTCAGGAAAAACTGTAATTTCCTATTTCCAGCCTAATTGTTGTTGTTGAAATGTAATTATCTTAAAATATGCTGAAAATTCAGGTTTTATAGCTAAAAATTGAGATTTAAGAGGCGAAAATCACTATAATTATTCTGAGTTGTCTGAAAAATGATTTCTAGGGTAAAATATCTCGAAGTTTCGCATATTTTACAGTTTTTTCAACCTATTTCTCTGTTTAGTCTTCAAAATTCAAAAAAAAACCTGTCTCATATCGATTTTTACAAAATAACTTGAATTTCATGACAAAATCCAGAATTAAAAATTGATTTTTCCATTAATTTTACCAAAAAAATAATCTAGAAAATCGTATTCTTCTTAAATTTCTGACTTTTTTCAACCGTTTTCGCTATTTCTCTGTAATTTTCCTCTCAAATCTCACAGAGCTCAAAATTCAGGTTTTACAGCTGAAAATCGAGCTGTAAGAGGTTATTTCTAGTGTCAAATATCTTGAATTTTGCAGATTTTCTAGCTTTTTCAGCCTATTTTCTCTTTGTAATCTTCCAAATTCAAATTTTCTCTCTGCCCGTACTTTAATATTTCCAGTTCTCTTGATATCCTCTTGCTGTTCGGACGTTTTGAATGACAATTTCGACTCTCTGAATCTCATATTCTCAGTACGAATGAAACCATCCAAGAACATGTTGATTCCTTCACGAACTCCAGAAGGAAGTGTGACGACTCCATACACTCCGGGCACACCGTACAGGCAACAAATGAAATCGGACAGATAATCCAAGACGGCCAAGTCGTGTTCGACGACGACGACGTAATTCGTGTCACTGATGCGTTCGCGGATGATGGCGGCCGCTTTGAGACGTTGTTTCACGTCGAGATACGACGATGGCTCGTCGAACATGTAGACGTCGGCCTTCTGAACACAACACATTGCGATGGCGAAACGTTGGAGCTCTCCTCCAGATAGTTGGTCGATGTTACGGTTGAGAAGACCACGGAGTTCTGAAAAATGGAAATCATTTAACTATTTTCATTTCAAATATCGAATTCATAACGAAAAATGAGTCAATAATCAGATTTTCATCAATTTTTCGATAGTTTTTCAGGAAAATTGTGTTTTAGGTTTTTCGTTTTCATAGTATATCTATTAACAGTCCGCCCCCTATTACAACTGCGCTCCACCGCAAACGAGCAAACCTATAGGCAAGAGACGCGAAGTATAGTCTCGCACAAACACAGTTTTTTACAGTTTTTGACCTATTTGCACATTTTTTCAAAAACATTTTTGTAAATTATCATGAAAAACAGCGAAAATAAGTCAAAAACTGTAAAAATCTCTGTCAGCAAGAGAAAAACCTCTGCGTCTCTCGCCGATACTCTCTCGCTTGTGGTGGAGCGCGGTTGTCAAAAAGTGTTGAAAATCAAAATTTCCAGCTAAAAACCAAAAATATTCAATGAAAATTGGCTCAGAGCTTGGGAATAGTAGTCTAAAGGTTCATTGATGATAAAAATCAAAGTTTTCAGCAGAAAAATACGAAATTATGCCATTTTCAGCTCAAACAGAGTTCAAATCTTATGAAAACTGTTCACAACCTCTGATTTTCAGCAGGAAATTGGTGATTTCGGTCAAAAAGATTGAAATTCACCTTACTTTCAATTTGAAATTTTGAATTTAAATCGAAAAATGGGCCAAAAAATGTACAAAATTTAATTTTTCAGCAGAAAAACTACGAAATTATGCCATTTTCAGCTCGAAAAATTTCAAACCTTATGAATACTACTCTAAAATTCGGAAACTAACATGCCTAATGGCTTGAAATTGCAATTTTCCGCCTTAAACAGCTAAAATTGCTTTAAAAACTCCGAATTTCCCCACAAAAACCCGTACCCATTTGATCGATGACCTGATCCAAATTCTCATTATCATGTCGTCTCTTCAAATTCATCTCAACCGTTCCCTTGGCGGCTCTCGGAATCTGATCGACATACTGTGGCTTGATGACACACTTCAGCGTGTCCTCCAGAATCCGGGTGAAATAATTCTGAAGTTCGGATCCTCTGAAGTGGTTGATGATCGTCGTCCACTCTTGTTCCTTCTGGAAATTTCCGAGATTCGGCTTCTGTTTTCCGGCGAGAATCTTCAACGCCGTCGATTTTCCGATTCCATTCGTGCCGACGAGTCCGAGCACCTCACCGCAACGTGGCGTCGGTAGACGATGGAGTTTGAACGAGTTTTGCGAGTAACGATGAGTCGTTTCATTGGCCAAATTGGCGGGAAGATTGATGATTTTGATGGCGTCGTACGGACACTTCTTCACACAAATACCACATCCAATACACAGAATTTCGGAGATTGACGAGATCGTGGAGGTCGCCTCGACGACGATGCACAGCTTTCCTGGAAAATTAGGTTGTTGAGAGTGCAAAAGCTATTTTAAATTAAAAACCCGGGATTTTCGCGACGTTTAATGGGAATTTCCGCTTGAAAAATGGATTTTCCTAAAAAATTTCTTAAAATTTCGGAAAATTGGGAGTTTTGAAGCGATTTTCTGTATTTTTGGACCGAAATGTGCAATTTTAAATTATAAAACAGTGGATTAACAACATTTAAGGAGAAAGGAGATCAGAAAGTAGTCTCAGCAAGAAAATCGCCTTTTTATGAGTTTTTTTCGAGAAATTTGGTAGAAAAAGGATTTTTTCACAATTTCTTCAAGAAAAAACAGACGGAGCCGGGAAATCTCTTGTTTGACCAATTTTTCATTAAAAGAAGCAACAAAATCCTTCAAATTTTCACCAAAATTAGGAAAATTGGGAACTTTGAAGCGGTTTTTGAGGGCTCAAAAGCTATGAAACAGGTTTTCCTCGACTTTAAATGGGAATTTCCACTTTAAAAATGGATTTTTCGCGATCTCAAAAAAATTCGATAAATCAAGTCGAGTTTTCGAAAAAAAAAATCAGACGAAACAATTGTTTTGCCCCGAAAAACCTGGAAAAAAGCGCAATTTATTTTTGCACCGATTTTTCATGAAAAAGCGACAAAATTCATCAATTTTTAACCGGAATTTCAGATTTTTCATCACTTCCACCAATCCTACCTTGTCGATTAACAGGACACGCCTTCTTGCAAGCCAAACCGCAATTTTTCGGTTTACAACGATCCTTCTCGACGATGGCGATACGCAACGGCACGTCCGTCTCGTTGTTCTTCACTAATGGACCTTTCCGACTCATTTTTCGGTAGCGGTTTTACCTGAAAAATGGGAGGAAATTAGAGAGAAAAATGACTGGATTGAGGTAGAAATTGAGTATAAAAAGGGGTGTAGAAGACTGAAATGTGACACAATATTGTGCAATTAATTGAAATTCAGGCGGGAAATTCGAGTTTTTGTATGGAAAAACCAGAAAAATTGAGTTTTGGGTTGAACTTTGAAGGTTTTCCGAATATTTTGATTAAAAGAAGGGAAGAAACTCAATAAAACTTCATTCGGCTCATTTTCTAACCAAGAAAAATGAAAAATTACAGATTTTAGTTCAAAATTAAGTCTATGTTCAGGTTTTCGCTGAAGAAGTCGTCTGTAGAGGTTTTTAATTGAATTCCACAGAAAACTGAACAAAAATCAGCAGTTTTCTCAGATTTTTCGAGTTTTTAAACAAAAAAATTACTTTCTTGATTTCCTCAGTCTCTCTAACTTTGTTTCAATTACGTTATTGAATCACACGTGTCGATGATTGCAATTGAACAAAAAACACAGAAAATCCTCAAATTATGGCCCATATATGGGAGAAAAATCAATTTTGAGGGCTCTGGTCCAAAAAATAAGCATTTTTAGTATGAAAAAGACCCCCTGAGCTTTAATTTTCGAAACAAAACCCATTTTTCTATCATATTTTCACTTTAAAACACAGATACCCAGAAAACGTCGAGTTAAAACTCATTTTGAAGATTTCTTAGTCAAAAACCATCTAAAAATGTCATTTTTCGACGGAAAAAAACGTCCAGGACTTAATTTTTCGATTCAAAACTTATTTTTCTAGTAATTTTCATCGAAAAAATACGAAAAACCATCAAAAATCATCGAAAAAACTCCAAAAATAGGCGAAAAACTCCAAGTGGCGGGAAAAAATGAGAAATTCAATAGAGCGCGTTTGCACTCTTTTATGTCTGCGTCTCCTCGTTTCACACACTCTCTCGTCGTCTCGTGCTCCATCGGTCATCTCGAACACCTGCTCCGTTTTTATTCGATTTTTATTACTTTTTCACACTTTTGATATCAAAAAATTCGAAAAATGAGGTAAGAAATCGGAAAATCTGGTTAAAGATCAAGAAAATATTAAATTTTAGTGAAAAATCCGAAAAAACGGAAGAAATCGAGGCGGAGAAGATCCGAAAAGTGAACGACCAGATCGATGAACACATCAAAATTTTCGAAGATCCAGCGGCGACGTTCGAGGAAAAAATGCGAGTTTTGGTGAACATTCCGACGGAAATTCAGGTATTTTTAGGCCAAAATTGGGATTTTTCGAATTAATTTTTTGAAAAAGTTACAGCATAATCTACTCAACAAGGAGCGAGCCGATCGTCTATTCGGGTGTATTCCACCTGAGATGTATATGCGGGTTTTCGATCAGAAACATGCCGAATATGAGTAGTAAGCAAGGAAAAATAGTGGAAAATGAGAAAAAATGCTATTTTTATTTCTGAAAACTGCTTAAAAAAGCTTAAAATTGTCTAAAAACCCGTGAAATCAGTTAAAAATAAGTTCTAGAACCCAGAAATCCCGTTTTTTCGGTTTAAATCTATCAAAATGGCTGAAATTACAAAAATTGACATCCGGAAATCTGGACACACAGACCGACATCTAGATGAGGATTTTTCTCAAAAATTGCTCAAAAATCGATATTTTATGACACAAAAATGAGAAAAATCAGCATTTTTTTGTTTTGAAAACTAAAAAGTTGGGCATTCGGACATCTGGATGCACAGATGGACAACTAGATCTATAGAGGGTAAACCGACGGACATCCGGACACACAGAGAATGTGACAGACGGACATCCGGACATCCGGATAGACAGACAGACAGGTTACTAGCTGAATTTTGAGTATTTTTTCTTGAAAAAAGCTAGATAATACATTATTTCGACTGGCAATCCTATAAAATCATAATTTTTGGTGTTAAAGCCATATTTTGCCATGAAAAGAACGGGAAAAGTACTATTTTCTGTCTAAAATCGTGATTTCTGGCTGTTTTTTTTACTAAAAACGTGTCTAAGCTAAACAAAACCAACCGGTAAACGGTCATCCGGACTCTACTACAACACGGACAGACGAAATTGAAGTTCTGGACATCAGGGCATACGGACACACAGACAGACAGACACTCCCAGATATCTGGAAATCTGGACTGACAGAAATCTGGAAATACAGTTATAAAGATACGCGGACATCGGGACAAACAGAGGTGTAAGATATCTGGAAATCTGAAAAAGTTGAGTTTCGGACATCCGGACAGACAGATTACTTGAATTTCAAAAATCCCATTCCCACACACATTTTTTTCAGATTTCAACCAATTTTCTGGCTTAAAATCACTGTTTTGACTCTTCAAATATAAATTTCAGCTTAGAGCTCAATTTCTTTTAATGAAAAAAGCAAAAAAAACTAATTTGCTCCCCCTAAAAACTGTGACACACAGAAATGTGGACATCTGGACTCGCAGACACACAGACAGCGGGATTCTGACTGAAATTCTCCCTTTTTCCCCAAATTTCCCCCCAATTCCCATTAATTTCCAGCGCCCGCCCGATTGTCATCCACATTCTCGCCTTCGTCGTCCAATGCACGTCTCCAGAAGTGCATCGAAAGTACAAACCAGTCATGCAGTCTCTCGTCGACTCCCTCTCTCCACGTACTTGTAAAATTCAGATGACCTCTCTCAATCATACGGATGCGGCCACTGTTGTGTGCACTTGGGCTGATTCGGTACGGGAAAATTGGGGGATTTTTCAACCCAAAATCATTAAATTTTGCTCTTTTTCACCAAAAAACTCTATTTTTCACCGAAAAATGCCAATTTTTCGCCAAAAATCCCAACTTTTCACCTAAAAATAATCTTATTTTTTGTCTAAAGTTCCCCTTTTCCCGGTTAAAATGCCCATTTTTCACTAAAAAATTTCAAAAAAATCCACTAGAAAATGGCCATTTTTCGCCTAGAATGCTGATTTTTGCCTGAAAATCCCATTTTTTCGGTAAAAAAGGCCCATTTTCCCCCAAAAAATCCTTATTTTCACCAAAAATTGTCTATTTTTCACCTGAATCGTCTCAATTTTCACTTAAAAATCCCCAAATTTTCACCTAAAAAGCCCCATTTTTGCCAAAAATTCCTTTTTTCACCTAAAACCCCCAATTTTTCACCTAAAAATCCCCATTTTTCACCTGAAAATCCAAATTTTTCGCCTAAAAATCCTCATTTTTCAATTAAAAACGTCTATTTTTCACTTGAAAAACAGTCATTTTCACCTAAAAATCCCCATTTTTCGCCTGAAAATGCTCATTTTTCATCTAAAAACTCCTTTTTTGCAGAGCGGCGATGGAAAGGCAGTTTACGACTTGCTCCGCCACTCGACCGCCCATTTCAATGGTCAGAAACAGATGCTCGACGTCGGACAATTCTTGATGGCTACTAATATTCTGATTCTTAGAGTCTTCTTCCTTGCGCCGTTGGAGAATCGTGAGCACTTTTTTTCTACTGAGTATCATGATTTTCGGCTGTTTTTCCATTAAAAACTAGTCGAAACCAGACAAAAACAACCGGAAAACGGTCATCCGGACTCTACAACAACACGGACAGACAATATTGAAGTTCAGGACATCTGGACATACAGACAGACAGACAGTCGAACTCCCAGATATCTAATATCTAGAAAATGTGGACATCCGGAGTGGCAGATATCTGGAAATCTGGAAATGTAGATTTTCAGACATCCGGACATCCGGACACACAGAAATATGGACATCCGGACAGACAAGATTTCAAAAATCTCGAAAATCCGATTTCAACACACATTTTTCACGTTTGACACGAATTTCGACCGTTTTTCAATAATTTTTTAACAAAAATCCTCAATTTTTGATCCGAAATCATTGCTTTCCCTCTTTTTTCCCCCAGAAAACGGGTATTTTCAGACTGAAAACGCAGTTTTTGACTGAAAAAAGCAAGAAAATACATTTTTTCGACAAAAATCCCTGAAAATCACTGTTTCCGGCTTTACGATCACTTTTTGCTATGAAAAATCCGAAAAAGTACAATTTTCTGACTTCGGATACACGACATCCGGACTTCCAGACACACAGTAATTTTTACTGAAAAAACTCATTTTTTGGGTTTAAAATCGCTGTTTTCACTCTTCAGTTGTCACTTTTTTCAGCTTAGAGCTCAATTTTTTGTTCAAAAAATGAAAAATTAACACATTCCCCTCTAAAAACTGTGTGAATCCTTTACAGCAGACTCATTCGACAACCGTTGCTGGCCCATCGGGATTCTCTCAATCGTCCGACGTCTTCTCCAGGAGAGAGTCGAGAATTTCACGAAAGAACTCCGTCATTTAATGTGGGAAGTGATCAGTTCGATGACGAGAATCGGTGGAATCACCTGGTTTAACTATGATAAGACGTTCGCCAAGTTGGTGATTCAGATGAATCACGTCGAGTTGCAAATGTCACTTCACGATGTTGAGAGTCTTGATGTCGCTGGATTCATACGACATTTGAGGGTTTTGGAGGTAAAAATAGGGAAAATCGACCTTATATTCAGGAAAATTAGGCATTTTTAGCCCAAAAAGCTCGACTTTTGGCTAAAAATGTTGATTTTTTCGATTGAAAACGCCCATTTACAACTATTTCCAGCTATACACCAACGCGATCTGCGATAGCGAGATGTTCGGTGAGGAGGGAATGGAGATAATTCCGCATACGGTAGGTTTTCAGATTTTTGAGCTGAAGCTGGGGAGTTTTAGCTGGAAATGTTCTGAAAATCAATTTCTGCGCGATTTTTATGAAGGTTAGGCAGAAAGGGCTAAAAAAATCTAGATTATTAGCTGAAAAAGTTCTAAAAAATTTAATTTTCTGACCATGGGGTGTCGTTGACGCGTTGTCAAAAGTTGAATACAACAATTTTGAATAGAAGGTTACAGAATTTCGGTTAAGCGGAGAGTATAGGCTGGGGCACCGTTGGCGCGTATTTTTATAAAGACTTTGAATAATGATACTTGCAGATTTACGGCCCAGCTACAAAAATGGTACTAATTTTTTTGAATTTTTCATTAAAAACTTCAAAAAACTGAATTCTGAAGTATATTCAAATTTTCGCTCAAAATTTATTAGTAGCCCACCCCTTCTTACAACTGCGCCCCACCGCAAACGAGAGAGTATCGGTGAGAGACGCAGAGATTTTTTCTGGCGGGAAACAGACTGCTAATAGGAAACCTAACTAGAATCGATGAAAATCATGTTTTAGTGAGAATTTCAGACTCATTTCTCATAATTTTTATCCTATTTTCATGCAGGTCGGTGACTCGACACGGTACATAATGACATTCTGGGTGGAGACGTATCTCCAGAAGATCGCTCTCCCCGTCCAACTCTCCATCTCAATATTCCACTTCGCCATCTTCTTGTTCTGCCACGAAGAGCTCACAATCGCCGAGGAGAAAGTGAGAAAGAACTTCGGACCCGTGATGATCGACACGGCGTTTTCGATTCTCGAAGAGGTCACCGAACCGGATTTACGCGGAGAAATCGGACAACTCTTCGCTGATATGTTGGAGAGATTGTCGGAGTTCGAGTTGTTGAATGATAGAGTTCCCGTTTTCATTATGAAATATTTGGATAAAGTGAGAATCTCAGAGGATTATGATGGATGGAAGGGACGCGTTATTGATGTGAGTTTGGGAGGAAATCGAAGGAAAAATAGCATTTTACAACAAAAAATTGGTAAAAATTCAACGAAAATCGATTTTTTGAAGCTAAAAAGACATCCGGACAGACAGACACAAGTTTTATCCAAAAATATCACGTAAACAAGTAGATTGTTGAGCCAAAAATGAACGTTTTGGACATCCGGACAAACAGACACAGAATTTCGCATTTAGAGAACATCAGGACAGACAGACACACAGAGATACATTCGGACGTATGGATAGACAGACACACAGACAGCCGAATTCACAGTTATTAGGACATCGGGACAACTGGATATAGCGATATTCAGAAACACAAATTTCAGAGGCTGTGGATATCAGGACAAACAGATTTCCGTTTTTTTGGAAATCAAATCTCAAAAATTCGAAAATTTCGAATTTTTCCGTTCAAAAACTTTTGAAAACGCCAATTTCTAGTTTTCTGAATCAAAATTTTCCAAAAATGAGAGAACAGAAGTGTTATTTTTGAAGATTTCCGGAGCTTTGATGGAAGAGTTTTGCCCCGCGCAGTCGTGTACTCCTCTCGGACAAAATAGTTGCTTATTTTTTCGATTTCTCGCTTTTTTCAACATTTATATCGAAAAAAAAACGAGAAAACGAGAAAATGAGCAAAATCTTGTCCGAGAGGACTACACGGCCGTGCGGAGAAACTCTTCCATCGGAGCTCTTTTTGAGTCAGAAGAACGATTATAGAAGAGAATTTTAGCATATGAGTCAATAATAAAGATTTTTAAAACTGTCTGAAGTATCATAATCTATACTTCATCCCTCCCATTTCTGGGAAATTTCGATACAGAAACTAGAAATTGGCATTTTTATGAGTTTTTGAACGCAAAAATTCAAAAATTGTGAATTTTTGAGATGTGATTTTCAAAAAAAAAAAACGGAAATCTGTCATTGTGTCTAGATCGAATCTGAAATAAACAAATAAATATATGTTTTCCAGTGCAAATGCTGCATAATGGATCTCCGTGGTCGTGTCGACTGGTACAGCATCAAGGCACTCCAGGAGGCGAAAGAATTCCTGCCTCGATTCACCGATCCGGAACAACACGAACTCAGTCATCTATTCAAGATATTCGATGTCTTGCCACGTGTCAAATGACTCCGACGACTACAGTAACCCATAATTACAGTACCCCCCATGATTTAACCTTTTTTTCATCGAATTTTACATATTTAGACATTTTTGGTATATCCGAACCATTCCGCACCACGCCCCGCCCCGCCCACACTTTGTATAAGAATCTCATGACACGCCCCCGTCGCACCGAAATTTTCAGGAAACACACAAAATTTGAATATCCCATTCTTTTTCTAATGTTTTGATCTCTCTAATATAATAATATACCTTTTTTTAATATGTTTTTTGGCTGCGCCCGTCTCCCGGAGCACCCCCTGGGGACCATGTTGCTAGGGGCGATCGCTATGAGCAACCGGCGGCTCGAAGCTCTGTCGCATGACTTGACATTTCGATTTTTTTTGGTTTCAGTTTTTTTTTCGTTTTTTACATTTTATTTTTTATTTTTGGATTTTTGGACAACCTGAGGGATAAATCAAAACCGGTTTGTTTATGATCTACACATCACTTTTCCATTTGAAATTATAAATCATTCATGCCATTTTTTTGGGGAAAACAAAGTTTTTGGGAAATGAAAATTGGCTCCATTGGACCTCAATTTGGCTGCTTACATTTGATACTCAGTCAGTGGGTCCATACTGGACATCCGGACATCCGGACGCCATAGACACACAGACAGACAGGCATTGAATAGTGCAAGTGGACTTTTCAATATTCTGACCAAAAAAGCTAATAGGACAAAATACAAATTTTTGGCTGAAAAAGTGCATTTCCGGATAGAAATCTAGTCTAGAAGCACTTTTGGTTTTGATCTACATTTGGTATTTGAAAAGATCGGAATCTAGTGCTGGTTTAGGCGGTCTAGATGGTCGAAAAATGACATTTTTTATACTTTCAAAAAAAAGATGACTGGAAAGCTGAAGACGTGAGGAGTCAGAATCTGTATTCAGATTTCTATTAGGTCAGAAACTCATTGAGTTACATGGATTTTAGTCAGGAGGACCCTTAAAAATAAGAGACGTTAGAATTAAATGTCCTGTAACTCAGCCAGTTTTTGTCCAATCAAAAATCTGAGAACGGATTCAGAATCCTCACGTCTTCAGCTTTCTAGTCATATATAATTTGTGCTGAAAATATCAGACTTTTAATAATTTTCGAATCCCTTCGACTCCGCCCACTTTTTGCCGGCAATGGCGGCTCACAGAAAGAGCCTCGTTTTCCTCTACATTTGTTTTTCAGTTCCTCTATACAGTAACCTCATTCTTATTACAGTACTTAATCCTACTACAGTACTCCCTGGTCCCGATGCCACCGCCGATGGGCGCCACCGGTCGAAACGCGTCGATCAACTCCTCAGTGGAGAGGACGTCTCACGACTTGGTCAGCAAGTACACCGGTGAGTACACATATAAGTAGTTCTTCTTATCAGTTTCCCTTTGTGCCTGTGTGCATGCCCTTAGTTTGTCGCTGTTTCTTAATTCTTGTGGTTTGTATTTTTCAAAATTGAAAATCGATTTATACATTTATTAAAGAAGGTCTAAAGATTCCGATACTTCAGACCATTCTAAGATACTTACAGTACCGCTCAAAAGTATATTAAGTTAATCCTTTTTCAGTTGAAAATACCCAACTTTGAGAGCGTGTCATAGCAAAACTACTTGTCCCTCAAAATAACTTTTTGTGGGATCTAACAGACCAAGAATAGAACTTCATTTTTGTAGTTGGCAACTTTTTTGTACAAGCACTTCCTAGAGAGTTATGATCATTTTAAGAGGACAGCTCAAAATTCGCCCTGTTTTGCACTGAAATTGGTCGATTTGAGGGAGAGATCACTTTGTCAATGTGTAACTCTCTAGGAAGTGCTCGTACAAAAAAGTTGTCAACTACAAAAATGGAGTTCTACTCTTGGTCTGTGTGATACTATAAACAGTTATTTTGAGGGACAAGTAGTTTTGCTATGACACACTCTCAAAGTTGGGTATTTTCAACTAAAAATGGGCCCAACTTAATATACTTTTGAGCGGTACTGCATATTATTGACTTACCAGCCTATCTGCCCCGCCTTCGGCGGTTCAGCTGGCTGGTCTCTCCTCATTTACGTGACCACACGTTTCTAATTGTGCCCGCATGGCCGAGTGGTTTAAGGCGGCGGTGCTGTCCAAAGCGTGCCTGTTCGGTTTTGCCCGCTGGCTCAGTTGCTCTTCTCTTTCCAAAACCGCTGCGGACATCGCCTCAGACAGACAGACAAACACCACTTGTCTTTTATATATAAGAATGATAGGCTAAAAATCGCTACAATTCCCGTTCTCCTGACTCAAAAGGAGCTTTGGTGGAAGAGTCTTTCCGTACGGCTGTGTAGTCTTCTCGGACAAAATGTTTGCATCTGGCAATCACATTTTTCCGATTTGTCTTTTCCCAATTTGTATATAAATGGTTAAAAATTATATGTCTCTTTATCAATGGAGCACTTTATTTAGCTCGTTAGTCCAAGAATCTCCTGTGGTCTCACATAAACAAACCGAACCACAATTTTTTGTTGTACCCCTCCTGCCCTTAATAACATTTTTTCCTACTCTTCCTCCAAATCTTTTGTACCCCCCCTCTCTCTGACTATACGAATACAAAAAAGGAAAAAGAGTGAGAAAAGGGCAATTTTTTATATAAAAGGGGTGTTGAGAAGATGAGTCATTTGAAAAGAACCGAGGAAAGGGACGGGGAGATTGATAGAAATTTGAAAATTAGAGAAGGAAGACATGACAAATTGAGCAAGGTGGTGGGACTGGATGATGCACACATGGAAATATTGACTCCTTTTTTTGGTTTCTGAATTGAACTCAATTTCCTTAAAATGAGGAGTGAAGTCATATTATTTTACAAGTATGGAAAGTTCTAAGAAACTTTTATTATTGACGAATATGCTAAAAATCGTCACAATTCCCGTTCATCTGACTCAAAAAAAGCATTCGTGGAAGAGTATTTCCGCCAAGCCGTGTAGTCCTCTCGGACAAGTTTTCTGCTGAATTCCTCGTTCCCTCACGTTTTCCAACATACTTTTATGTTTTCACAATTTATATAGCAAAAAAAGGAAAGAACTTCGAAAATTAGTTGGAAAAGGTGAGGAAACGAGAAATTGAGAGCGATTTGTAGCATGTGATGGTGCAAGTTTGTTAGAATTTTCTGATGTATCGGAATCTAAAATGAAAAAAAAAAAGACTTCCTTTAATTTCTGGTGTTGAATTTTCGGAAACGCTCCCCTTTCTTGATTAATTAAGTTTACTGAAATTTTGTTAAATGATACCACATTTCAATAGAAGCTGAACTTATGACCGTAGACTAGTAGTTGCAAAAGCATAACCAATGATGCGCCAGGTGGACGCTAACTTCCTGCATACTTGCAAACTGGTCCAAAACTGGCCGACACAGCTTGAAACGCCAAACTATTAGCTCAATTATTGTGACCTACTATGGGCTATTCGTTACTGAACCGCGGGCCGGGTTAGAACTGTTTTTTGACGGCACATTAACAGGTCCGGACCTTGACAACTGCGGATATCAGAAGATAGCAGTCAAGAACCACACATGGGGCGTTCTGGTTCTGTTTCTAGACATTCTTGCTTATTTTTGAATAAGAACGTTCTAATAAGCTATAAATAACAGTTTAGCAATATAACTAGTCGCGATTTCCTCCAAAAGTCCAGTTCTTTTCTCATACACTGTTTTCGAACCATCATTACCAATCCAAGAAATATATCATAAGAATTTAAGCAATTTAAACAACAAAAAAAAACGAAACATTCAATCAAGGTACACATGAAAAAGGACAAAAAAGTAGTGATTCATGAAGATGCTCTCTCTCCAACTGACCAACCAAAAGCAAACAAACCATAAACTATTCTTTTCTTCTTCTTCACTATCTTCTTCTTTTCTGTATGTCTCCATATATGATATGTATATCAAATTGCAGAACAACCCCTGCGCTTCGCCTATTACGAACATTTTGTTGCCACGTGAGTTGAACTTTTTTTGAAAATGTCGTGTTGGAACTTTTTTCTGAAATAAAAAAAAAGTAGTTTTTTTTCTTTTCCACTATCCGTACTCTTCGACACAGACTTTCAGACCCCCAATGCGACAAAACCGTCGCACGTCTTCAATTGTCAACCGAGTTTTGGTCATTTTGATAATTGTCGCTTCCGGATTCTTGTTGTGTGAGTTGGCTTTTTTCTATCAGCTCGTCACAGTTATTACAACTGCGCTCCACCGAAGCGCGATTGAGAAATGTCTTTTTTTTTCTCTGCGTCTCTCAATTTTGCACACAATTTTCTCCGTTTCGGTAGAGCGCGGTTGTAAGACCGGGCTAATAACATGGAATGATCGCGAATCGAAATCCTTGGTTTGGATTAATTATAGTTTTAAAATAACACCCATTCGAAAGAAAAATATTCAGGAAAATACTATGTTTTGTGGCTTTGATAGTTTTTGAGAAAACTGAATTTTGGAAAAAAAACTCCTTGAACTTTAAGCTTTCATAAGTCGCTGCAATGTAACTCAAAAAGAAAAGTCTAAAAAATTAAAAGTAGCTAATTACCTGTAGTTTTAGACAATATAAACACAAAAAGGCCACAAAATTAGAATAAAAATAACTTTTTACCTTCAGTACAGTTGAGTTTATCAAAAAACACTCATAAAACCACAAAAGACTCCAAAAGCAGAAAAATTATTGAGAAAATTTGAAAATTTCATTTTTCCAGGAAAATGTCTACATCTGAAAAATAGCTAATTATTTCTAGTTTCAGAAAATATCAGACTTGTCACGGGCCGGGCCGGGCCAAAATCAGGAAAAATCTCGGCCCGTAGCCCGGCCCGGCCCGTAGCCCGGCCCGGCCCGCTCGGCCCGGGTTGAAACATTTTTTGAAAAAATTTTGAATTTTTGAATTTTTTTGGAATTTTTTTGAAATTTTTCGAAAAAAGTATAGCTTTCGAATAAAAATTCAAAATTGAATAAAAATGTGATTTTGTACAATAATTTAAGCATTTTTACTCTATTTTTTCGAAAAATTTCAAAAAAAATCGGTAAAAAATGGGTACCCATTTTTGAATCCGGGCCGACGGGCCGGGCCGGGCCGAGCAAAATTACGGCCCGGCCCGATTTTTGACAAGTCTGGAAAATATACATACAAAAACGTTACAAATTCAGATAGTATGAAATTAGAATCTAAAAAAACGTTTCTAAAGAAATTTAAATATAAATAACCTTCAGTACATGAAAACCGTAAAAAAAATGTTGACAATAGCTTGAATTTGTCAAAAACACTCATAAGACCAAGGCGCACTCCAAAATCAGAAAAAATGCTGAAAAAACTGAACATTTCTTTTTTCCAGCGAAAGTTCTATTGAATATAATTTTGTCATGAAACTAAAAAAAAAGTTCGTCGAGATCTACATTTTCGTATATTTTTCAGCTTATAATATTGAGTTTGAAGCGAGTTACGTTTGCAAGTATGATAATAACAAAATTCTCAAATTTCGCGCCGAAATTTTGGTTGAGTTCGACGGAGCGCTGTTGCTATTAACATTATTCAACCCCAATTTATTACAGACTACAAAAACAGTCAACAATTCACGCAAGTCGATCGGGCATGTATTCAAGACGAGTGGCAGGAAAGTGAGTTGTCATTAGAGCACACTTGCATCCTCCCGAATTCAAATTATTCCAGACCAATCTCTCAACGTCACCAACACCTTCAGCGATGACACCTACCGTATAGTTTTTGCTGATATTCAGAAAACATTCCACTGGATTCAAGTGCCACAGGACTATGGAAACCCGGAAGTTCTGATGATTGTCTCCTCGAATTCTGACAATTTTGCTAGAAGAAATGTGATAAGAAAGACGTGGATGAACCCAGAAAAGAATAGAATAATTGGGGAAAAACAACGGATGAAAGTGATGTTTTTGGTTGGAGTGGATGCGAAGAACGAGGCGAAGAATACGGTAGTTCTGAGGGAGGCTGAGGTTTTTGGAGATATGATTGTTGTCAATTTGGAGGACACTTATGTCAATTTGACATGGAAGGTAGGTCGGGGTGTCTTTCGGGGTGTCTGGCATGTCCGGATGTCCGTTCTGTTAGCCTTTGTCTCCTGGTGTCCTGATGTGCAAAGAACGTTGCATGGATTTCCGACTTCCGATTTCCGAAGAAGAAAAAAGTTCAGTTTTGATAGTATCGTTTGTCCAAAGGTCTATCTGTGTTTCTTAGTGTCCGGATGTCCAGATGTCCCAAGGTCCTAAAGTGACAGTTATAGTTGTGCTTGCATTGAAGTGGTGGTGATTTTTCTGTCTGTCACACTGCCGGCATGTCCGGATGTCCACAACCTAGGTTTATCCGTTTGTGCGGTCTAGTGCCCAGATGTCTATCACTTTCCATTTTGTCCGCATGTCTCTCGGGATGTCTGTCTGTTTCTCCGTGTGTCCAGATGTCCGAGATGTTGTCTATCCTTGTGTCTTAGTGTCCGGATGTCCCAAGGTTAAATTGACAGTTGTAGTTTTCCACTGTCAGCATGTCCGGATGTCCAAGTTTTCTTTCTTTCGATTGTTCAATAGCTGGATCTCCCTGTCTGTCTGTCGGCCTCTCCAGATGTCTGCAAATTAAATTCACCCATCTCTTCCCAGTTTGTGCGTCTGTCTGTACGAATATCCAGATGTCCGGATATCCGGATCTGTCGATACCTAATTACAGTGACTTTAATGTCAGTGTGAACATATCTACTTTGTCTGTCTGTGTGCGTCTTGGTGTCCCGATGTCCGGATGTCTCCCAACCTTCAAAAATTAACGTATTTTCAGTCAATCTCCCTTCTCCTCTACGGTCACACCAAGACACCTCCATCAGTGAAACTAATTGGAAAAATCGATGAGGACGTGATTTTCTACCCAGATCAGTTAGCTCATCTAATCCAAGACGGAACTATAAACATGACGAGCTCCTCGATTTACGGTGAAAAATGGGAGGCTGGTGTACCGGTACATCACAAGGATGAGCGCAGTAAATGGTAGGTCATCGGCAGGAAGAAAGTGCGCTCTACCGGACTTTTTGACTTTTTAGGTACATCCCGGAAACTTCGTACAAATGCCGCGTGTTCCCATCGTATCTCTCCGGACCGTTCTATCTGGTAACTCGGAAAGCCGCCGAGAGAATCACAGCGTCTACTAAGCATAGGAAGTTTATATCGGTGAGTTGGCAAGTGCGCTCCATTGAGGCTTTGAGAGTTTTTGTACTCTAGGTGGAAGACGTGTTCATCAGTGGTCTCCTGGCTGGCGATGTTGGTGTCGAGAAGAAATCACTTCCCTATTTGTATATGGTGGATGAAGCGGTAGGGATAGGACATCTGGATGTACAGAAATCATAGAAGTCTATATTCAGACCACCGACCGTGAGAAGTTCGAAATGTTGGCATGGCACACTCTGAAAAACGACAAACAATTTTTGGAGTCTTGGGAGACATTGCGGCTGACAAGATGTGCTGGATGCCAGAGAACAACTCGATACTTTAGGGGGTCCAGGAGTCAAGTGGCCGAGGAAATCAATCAATAATAAGCTATTAATAATAATAATCTAATAAGGAAAACTGTAATAATTCTAATCTGATCTCATTATTTGGTGGAAATTTCTTAATTAACAATGATCTCTTGAATAAAGTGTGCATCGTGAGTAGAAGTGTTGTTACGATTGAAAGTTAGATCACGACGACTAAAACTCCAAAAATCCTTTTAAAAAGTTCATGTGGACTGAATTATCTGTATTATCGGTTCACAAACCTTGCTGGGGGTGTTGAAGGCGCATCTACACTCAAAATGATTTCGAAATGGAAACCATGATTTGCAGTTTTTTCATACCTGCAATGTTCCAAAACACGGAAGTTAATCTTTTCCAACTGCGAGACTATTCCGCGAAATTCTGAATAAATTATAGGCGCCTTTACCACCACCGGCCCAAATTCGTGAACCGATAACAGCCAAACCGTAGCTGTCGCACCTCCGGCGCTGTTCCTTGTGGCTTTTCTACTTGGAACTGCCCTGAGGTAACTTTAAAACATGCTTGTGCATTCGTGCCTAAATCATGCATCCGGGCCGAAACGGGCCAACACGGGACGGCCCGTAACTCCCTCAAAACGCAAAATTATGAGCTGAAAAATATACCAAAATGTAGATCTCATCGAGTTCTACGTTCATGACCTACTTCGCGCCGGATGGCTACTTGTTAATATCCCACAGGTCGGGCTAAAATGGGGGTTTGCCCATTTTCGAGATTTTTGGCACTTTCCTTGAAAATGATACACATTTATCCGTGCAATTCCAATGAAAATCTGGACAGGAGGCGCCAAAAACATTTCAGAACCAAGAAATTTCAGAACTAGGACATGCCAGGACTGTGAAGCGCCTGGGTTTTAAGATATCCAAGTATTGAACTGCTTGATTTTAGAAATGTGTATATTTTTGTGAACAATAATAATTCCAACAATTTATTTTTATTCAAAACTCATTCATCGGGCTTACAGAAGTTTCGAAAGCACACCAAATGCTTTCCAAACACTCGACAATCCTTATCATTTCTACATGTCGGACCAACTTTTCGACGGTACACATGTCTGAGAGAATTTTGACGGTGTCGCTCGTCTGCATGCGGATCCTTACGGACACATGAGTTGTTCCAGCAGATCTCATCGAGTTGGCATTTGTCTGGGCAGGTTGAGCCAGCGAAAACAGGAGGCAGCGAGGAGACGAGAAGGAGAAGGAGGATCTGGAAGTCTTCTATTTAACACAGGTTTTACAACTACGCTCTATCGGAATTCTTAATTTCGGTAGAGCGCGCTTGCAAGAAACATTTCTACTCACCAATTTCTTCATGGCAGGGCAGTAGTTTCGAAGTGAATCGAATTTATTATCTTCTGTACCTTCCTTTGCTTAAATAACCCCTCTTGTCCACATAAAAGAGGATTTTATGAGTTTTTGTGTTTCAATGAACCATAAAAAGTGTTTATGAGTCAATAGTAAGAACTGGAGAAGCAGAAAGGGAGAAAATAAATACTTCGAAACCGGGAGTGATTGTGGAGAACTTCAAACGGGAAAACAAAAAATGAAAACGCGTTCAGAAGCAAGGTGCCAGAGCTATGCGGAAGTAAAAATTTCAAAAAAGGAAGTCGGAAGAGGGAAGAAGGAATAAAATTTTCAAAAAGGAAGAAGGAAATGAAAAAAGCCCGGAAGAAGAAAGAAGGAAATTGGGTCCGAACCCGAAAGTCGGAAGTTAATTATGAAAATGACAAATTTGAGGAAAATGTTTTCTAGTCATCTCTGAAAGCGTATTTTGGCGTTGTTTTGCATACAAAATTCCATTAAAAACCACCGAAATTCCGCTGAAATTCCGTCGAAAATTACAAAATTTTTGTTAACTTTTTACACGGAAGTCGGAAGTGGCAAAAAATTTTCAACGGAAGACGGAAAAGGGAAGAAGGAATAAAATTTTCCAAAAGGAAGAAGGAAAAAGGAAGAAGGAAGTGAAAAAATGCCCGGAATAAGGAAGAAGGAATAAGGAATTCCGCACAACTCTGCAAGGTGCTATATCGGTTCCATTTTGCTGATCGGGGGAAGGAACTTTTTTTGAATTGAGGAATGTGAAATGAATAAAGGATTCGTATTTGGTAGATGGCGACTCGAACCAGAAGCAAACGTTTGGTGGTTATAGAAAAAATAGAGAAAGGGAGAAAGTTTTCAAAATATATTCGAAAAATTCTACAATTCTTGCGGAAACTGAACTTGTCAAATTTCGGCCCGGCCTTCAAGAAAGCTTCAAGAAAAGATTTGACCAAAATTTTTGAATTGTTTCAAAATTTTTACCTAAAAAGGCTCAAGATCCTGATTCATAACTAGTTTTTGATTAAAATCTAAAGTACAGTAAAAAATTCAAAAATTTTGTTCAAAATATAGTTCAATGACATTTTTGAATTTCAACCCCTAGGCCGAAATGAATTCCGATGGTCCGTGTTTTCACAGTTACAAAATTTAGAAGGTCCGCATTTTTGCGTGACGGTGTTTCCCGGCGTGACGTCGCAATGTCTCATATCCAACGACAATTCTTCTTTTTTGTCAGTTTTTATCTTGATGGTCATGAAAATGGCTAGCGAAAAAAAAATCAATACTCTGAAGGTCTCTAACTGAACTCAGTAAAACATATGTAAAAAATCGTCGGCAAAAAATAAATGAATGAGATATATTCAATTGGAAGGAGCAAAAAAAATAGTGAAAAAATGGAAAAAAGATTAAATTTTAGTGATTTCTAGTAAATTTCAATAAAAATTCAAATAAAAATCAAAATTTTGAAGGTTCGCTTTTTTGTTAATGTCTTGTTCGGCTCAACGTATTATTAAAAACATTTATTAGGTATTAGTCACAACTCCAATTCCAGACCAGGAAGTTAAATGTTTCAGAAAAAAAGAAAAAAAACAATAGTTGAGTGAAAAAAGTTCAATATTGCCAAACATACATTCCAATCGATGCAGAATGCTCCGTTCCGTTGATATTTAATGTTGCGAATGTCCCATCACATCGTTTTATATCGATTCCGCCTTCCAAAGTGTAATATTCTAATGCTCCACGTTCAAGTCTTGAAAATCTCTTTTCACGATCAGGTGGCACTATTTTATAATCAATTCCTTTCAATAGTTGATCCATTTCAAACTTCTGTTCAAAGTTGCAATTGAAAACTATTGCTTCTAATCTTGGGTTGGATCCTTTGATCCAATGTTTCAGAAATCGGTTTAGCACTTTCTGTGTCGAGAAAGAAGCATAGAAAAACGTTGTTTCGGAACTATTAATCATCAATAAATCATCCAATGAAAGTGAGATCGGATTGAAGAACGCCACGTGTTTGTAATTTCTCATTAAAGTTTTGTGAAACTTTTCTTCCTTTCCCTCGTACACAAATTCATCGATGTATATAGTATCCGAAGTTATGGAAACATTCCAAAACCCTTCAAAATCCTCTGCAGAGCGTAGTTCTCGTGGACCCTCGAAAATCTCAACTCTATCGAAAACTTTGGCTAGAGATTTGAAATCATATCTGTCTGTTACTAAGTACAACTCTTGAATTCTAGAAGAATTGAAAATTGATAGAAGGTGATCTACCCAATTTTTTAGCTCATACTCCTCTTTGTACAGTTTATTCGTTTGGTCACAGATGGTGACGTCAGCAAATTTAGGTCGAGGGAGATCGATTTGATGTTCTCTTTGCACCATATCATCGCTAACACCCTGATTTTTATAGAATGAAAATTCAGGGCTCCATCGGCCTCCACTAATCGAAACGCATATTTCGTCTTTCCGAATGAAAACAAAAAACTGAGCAGTAAGGTTGAGCGATCGAACTAGTAGCCTGGCTCTGTTGGAGAGTAGTGAGAATTCCAGTCTGTAGAGAGAAAGGGTATGTAAACCTTAAAATATGTAAGCACTTACAGTTGCAGCAATTCGAAACCGTGTATTATTTTTCGAATTATAGAATCAGGTAGATGGAGAAGGAGAAAAAATGACATGACCGTAGACTGAAGAAAATCAATGAGAGAGAAGAGGAGGGGCAGGACTAAAAGTGTATATGCGCTATGTATATTTGCATAGGCCTCCCATCTGTTAAGTGTGACTTAACGAGAATAACGTGATAATAGACAGAATCGACGGATTAGAACAGATGCTTCTGGGGAAAACTCCATCGGATACACTGTTGCCCCATCGCGGAAACTGTTATAAAAATATCCTTTTTCTGAATTTCAGTTATAAAATATCATAGAAAATATCCCGTTTTTTTGGGAATTTCAATCAAAATTTTGTTGATTTCTAACCCGGGAGGATTCAAATCCGCGTCTGCTGAAGTAAACCTCAGCCCGTATATTATAGACTACTACATCCTCTGATCGATGAGTCTACCCGGTTCCGACACAGAAAAGAATGGTGGGGGAAGTCAATAATACGAAAACAACCCGATTTTTGACAATTTCAGTTATAAAATATCCCGTTTTTTGGGAATTTGAATTAAAATTTTGTTGATTTCTAACCCGGGAGGATTCAAATCCGCGTCTGCTGAAGTAAACCTCAGCCCGTATATAATAGACTACTACATCCTCTGATCGATGAGTCTACCCGGTTCCGACACAGAAAAGAATGGTGGGGAAGTCAGTAATACAAAAATAACCCGTTTTTTGACAATTTCAGTTATAAAATATCCCGTTTTTTTGGAATTTCAATTAAAATTTTGTTGATTTCTAACCCGAGAGGAAATCCGCGTCTGCTGAAGTAAACCTCAGCCCGTATATAATAGACTACTACATCCTCTGATCGATGAGTCTACCCGGTTCCGACACAGAAAAGAATGGTGGGGGAAGTCAGTAATACAAAAATAACCCGTTTTTTGACAATTTCAGTTATAAAATATCCCGTTTTTTGGGAATTTCAATTAAAATTTTGTTGATTTCTAACCCGGGAGGATTCAAATCCGCGTCTGCTGAAGTAAACCTCAGCCCGTATATAATAGACTACTACATCCTCTGATCGATGAGTCTACCCGGTTCCGACACAGAAAAGAATGGTGGGGAAGTCAGTAATACAAAAATAACCCGATTTTTGACAATTTCAGTTATAAAATATCCCGTTTTTTGGGAATTTCAATTAAAATTTTGTTGATTTCTAACCCGGGAGGATTCAAATCCGCGTCTGCTGAAGTAAACCTCAGCCCGTATATTATAGACTACTACATCCTCTGATCGATGAGTCTACCCGGTTCCGACACAGAAAAGAATGGTGGGGGAAGTCAGTAATACAAAAATAACCCGTTTTTTGACAATTTCAGTTATAAAATATCCCGTTTTTTTGGAATTTCAATTAAAATTTTGTTGATTTCTAACCCGAGAGGAAATCCGCGTCTGCTGAAGTAAACCTCAGCCCGTATATAATAGACTACTACATCCTCTGATCGATGAGTCTACCCGGTTCCGACACAGAAAAGAATGGTGGGGAAGTCAGTAATACAAAAACAACCCGTTTTTTGACAATTTCAGTTATAAAATATCCCGTTTTTTGGGAATTTCAATTAAAATTTTGTTGATTTCTAACCCGAGAGGAAATCCGCGTCTGCTGAAGTAAACCTCAGCCCGTATATAATAGACTACTACATCCTCTGATCGATGAGTCTACCCGGTTCCGACACAGAAAAGAATGGTGGGGAAGTCAGTAATACAAAAATAACCCGTTTTTTGACAATTTCAGTTATAAAATATCCCGTTTTTTTGGAATTTCAATTAAAATTTTGTTGATTTCTAACCCGAGAGGAAATCCGCGTCTGCTGAAGTAAACCTCAGCCCGTATATAATAGACTACTACATCCTCTGATCGATGAGTCTACCCGGTTCCGACACAGAAAAGAATGGTGGGGAAGTCAGTAATACAAAAACAACCCGTTTTTTGACAATTTCAGTTATAAAATATCCCGTTTTTTTGGAATTTCAATTAAAATTTTGTTGATTTCTAACCCGAGAGGAAATCCGCGTCTGCTGAAGTAAACCTCAGCCCGTATATAATAGACTACTACATCCTCTGATCGATGAGTCTACCCGGTTCCGACACAGAAAAGAATGGTGGGGAAGTCAGTAATACAAAAATAACCCGTTTTTTGACAATTTCAGTTATAAAATATCCCGTTTTTTTGGAATTTCAATTAAAATTTTGTTGATTTCTAACCCGAGAGGAAATCCGCGTCTGCTGAAGTAAACCTCAGCCCGTATATAATAGACTACTACATCCTCTGATCGATGAGTCTACCCGGTTCCGACACAGAAAAGAATGGTGGGGGAAGTCAGTAATACAAAAATAACCCGTTTTTTGACAATTTCAGTTATAAAATATCCCGTTTTTTTGGAATTTCAATTAAAATTTTGTTGATTTCTAACCCGAGAGGAAATCCGCGTCTGCTGAAGTAAACCTCAGCCCGTATATAATAGACTACTACATCCTCTGATCGATGAGTCTACCCGGTTCCGACACAGAAAAGAATGGTGGGGAAGTCAGTAATACAAAAACAACCCGTTTTTTGACAATTTCAGTTATAAAATATCCCGTTTTTTTGGAATTTCAATTAAAATTTTGTTGATTTCTAACCCGAGAGGAAATCCGCGTCTGCTGAAGTAAACCTCAGCCCGTATATAATAGACTACTACATCCTCTGATCGATGAGTCTACCCGGTTCCGACACAGAAAAGAATGGTGGGGGAAGTCAGTAATACAAAAATAACCCGTTTTTTGACAATTTCAGTTATAAAATATCCCGTTTTTTTGGAATTTCAATTAAAATTTTGTTGATTTCTAACCCGAGAGGAAATCCGCGTCTGCTGAAGTAAACCTCAGCCCGTATATAATAGACTACTACATCCTCTGATCGATGAGTCTACCCGGTTCCGACACAGAAAAGAATGGTGGGGGAAGTCAGTAATACAAAAATAACCCGTTTTTTGACAATTTCAGTTATAAAATATCCCGTTTTTTTGGAATTTCAATTAAAATTTTGTTGATTTCTAACCCGAGAGGAAATCCGCGTCTGCTGAAGTAAACCTCAGCCCGTATATAATAGACTACTACATCCTCTGATCGATGAGTCTACCCGGTTCCGACACAGAAAAGAATGGTGGGGAAGTCAGTAATACAAAAATAACCCGTTTTTTGACAATTTCAGTTATAAAATATCCCGTTTTTTTGGAATTTCAATTAAAATTTTGTTGATTTCTAACCCGAGAGGAAATCCGCGTCTGCTGAAGTAAACCTCAGCCCGTATATAATAGACTACTACATCCTCTGATCGATGAGTCTACCCGGTTCCGACACAGAAAAGAATGGTGGGGGAAGTCAATAATACGAAAACAACCCGTTTTTTGACAATTTCAGTTATAAAATATCCCGTTTATTGGGAATTTCAATTAAAATTTTGTTGATTTCTAACCCGGGAGGATTCAAATCCGCGTCTGCTGAAGTAAACCTCAGCCCGTATATTATAGACTACTACATCCTCTGATCGATGAGTCTACCCGGTTCCGACACAGAAAAGAATGGTGGGGGAAGTCAGTAATACAAAAATAACCCGATTTTTGACAATTTCAGTTATAAAATATCCCGTTTTTTGGGAATTTCAATTAAAATTTTGTTGATTTCTAACCCGGGAGGATTCAAATCCGCGTCTGCTGAAGTAAACCTCAGCCCGTATATTATAGACTACTACATCCTCTGATCGATGAGTCTACCCGGTTCCGACACAGAAAAGAATGGTGGGGGAAGTCAGTAATACAAAAATAACCCGTTTTTTGACAATTTCAGTTATAAAATATCCCGTTTTTTGGGAATTTCAATTAAAATTTTGTTGATTTCTAACCCGGGAGGATTCAAATCCGCGTCTGCTGAAGTAAACCTCAGCCCGTATATAATAGACTACTACATCCTCTGATCGATGAGTCTACCCGGTTCCGACACAGAAAAGAATGGTGGGGGAAGTCAGTAATACAAAAATAACCCGTTTTTTGACAATTTCAGTTATAAAATATCCCGTTTTTTGGGAATTTCAATTAAAATTTTGTTGATTTCTAACCCGAGAGGAAATCCGCGTCTGCTGAAGTAAACCTCAGCCCGTATATAATAGACTACTACATCCTCTGATCGATGAGTCTACCCGGTTCCGACACAGAAAAGAATGGTGGGGGAAGTCAGTAATACAAAAATAACCCGTTTTTTGACAATTTCAGTTATAAAATATCCCGTTTTTTTGGAATTTCAATTAAAATTTTGTTGATTTCTAACCCGAGAGGAAATCCGCGTCTGCTGAAGTAAACCTCAGCCCGTATATAATAGACTACTACATCCTCTGATCGATGAGTCTACCCGGTTCCGACACAGAAAAGAATGGTGGGGGAAGTCAGTAATACAAAAATAACCCGTTTTTTGACAATTTCAGTTATAAAATATCCCGTTTTTTGGGAATTTCAATTAAAATTTTGTTGATTTCTAACCCGAGAGGAAATCCGCGTCTGCTGAAGTAAACCTCAGCCCGTATATTATAGACTACTACATCCTCTGATCGATGAGTCTACCCGGTTCCGACACAGAAAAGAATGGTGGGGGAAGTCAGTAATACAAAAATAACCCGTTTTTTGACAATTTCAGTTATAAAATATCCCGTTTTTTGGGAATTTCAATTAAAATTTTGTTGATAACTAACCCGGGAGGATTCAAATCCGCGTCTGCTGAAGTAAACCTCAGCCCGTATATAATAGACTACTACATCCTCTGATCGATGAGTCTACCCGGTTCCGACACAGAAAAGAATGGTGGGGGAAGTCAATAATACGAAAATAACCCGTTTTTTGACAATTTCAGTTATAAAATATCCCGTTTTTTGGGAATTTGAATTAAAATTTTGTTGATAACTAACCCGGGAGGATTCAAATCCGCGTCTGCTGAAGTAAACCTCAGCCCGTATATAATAGACTACTACATCCTCTGATCGATGAGTCTACCCGGTTCCGACACAGAAAAGAATGGTGGGGGAAGTCAATAATACGAAAATAACCCGTTTTTTGACAATTTCAGTTATAAAATATCCCGTTTTTTGGGAATTTGAATTAAAATTTTGTTGATTTCTAACCCGGGAGGATTCAAATCCGCGTCTGCTGAAGTAAACCTCAGCCCGTATATAATAGACTACTACATCCTCTGATCGATGAGTCTACCCGGTTCCGACACAGAAAAGAATGGTGGGGGAAGTCAGTAATACAAAAATAACCCGTTTTTTGACAATTTCAGTTATAAAATATCCCGTTTTTTGGGAATTTGAATTAAAATTTTGTTGATTTCTAACCCGGGAGGATTCAAATCCGCGTCTGCTGAAGTAAACCTCAGCCCGTATATAATAGACTACTACATCCTCTGATCGATGAGTCTACCCGGTTCCGACACAGAAAAGAATGGTGGGGAAGTCAGTAATACAAAAATAACCCGTTTTTTGACAATTTCAGTTATAAAATATCCCGTTTTTTGGGAATTTGAATTAAAATTTTGTTGATTTCTAACCCGGGAGGATTCAAATCCGCGTCTGCTGAAGTAAACCTCAGCCCGTATATAATAGACTACTACATCCTCTGATCGATGAGTCTACCCGGTTCCGACACAGAAAAGAATGGTGGGGGAAGTCAATAATACGAAAACAACCCGTTTTTTGACAATTTCAGTTATAAAATATCCCGTTTTTTGGGAATTTCAATTAAAATTTTGTTGATAACTAACCCGGGAGGATTCAAATCCGCGTCTGCTGAAGTAAACCTCAGCCCGTATATAATAGACTACTACATCCTCTGATCGATGAGTCTACCCGGTTCCGACACAGAAAAGAATGGTGGGGGAAGTCAAGAATACAAAAATAACCCGATTTTTGACAATTTCAGTTATAAAATATCCCGTTTTTTGGGAATTTCAATTAAAATTTTGTTGATTTCTAACCCGGGAGGATTCAAATCCGCGTCTGCTGAAGTAAACCTCAGCCCGTATATAATAGACTACTACATCCTCTGATCGATGAGTCTACCCGGTTCCGACACAGAAAAGAATGGTGGGGGAAGTCAGTAATACAAAAATAACCCGTTTTTTGACAATTTCAGTTATAAAATATCCCGTTTTTTGGGAATTTCAATTAAAATTTTGTTGATAACTAACCCGGGAGGATTCAAATCCGCGTCTGCTGAAGTAAACCTCAGCCCGTATATAATAGACTACTACATCCTCTGATCGATGAGTCTACCCGGTTCCGACACAGAAAAGAATGGTGGGGGAAGTCAGTAATACAAAAATAACCCGATTTTTGACAATTTCAGTTATAAAATATCCCGTTTTTTGGGAATTTCAATTAAAATTTTGTTGATAACTAACCCGGGAGGATTCAAATCCGCGTCTGCTGAAGTAAACCTCAGCCCGTATATTATAGACTACTACATCCTCTGATCGATGAGTCTACCCGGTTCCGACACAGAAAAGAATGGTGGGGGAAGTCAGTAATACAAAAATAACCCGTTTTTTGACAATTTCAGTTATAAAATATCCCGTTTTTTGGGAATTTCAATTAAAATTTTGTTGATAACTAACCCGGGAGGATTCAAATCCGCGTCTGCTGAAGTAAACCTCAGCCCGTATATAATAGACTACTACATCCTCTGATCGATGAGTCTACCCGGTTCCGACACAGAAAAGAATGGTGGGGAAGTCAATAATACGAAAATAACCCGTTTTTTGACAATTTCAGTTATAAAATATCCCGTTTTTTGGGAATTTGAATTAAAATTTTGTTGATAACTAACCCGGGAGGATTCAAATCCGCGTCTGCTGAAGTAAACCTCAGCCCGTATATAATAGACTACTACATCCTCTGATCGATGAGTCTACCCGGTTCCGACACAGAAAAGAATGGTGGGGAAGTCAATAATACGAAAATAACCCGTTTTTTGACAATTTCAGTTATAAAATATCCCGTTTTTTGGGAATTTGAATTAAAATTTTGTTGATTTCTAACCCGGGAGGATTCAAATCCGCGTCTGCTGAAGTAAACCTCAGCCCGTATATAATAGACTACTACATCCTCTGATCGATGAGTCTACCCGGTTCCGACACAGAAAAGAATGGTGGGGGAAGTCAGTAATACAAAAATAACCCGTTTTTTGACAATTTCAGTTATAAAATATCCCGTTTTTTGGGAATTTGAATTAAAATTTTGTTGATTTCTAACCCGGGAGGATTCAAATCCGCGTCTGCTGAAGTAAACCTCAGCCCGTATATAATAGACTACTACATCCTCTGATCGATGAGTCTACCCGGTTCCGACACAGAAAAGAATGGTGGGGGAAGTCAGTAATACAAAAATAACCCGTTTTTTGACAATTTCAGTTATAAAATATCCCGTTTTTTGGGAATTTGAATTAAAATTTTGTTGATTTCTAACCCGGGAGGATTCAAATCCGCGTCTGCTGAAGTAAACCTCAGCCCGTATATAATAGACTACTACATCCTCTGATCGATGAGTCTACCCGGTTCCGACACAGAAAAGAATGGTGGGGAAGTCAATAATACGAAAACAACCCGTTTTTTGACAATTTCAGTTATAAAATATCCCGTTTTTTGGGAATTTCAATTAAAATTTTGTTGATAACTAACCCGGGAGGATTCAAATCCGCGTCTGCTGAAGTAAACCTCAGCCCGTATATAATAGACTACTACATCCTCTGATCGATGAGTCTACCCGGTTCCGACACAGAAAAGAATGGTGGGGGAAGTCAAGAATACAAAAATAACCCGATTTTTGACAATTTCAGTTATAAAATATCCCGTTTTTTGGGAATTTCAATTAAAATTTTGTTGATTTCTAACCCGGGAGGATTCAAATCCGCGTCTGCTGAAGTAAACCTCAGCCCGTATATAATAGACTACTACATCCTCTGATCGATGAGTCTACCCGGTTCCGACACAGAAAAGAATGGTGGGGAAGTCAGTAATACAAAAATAACCCGTTTTTTGACAATTTCAGTTATAAAATATCCCGTTTTTTGGGAATTTCAATTAAAATTTTGTTGATAACTAACCCGGGAGGATTCAAATCCGCGTCTGCTGAAGTAAACCTCAGCCCGTATATAATAGACTACTACATCCTCTGATCGATGAGTCTACCCGGTTCCGACACAGAAAAGAATGGTGGGGAAGTCAGTAATACAAAAATAACCCGATTTTTGACAATTTCAGTTATAAAATATCCCGTTTTTTGGGAATTTCAATTAAAATTTTGTTGATAACTAACCCGGGAGGATTCAAATCCGCGTCTGCTGAAGTAAACCTCAGCCCGTATATTATAGACTACTACATCCTCTGATCGATGAGTCTACCCGGTTCCGACACAGAAAAGAATGGTGGGGGAAGTCAGTAATACAAAATAACCCGATTTTTGACAATTTCAGTTATAAAATATCCCGTTTTTTGGGAATTTCAATTAAAATTTTGTTGATTTCTAACCCGGGAGGATTCAAATCCGCGTCTGCTGAAGTAAACCTCAGCCCGTATATTATAGACTACTACATCCTCTGATCGATGAGTCTACCCGGTTCCGACACAGAAAAGAATGGTGGGGAAGTCAATAATACGAAAACAACCCGATTTTTGACAATTTCAGTTATAAAATATCCCGTTTTTTGGGAATTTCAATTAAAATTTTGTTGATTTCTAACCCGGGAGGATTCAAATCCGCGTCTGCTGAAGTAAACCTCAGCCCGTATATAATAGACTACTACATCCTCTGATCGATGAGTCTACCCGGTTCCGACACAGAAAAGAATGGTGGGGGAAGTCAATAATACGAAAACAACCCGATTTTTGACAATTTCAGTTATAAAATATCCCGTTTTTTGGGAATTTGAATTAAAATTTTGTTGATAACTAACACGGGAGGATTCAAATCCGCGTCTGCTGAAGTAAACCTCAGCCCGTATATTATAGACTACTACATCCTCTGATCGATGAGTCTACCCGGTTCCGACACAGAAAAGAATGGTGGGGGAAGTCAATAATACGAAAACAACCCGATTTTTGACAATTTCAGTTATAAAATATCCCGTTTTTTGGGAATTTCAATTAAAATTTTGTTGATTTCTAACCCGGGAGGATTCAAATCCGCGTCTGCTGAAGTAAACCTCAGCCCGTATATTATAGACTACTACATCCTCTGATCGATGAGTCTACCCGGTTCCGACACAGAAAAGAATGGTGGGGAAGTCAATAATACGAAAACAACCCGATTTTTGACAATTTCAGTTATAAAATATCCCGTTTTTTGGGAATTTGAATTAAAATTTTGTTGATTTCTAACCCGGGAGGATTCAAATCCGCGTCTGCTGAAGTAAACCTCAGCCCGTATATAATAGACTACTACATCCTCTGATCGATGAGTCTACCCGGTTCCGACACAGAAAAGAATGGTGGGGGAAGTCAGTAATACGAAAACAACCCGATTTTTGACAATTTCAGTTATAAAATATCTCGTTTATTGGGAATTTCAATTAAAATTTTGTTGATTTCTAACCCGGGAGGATTCAAATCCGCGTCTGCTGAAGTAAACCTCAGCCCGTATATTATAGACTACTACATCCTCTGATCGATGAGTCTACCCGGTTCCGACACAGAAAAGAATGGTGGGGGAAGTCAATAATACGAAAACAACCCGATTTTTGACAATTTCAGTTATAAAATATCCCGTTTATTGGGAATTTCAATTAAAATTTTGTTGATTTCTAACCCGGGAGGATTCAAATCCGCGTCTGCTGAAGTAAACCTCAGCCCGTATATTATAGACTACTACATCCTCTGATCGATGAGTCTACCCGGTTCCGACACAGAAAAGAATGGTGGGGAAGTCAATAATACGAAAACAACCCGATTTTTGACAATTTCAGTTATAAAATATCTCGTTTATTGGGAATTTCAATTAAAATTTTGTTGATTTCTAACCCGGGAGGATTCAAATCCGCGTCTGCTGAAGTAAACCTCAGCCCGTATATTATAGACTACTACATCCTCTGATCGATGAGTCTACCCGGTTCCGACACAGAAAAGAATGGTGGGGGAAGTCAATAATACAAAATAACCCGATTTTTGACAATTTCAGTTATAAAATATCCCGTTTTTTGGGAATTTGAATTAAAATTTTGTTGATAACTAACACGGGAGGATTCAAATCCGCGTCTGCTGAAGTAAACCTCAGCCCGTATATTATAGACTACTACATCCTCTGATCGATGAGTCTACCCGGTTCCGACACAGAAAAGAATGGTGGGGGAAGTCAATAATACAAAATAACCCGATTTTTGACAATTTCAGTTATAAAATATCCCGTTTTTTTGGGAATTTCAATTAAAATTTTGTTGATTTCTAACCCGGGAGGATTCAAATCCGCGTCTGCTGAAGTAAACCTCAGCCCGTATATTATAGACTACTACATCCTCTGATCGATGAGTCTACCCGGTTCCGACACAGAAAAGAATGGTGGGGGAAGTCAATAATACAAAATAACCCGATTTTTGACAATTTCAGTTATAAAATATCCCGTTTATTGGGAATTTCAATTAAAATTTTGTTGATAACTAACACGGGAGGATTCAAATCCGCGTCTGCTGAAGTAAACCTCAGCCCGTATATTATAGACTACTACATCCTCTGATCGATGAGTCTACCCGGTTCCGACACAGAAAAGAATGGTGGGGGAAGTCAATAATACAAAATAACCCGATTTTTGACAATTTCAGTTATAAAATATCCCGTTTTTTGGGAATTTCAATTAAAATTTTGTTGATAACTAACACGGGAGGATTCAAATCCGCGTCTGCTGAAGTAAACCTCAGCCCGTATATTATAGACTACTACATCCTCTGATCGATGAGTCTACCCGGTTCCGACACAGAAAAGAATGGTGGGGGAAGTCAATAATACAAAATAACCCGATTTTTGACAATTTCAGTTATAAAATATCCCGTTTTTTGGGAATTTCAATTAAAATTTTGTTGATAACTAACACGGTAGGATTCAAATCCGCGTCTGCTGAAGTAAACCTCAGCCCGTATATTATAGACTACTACATCCTCTGATCGATGAGTCTACCCGGTTCCGACACAGAAAAGAATGGTGGGGAAGTCAATAATACAAAATAACCCGATTTTTGACAATTTCAGTTATAAAATATCCCGTTTTTTGGGAATTTCAATTAAAATTTTGTTGATAACTAACACGGGAGGATTCAAATCCGCGTCTGCTGAAGTAAACCTCAGCCCGTATATTATAGACTACTACATCCTCTGATCGATGAGTCTACCCGGTTCCGACACAGAAAAGAATGGTGGGGGAAGTCAATAATACGAAAACAACCCGATTTTTGACAATTTCAGTTATAAAATATCCCGTTTATTGGGAATTTCAATTAAAATTTTGTTGATTTCTAACCCGGGAGGATTCAAATCCGCGTCTGCTGAAGTAAACCTCAGCCCGTATATTATAGACTACTACATCCTCTGATCGATGAGTCTACCCGGTTCCGACACAGAAAAGAATGGTGGGGGAAGTCAATAATACAAAATAACCCGATTTTTGACAATTTCAGTTATAAAATATCCCGTTTTTTGGGAATTTGAATTAAAATTTTGTTGATAACTAACACGGGAGGATTCAAATCCGCGTCTGCTGAAGTAAACCTCAGCCCGTATATTATAGACTACTACATCCTCTGATCGATGAGTCTACCCGGTTCCGACACAGAAAAGAATGGTGGGGGAAGTCAATAATACGAAAACAACCCGATTTTTGACAATTTCAGTTATAAAATATCTCGTTTATTGGGAATTTCAATTAAAATTTTGTTGATTTCTAACCCGGGAGGATTCAAATCCGCGTCTGCTGAAGTAAACCTCAGCCCGTATATTATAGACTACTACATCCTCTGATCGATGAGTCTACCCGGTTCCGACACAGAAAAGAATGGTGGGGGAAGTCAATAATACAAAATAACCCGATTTTTGACAATTTCAGTTATAAAATATCCCGTTTTTTGGGAATTTGAATTAAAATTTTGTTGATAACTAACACGGGAGGATTCAAATCCGCGTCTGCTGAAGTAAACCTCAGCCCGTATATTATAGACTACTACATCCTCTGATCGATGAGTCTACCCGGTTCCGACACAGAAAAGAATGGTGGGGAAGTCAATAATACAAAATAACCCGATTTTTGACAATTTCAGTTATAAAATATCCCGTTTTTTTGGGAATTTCAATTAAAATTTTGTTGATTTCTAACCCGGGAGGATTCAAATCCGCGTCTGCTGAAGTAAACCTCAGCCCGTATATTATAGACTACTACATCCTCTGATCGATGAGTCTACCCGGTTCCGACACAGAAAAGAATGGTGGGGGAAGTCAATAATACAAAATAACCCGATTTTTGACAATTTCAGTTATAAAATATCCCGTTTATTGGGAATTTCAATTAAAATTTTGTTGATAACTAACACGGGAGGATTCAAATCCGCGTCTGCTGAAGTAAACCTCAGCCCGTATATTATAGACTACTACATCCTCTGATCGATGAGTCTACCCGGTTCCGACACAGAAAAGAATGGTGGGGGAAGTCAATAATACGAAAACAACCCGATTTTTGACAATTTCAGTTATAAAATATCTCGTTTATTGGGAATTTCAATTAAAATTTTGTTGATTTCTAACCCGGGAGGATTCAAATCCGCGTCTGCTGAAGTAAACCTCAGCCCGTATATTATAGACTACTACATCCTCTGATCGATGAGTCTACCCGGTTCCGACACAGAAAAGAATGGTGGGGAAGTCAATAATACGAAAACAACCCGATTTTTGACAATTTCAGTTATAAAATATCCCGTTTTTTGGGAATTTGAATTAAAATTTTGTTGATTTCTAACCCGGGAGGATTCAAATCCGCGTCTGCTGAAGTAAACCTCAGCCCGTATATTATAGACTACTACATCCTCTGATCGATGAGTCTACCCGGTTCCGACACAGAAAAGAATGGTGGGGGAAGTCAATAATACGAAAATAACCCGATTTTTGACAATTTCAGTCATAAAATATCCCGTTTTTTAGGAATTTGAATTAAAATTTTGTTGATAACTAACCCGGGAGGATTCAAATCCGCGTCTGCTGAAGTAAACCTCAGCCCGTATATTATAGACTACTACATCCTCTGATCGATGAGTCTACCCGGTTCCGACACAGATAAGAATGGTGGGGGAAGTCAATAATACGAAAATAACCCGATTTTTGACAATTTCAGTCATAAAATATCCCGTTTTTTAGGAATTTGAATTAAAATTTTGTTGATAACTAACCCGGGAGGATTCAAATCCGCGTCTGCTGAAGTAAACCTCAGCCCGTATATTATAGACTACTACATCCTCTGATCGATGAGTCTACCCGGTTCCGACACAGAAAAGAATGGTGGGGAAGTCAATAATACGAAAATAACCCGATTTTTGACAATTTCAGTCATAAAATATCCCGTTTTTTAGGAATTTGAATTAAAATTTTGTTGATAACTAACCCGGGAGGATTCAAATCCGCGTCTGCTGAAGTAAACCTCAGCCCGTATATTATAGACTACTACATCCTCTGATCGATGAGTCTACCCGGTTCCGACACAGATAAGAATGGTGGGGGAAGTCAATGTTTTTGTTTTAAATACCTGTTCCAGCTTTCAATTGTCCCTGTTCGTTCATCTCTCCTTGTCGGGACAGTCGTCGATCCATCTCAGTCACTGAAGTTTTCCATCTGCGAACGTGGAGGCAATAATCATCTCAGCTTGGCACGGGGTGCTGAAAGAAATAGTTTGATTAAAAGTAAATTATATAACGTGTTGTGAGAAAGCAATAAGCAATAGAAGGAACACAGGTTGATCAAATGCATACAAAAACTGAAAGAGCCCAAAAAGAAAGGACTGCTCAGTGCGGGAGTGAAAGGGAAGACTGACTGCATTCCACCAGTCTCCACTCATCAAGACTGGGGGCGTGTCCTATTTGCCATCCTCTATTAGATTTCCCATAAAGATAAGTGACAGGTGGCAGAGAACAACAATAAGAACACTGGCCGCCATTCTCACATTTGTAATTATTGATCTCCGCGTTCACACCTTGTCGGTCTCGGGTAAGAGGAGAAGAATCGAATAAGACAGTCTTCTAGGGGAGGACATGTCTCTAATCCGACCGTTCAAGATTTTCACATATAAATTTCATAAGGTTCCAAGTTGAGTTTCAAGTATATATTCGTAGACCAAGTCTACAACTGTAATTGAATTGAACCTTTAATAACTACAAATGTGAGGATGGCGGCCTGTGTTCTTATTGTTGTTCTCTGCCACCTGTCACTTATCTTCCTGGGAAATCTAATAGACGATGGCACATAGGACACGCCCCCCAGTCTTGATGAGGGGAGACTGGTGGAATACAGTCATTTGTCCCTTTCACTTCCACACCGAGCAGTTCTCTTTTTTTGGGCTCCTTCAGTTTTTGTATGCAGTTGATCTACCTGTGTTCCATCTACCTTTTCAAATTTCTCTCTTAAGTTTCTTCTTCTTGCGAGCTTATCAAATTCACAAACCATTACTTTTTCAGTCAAGAAGCACTACAACGGTGCACAATCCGCGATCCATGGCTGCAACACAACGATGGTTCAAAAAGAGGGATGAACAAAGAAGACACGTGAGTTACAATGGGTGACTTCCCCCACCATTCTTATCTGTGTCGGAACCGGGTAGACTCATCGATCAGAGGATGTAGTAGTCTATAATATACGGGCTGAGGTTTACTTCAGCAGACGCGGATTTGAATCCTCCCGGGTTAGAAATCAACAAAATTTTAATTCAAATTCCCAAAAAACGGGATATTTTCTATGGTATTTTATAACTGAAATTGTCAAAAAAAGGGTTATTTTTGTATAATTGACTTCCCCCACCATTCTTATCTGTGTCGGAACCGGGTAGACTCATCGATCAGAGGATGTAGTAGTCTATAATATACGGGCTGAGGTTTACTTCAGCAGACGCGGATTTGAATCCTCCCGGGTTAGTAATCAATGAAATTTTAATTGGAATTCCCAAAAAACGGGATATTTTCTATGGTATTTTATAACTGAAATTGTCAAAAAAGGGTTATTTTTGTATAATTGACTTCCCCCACCATTCTTATCTGTGTCGGAACCGGGTAGACTCATCGATCAGAGGATGTAGTAGTCTATAATATACGGGCTGTGGTTTACTTCAGCAGACGCGGATTTGAATCCTCCCGGGTTAGTAATCAATGAAATTTTAATTGGAATTCCCAAAAAACGGGATATTTTCTATGGTATTTTATAACTGAAATTGTCAAAAAAAGGGTTATTTTTGTATAATTGACTTCCCCCACCATTCTTATCTGTGTCGGAACCGGATAGACTCATCGATCAGAGGATGTAGTAGTCTATAATATACGGGCTGAGGTTTACTTCAGCAGACGCGGATTTGAATCCTCCCGGGTTAGAAATCAACAAAATTTTAATTCAAATTCCCAAAAAACGGGATATTTTCTATAATATTTTATAACTGAAATTGTCAAAAAAAGGGTTATTTTTGTATAATTGACTTCCCCCACCATTCTTATCTGTGTCGGAACCGGATAGACTCATCGATCAGAGGATGTAGTAGTCTATAATATACGGGCTGTGGTTTACTTCAGCAGACGCGGATTTGAATCCTCCCGGGTTAGTAATCAATGAAATTTTAATTGGAATTCCCAAAAAACGGGATATTTTCTATGGTATTTTATAACTGAAATTGTCAAAAAAAGGGTTATTTTTGTATAATTGACTTCCCCCACCATTCTTATCTGTGTCGGAACCGGATAGACTCATCGATCAGAGGATGTAGTAGTCTATAATATACGGGCTGAGGTTTACTTCAGCAGACGCGGATTTGAATCCTCCCGGGTTAGAAATCAACAAAATTTTAATTGGAATTCCCAAAAAACGGGATATTTTCTATGGTATTTTATAACTGAAATTGTCAAAAAAAGGGTTATTTTTGTATAATTGACTTCCCCCACCATTCTTATCTGTGTCGGAACCGGATAGACTCATCGATCAGAGGATGTAGTAGTCTATAATATACGGGCTGTGGTTTACTTCAGCAGACGCGGATTTGAATCCTCCCGGGTTAGAAATCAACAAAATTTTAATTGGAATTCCCAAAAAACGGGATATTTTCTATGGTATTTTATAACTGAAATTGTCAAAAAAAGGGTTATTTTTGTATAATTGACTTCCCCCACCATTCTTTTCTGTGTCGGAACCGGGTAGACTCATCGATCAGAGGATGTAGTAGTCTATAATATACGGGCTGTGGTTTACTTCAGCAGACGCGGATTTGAATCCTCCCGGGTTAGAAATCAACAAAATTTTAATTCAAATTCCCAAAAAACGGGATATTTTCTATGGTATTTTATAACTGAAATTGTCAAAAAAAGGGTTATTTTTGTATAATTGACTTCCCCCACCATTCTTATCTGTGTCGGAACCGGATAGACTCATCGATCAGAGGATGTAGTAGTCTATAATATACGGGCTGAGGTTTACTTCAGCAGACGCGGATTTGAATCCTCCCGGGTTAGAAATCAACAAAATTTTAATTCAAATTCCCAAAAAACGGGATATTTTCTATAATATTTTATAACTGAAATTGTCAAAAAAAGGGTTATTTTTGTATAATTGACTTCCCCCACCATTCTTTTCTGTGTCGGAACCGTGTAGACTCATCGATCAGAGGATGTAGTAGTCTATAATATACGGGCTGTGGTTTACTTCAGCAGACGCGGATTTGAATCCTCCCGGGTTAGAAATCAACAAAATTTTAATTCAAATTCCCAAAAAACGGGATATTTTCTATGGTATTTTATAACTGAAATTGTCAAAAAAAGGGTTATTTTTGTATAATTGACTTCCCCCACCATTCTTATCTGTGTCGGAACCGGATAGACTCATCGATCAGAGGATGTAGTAGTCTATAATATACGGGCTGTGGTTTACTTCAGCAGACGCGGATTTGAATCCTCCCGGGTTAGAAATCAACAAAATTTTAATTCAAATTCCCAAAAAACGGGATATTTTCTATGGTATTTTATAACTGAAATTGTCAAAAAAAGGGTTATTTTTGTATAATTGACTTCCCCCACCATTCTTATCTGTGTCGGAACCGGATAGACTCATCGATCAGAGGATGTAGTAGTCTATAATATACGGGCTGTGGTTTACTTCAGCAGACGCGGATTTGAATCCTCCCGGGTTAGAAATCAACAAAATTTTAATTCAAATTCCCAAAAAACGGGATATTTTCTATAATATTTTATAACTGAAATTGTCAAAAAAAGGGTTATTTTTGTATAATTGACTTCCCCACCATTCTTTTCTGTGTCGGAACCGGATAGACTCATCGATCAGAGGATGTAGTAGTCTATAATATACGGGCTGTGGTTTACTTCAGCAGACGCGGATTTGAATCCTCCCGGGTTAGAAATCAACAAAATTTTAATTCAAATTCCCAAAAAACGGGATATTTTCTATAATATTTTATAACTGAAATTGTCAAAAAAAGGGTTATTTTTGTATAATTGACTTCCCCCACCATTCTTTTCTGTGTCGGAACCGGGTAGACTCATCGATCAGAGGATGTAGTAGTCTATAATATACGGGCTGTGGTTTACTTCAGCAGACGCGGATTTGAATCCTCCCGGGTTAGAAATCAACAAAATTTTAATTCAAATTCCCAAAAAACGGGATATTTTCTATGGTATTTTATAACTGAAATTGTCAAAAAAAGGGTTATTTTTGTATAATTGACTTCCCCCACCATTCTTATCTGTGTCGGAACCGTGTAGACTCATCGATCAGAGGATGTAGTAGTCTATAATATACGGGCTGTGGTTTACTTCAGCAGACGCGGATTTGAATCCTCCCGGGTTAGAAATCAACAAAATTTTAATTCAAATTCCCAAAAAACGGGATATTTTCTATAATATTTTATAACTGAAATTGTCAAAAAAAGGGTTATTTTTGTATAATTGACTTCCCCACCATTCTTTTCTGTGTCGGAACCGGATAGACTCATCGATCAGAGGATGTAGTAGTCTATAATATACGGGCTGTGGTTTACTTCAGCAGACGCGGATTTGAATCCTCCCGGGTTAGAAATCAACAAAATTTTAATTCAAATTCCCAAAAAACGGGATATTTTCTATGGTATTTTATAACTGAAATTGTCAAAAAAAGGGTTATTTTTGTATAATTGACTTCCCCCACCATTCGGCCAATGCTCCAGGGGGTACAATGCTCAAGGGGACAAAGGGGACATTTACTCTTGGGGGTACATAGTTGATGCTCAATGGGACAAAGTCTCAGAGGGACAATGGCTCAAGGGGACATTATGTTGTAGGATTTCAGGGGTCACCAACATATACTCAAGGGGACAATGAAAAATTCTCAAGGGGACAACAGTTTATACTCAAGGGGACATCAGTTTATACTCAAGGGGACAACAGTTTATACTCAAGGGGACAACAGTTTATACTCAAGGGGACATCAGTTTGTACTCAAATAGGTAATGACAAAGCTGGTGGGCAGAGATAAGAACTTAACAAAATAGTTATTATTTATCAACACTAGCATCTTTTTTCAATCATTGAGAGGTGTATCATTACGTCTGCTATCGGAGAATGGAGAACGTGAAGACTTTAGTGTCACAATTATTTGTCGCTATAATTGATTTCGAACTATTCATTATTATTTTTACGTTTTCCTTTTCCAATTCTTATCTAATTGCAGTTCATTATAATGAGATTTTGCTTATTTGTTGAACAATACTGTATGAATTGTCCACTACTGTGAGCTACGGAAGTATCGAAATGAAGCAATGGAGTAAACTGTCTGATGGTTCTCTGAAATTTTGGTTTATCTAGATGAATTTTCAATTCAACTGAAAACGAGCAGAAATCGCAACTGTCGCCGTCTATCATGAAGACTGTCAACGTACTGGCACACAAACGTTGCATTTTTCGACAAAAACTTGAATTTCAATGCTGAAAACTCCAGAAAGTGACTATCACACAATCGAGAGTTTTTGAGTTGGTAAGGAAAAACAAAACGTTTCCTGAAGCGATCTGTAAAATTAAGAGAAGCAATAGAGATTATCATGGAAATATGAGAATAACAATAGATTTAAAAGTTAGTTAGTTTATTTAGAATTACATAAACCGACAGTTCTGGACAAAAACTATTGGCCGAAAAAAGTATATCAAATCAAGGAGACCGATTGAATTAGTGGTAAATTGGAGCAGCGATGACCTAGACTGCGTTTCTCTCAGACGAGCAATTTCATCTTTTCTGTTCTGGTGCCACTTGAAAAGGAAGTACATTCCAACGTAGCTAGCAAGAGTGACACGGCAGATGTTGGCTCTTCCGAATTGCTCAGGAGGGTTCAACAAGACTTTCAATCCACATTGCCAGATTCCATGGACAGTATCAGCCATCTTGTATGAGCCAAGACTGAAAAATGAGAAATTTTCAATAGGAACCGACCAAAGCTAAAGAAAGACACCAACAACAACTCGTTCCTGATTGAAACGACGACTTTCACTTTCCTTAGTATTGGTGGTCATCACAATTCTTACCTGGTGAGAACTTTCGATCATCTGAGAAGCTTCCTTCGTAGATCGACTCTCGTCCGGTTCCGTTTCCACGAGTGAAATCTTCTAATTGAATCATCAGAGAATTTTTGCGTAGTTCTGGAATGAAACAAATAAAAACTGTACGACGGGAATGTTAGCATTTCTCACCAAGTCTCATGGAGACGTCGAAAGTGCTGATCTCATTCTGCGAAGAGAGGAGTAATCGCTGAAAAGAATTTGTGTTGAAGATTTGAATGATAGAACTTCGAACTGAGAGAAAACGAGGTGGGAGCGGCAAAAATCTTCAAAAAATTATAGGAACAGGCCGAAAGATCAACAAAAATAGGCCGAATATATCAAAGAATATGCAAAAAAGACAAAAAATTTTAGGATTCTACGGAAAAACAACAGAAAGACCTTAAAAACAGCAAAATTCTCAAGAAAAATTACGAAATTCTCTTTAGAAATGAATATTATTACATTATATTACAGAAAAACTCGGAAAAGTACGAAAAAACTGGAAAAATTCTTTAAATTCGAAAAAAAATTCGTTCGAGAATGTTCGAAAGAACACCGCCTCGTTCCCATGGCCGAACGTTTTCGTTCTCGGCCACTTGTAGATTTACGGGGGTCGTGTACTCTTGGAGAACAAGTAGGAAAATAAGAAATATTTATCGAAAAGTTTGCCTGATTCGGGGTATTTTATCACCAATTTTTCTGTTTTTTTGAGTGAAAATTCGAATTGCATTTATTATATCAATTTTACCCATAAACGAAAAAACTCAAATGATAAAGTAAACTGGCTATTACTACGAAAAGAAACAATTAAAGAGAAGGAAAACAACAAATCGGAAAAAAAAAACAAAACATAACAATTGAAAATAACAAGAGAATTAGAACAACATTGAATAAACATTAATTAGGAGTCTTCTTCAAGGAATTCGCTCTTGTGTTGTACTTAATTTGGCTGGATTTTTGTACGCATTTGCTCTGTTGGTCCGAAGATTTTCTGAACAGTCAGATTGGATTAAAGATTGAAAAAAACACCACAGTACCGAGAAATTCGAGTATTCTTGGTTTTTGGAGATGTTGGGCTGTCCAAAGAGGAAGAATTAACAGAGTTTGCGGTGCCTTTCAGAGCTCCTGCGTTTGTTGCTTTGCTTGATTGATTTCTTTTTCTTGTGACGTTGATGTTTTTTATAAATTTATTGAGCCTTCTAAACGTGGCACAGTCGTCTGAATCAGAGCTGGATTCTAATTCCGTATGGTTGGCCTGAAGAGAGTTCGACGGATTACTCTGTTTCTCCGTTTCATCACAACCGGAATCTATCATCGTATCATTCGAATCGACTGTTTCAGTAGCAGTTTCTCTTCAAAAAAAGTTGCTTAGAGGTGAGTGTAAACAAACATCATACTCTTTAGAAACAGAATCTGCATTTTTCCGAATCGTCGTTTCAATATTAGAAGAATTCACTGAGCTGGCTCCATCAAAACTCGTCTCATTTGTGTCCAATGTGTTAGCACGAGCAAATCTGAGAAAAAGTTGTTGCATACATCTAATACGTTTTAACTCACCCAAGAATGGTACGATCGTCGTTGTTCCTCGAATTTGTAGTGTATTTTCTTTTATTAAACCTTCTTGCTTCTTTTCCACTATTGATTCTTCTACTGAACTCTTTTCTTGAGACTTGCTTCAGATTTTTTTCCATTTCAGTCCAGCATCTCATTCTGGTATGAACCGGCAAATTGAGGGCAGTAGACAAGCTGAAAAGGTGGTAATGTTGTCCACAAACTTGCAAATCAGTCTTACATATGCACACAAAGAGCATTCGAATCGGTCGAGCACTTCGAATTCTTACAAATCAGTGTTGAATTATTGACGATGTGGACAGTGACAGCTCTGAGAGAAACAAACATTTTTGAGAAAATAATTTAACCTACTCTTCGCTGTTTCGACTTTTCTGAACTAGAAATTTTTCATCAGTTTTTGTAGTGACTTCCAGAGAGAACACATCGTTTAACTTTAACTTTTCTTGATCGCAACCTGGAAAAACGAGTTTCATTTTGTCGGATTTTCTATTTGACTAACTATTCCATAGAATTTTCGGGATTTTCAGAACTTGAGAAACGGATGACTTTAGAAATCCAACTTTTTGCAAAATTTTGGACCGATCAAATCCAGTGGCGTTTTCACAGTTTCGGTATGAATTGTAGATTATGTATTCATTGTTTCCATTCAAAACTGCATCCGATAAACGACTTTTTTCATCTGTAAAATCAGAGGTAAAGTTCACACTCTGCCGGTTGGTTTCTCACCATCAATAATACCGATTAACTTTTCTGCGCAACGACTTCCGGTGACCGGTTTAGAAAAATGATTTTTGATTTTTGAATTAAAATTTTCAATTCGATTTGTTGTCACATATTGCATTATTAATCCAGCTTGCAGTCGTTGATACAGCGAATGAGTTTGAAACAAATCCACTTTCCTGTCATTCAACCTGAAGGAAATTTAGGGAAGTTGCATTTGATCCGGAATAATGACAACTCACCAATTTTTCACAGATTCACTCAAGTCCGATTCTTGTATTTTCTTCTCAAAACTATCGAAAGTCATCACATCAAACAGACCTCCTCTTAATTTTCCGTCCTCTAAAGTTGTTCCGAAAATTGTTCTAATTTCCGAATCAGAAATAGAGATTTCTCTAGTTAGATTGTCACGACGATGGACAGCACATCGGAGAATAACTGTATCTTTGAAATAAGCGGTCTGTAAATTGTTTAAATCGGAATAATCATTATATCATAAAAACTCACATTCGTGTATTCGGATAAAGCTGATTCGCCGTCTGTAACAACAACTGGAACACCTTTCTGCAGTCTAGGATCCACATTGAGAAGTTCTTGATAAAAACAATCGGCGAAAAACTTGTGACAATCTCGTTTTTTACTTGAACTGATCATAAACGCCAAACATGAGTGTCGGGTTTTTGTACTCGTCCGAGTTCTGAAATGTAACAATTTTTTAATTAATTTTAAAAGCAAACATACAGAAATCCCGTTAAATCGCAACTGATGATGGTAACTACACAATCGGATAAATCGAATGTACAATCGATTTGAAGCTGTCCAGACATTTTATTAATTGTTCCGCTATTCGAATTTTTAGAGTGATAATCTAAAATTTCCAATACTTCAGGGATTATAAGTTTTTTCCTTACCGATAAAAGAATTTAGATCATCAACAGACCATTTCTCTGATTCATCTAAAGTGCTCTTATAATCCTGAATATTTATTCTAGTCGGCAACGACTTTACATAAATTGACATCATATCCTTGTCGACATAAACGAATTCGAAATCTTTTCCTGAAAAAAGAGATTACAACAACTGTAGTTTTTTTCTACTCACCTTTCGAATTGAAAAATGAATCCCTTGTTGTTGTTTGCATCTGAGCTAACACTTCTGGGACAGTAACCGGAACCGAACCTCTGTTCATCTTCACGCAATCCGGCACCGTTCTAGCCAAATTGCGCACCTGAATTATTTTATTTTCTATTTCCTGTTTCTTTGGCAGTCTTTCATACCTGTTTCTCAGTCAATTCGGGATGAATTTTTTTCAGATTCTCGAAAACTGACTTAATCGTCTGCCCGGCCAACTCCTCTCGAACCTTCTTACTCAAGCTATCTGAAAAATTTCGAGTCTAATTTTTTTTAATAGCAGAAAATCCACCTGAAATTCTATTATTCTTCATATTCATGAGATCATCGTAGAAATGTCGAGCACTCATTGATACGTAAACAACATATAGAGTTTTGTCGTTTGCTTTTTGAAGAGTCTGTAAATTTTCGTGTGTCTTTAATTAATTTTCAAACCTACATATTTCTTGAACGAAGAACAGAGAGGAGAACAAAAGCTTGTCACTTCGAACTGTTCTCCTGCCAACGAAATCAATCTCTTTCTTGGTTTAATCACTGGTTTTCCTAAATTATAGTTTCAAAATTTTTAATTCAAATAATAACGAGCTGACCTTTCTCCTTTCGCGACCACTTCAAACTATCATTGTATATTCCACTGGACACATCAAATGAAGCAAATTTCGAACCAGATTTCTCAAATTTTGGAAGAACGAAGTTGGAGACGTCTGTTGAAGTTCTGGCTCTGCAAAACCTTACTGCAATTCGTTGAATTCTAATAAGAAACATACCCCAATTTGACGATTGTTTCCATTTCTTTCTTTCGAAAGTTTATGAAGTACGGACCGCTCCTCCAAATTCCATCTGCTTCCAGAACTGAATTACAGTGTTAAGAATTTTCACACTCATTTCTATGCCACAAACCTTCCGAAAACTCCATTTTTTGCTGTTGAACACTTTTTTCTTTTAGGTCTCCATCGTCTGAGCTTTCGGAACAGGAGGATTCGTTTTGTTTTGATTTTTTATAAGGCTTGAATTCATCCCCCGTCTCCTCTGAGGAGCTTGACGAGTACTCGTCATCCATTTATATCCGTTCTGCAACTTTCACATTAATCTCAACGGAAACCGAGAGAGACGGCAAAGTAGAAGATATAATTCAATTTAAACAATTTACGTGTATGGCTCTAGATGAGTACTAAAAATAACAACAAAAAAACAGAAAAATTGGTGATAAAATACCCCGAATCAGGCAAACTTTTCGATAAATATTTCTTATTTTCCTACTTGTTCTCCAAGAGTACACGACCCCCGTAAATCTACAAGTGGCCGAGAACGAAAACGTTCGGCCATGGGAACGAGGCGGTGTTCTTTCGAACATTCTCGAACGAATTTTTTTTCGAATTTAAAGAATTTTTCCAGTTTTTTCGTACTTTTCCGAGTTTTTCTGTAATATAATGTAATAATATTCATTTCTAAAGAGAATTTCGGAATTTTTCTTGAGAATTTTGCTGTTTTTAAGGTCTTTCTGTTGTTTTTCCGTAGAATCCTAAAATTTTTTGTCTTTTTTGCATATTCTTTGATATATTCGGCCTATTTTTGTTGATCTTTCGGCCTGTTCCTATAATTTTTTGAAGATTTTTGCCGCTCCCACCTCGTTTTCTCTCAGTTCGAAGTTCTATCATTCAAATCTTCAACACAAATTCTTTTCAGCGATTACTCCTCTCTTCGCAGAATGAGATCAGCACTTTCGACGTCTCCATGAGACTTGGTGAGAAATGCTAACATTCCCGTCGTACAGTTTTTATTTGTTTCATTCCAGAACTACGCAAAAATTCTCTGATGATTCAATTAGAAGATTTCACTCGTGGAAACGGAACCGGACGAGAGTCGATCTACGAAGGAAGCTTCTCAGATGATCGAAAGTTCTCACCAGGTAAGAATTGTGATGACCACCAATACTAAGGAAAGTGAAAGTCGTCGTTTCAATCAGGAACGAGTTGTTGTTGGTGTCTTTCTTTAGCTTTGGTCGGTTCCTATTGAAAATTTCTCATTTTTCAGTCTTGGCTCATACAAGATGGCTGATACTGTCCATGGAATCTGGCAATGTGGATTGAAAGTCTTGTTGAACCCTCCTGAGCAATTCGGAAGAGCCAACATCTGCCGTGTCACTCTTGCTAGCTACGTTGGAATGTACTTCCTTTTCAAGTGGCACCAGAACAGAAAAGATGAAATTGCTCGTCTGAGAGAAACGCAGTCTAGGTCATCGCTGCTCCAATTTACCACTAATTCAATCGGTCTCCTTGATTTGATATACTTTTTTCGGCCAATAGTTTTTGTCCAGAACTGTCGGTTTATGTAATTCTAAATAAACTAACTAACTTTTAAATCTATTGTTATTCTCATATTTCCATGATAATCTCTATTGCTTCTCTTAATTTTACAGATCGCTTCAGGAAACGTTTTGTTTTTCCTTACCAACTCAAAAACTCTCGATTGTGTGATAGTCACTTTCTGGAGTTTTCAGCATTGAAATTCAAGTTTTTGTCGAAAAATGCAACGTTTGTGTGCCAGTACGTTGACAGTCTTCATGATAGACGGCGACAGTTGCGATTTCTGCTCGTTTTCAGTTGAATTGAAAATTCATCTAGATAAACCAAAATTTCAGAGAACCATCAGACAGTTTACTCCATTGCTTCATTTCGATACTTCCGTAGCTCACAGTAGTGGACAATTCATACAGTATTGTTCAACAAATAAGCAAAATCTCATTATAATGAACTGCAATTAGATAAGAATTGGAAAAGGAAAACGTAAAAATAATAATGAATAGTTCGAAATCAATTATAGCGACAAATAATTGTGACACTAAAGTCTTCACGTTCTCCATTCTCCGATAGCAGACGTAATGATACACCTCTCAATGATTGAAAAAAGATGCTAGTGTTGATAAATAATAACTATTTTGTTAAGTTCTTATCTCTGCCCACCAGCTTTGTCATTACCTATTTGAGTACAAACTGATGTCCCCTTGAGTATAAACTGTTGTCCCCTTGAGTATAAACTGTTGTCCCCTTGAGTATAAACTGATGTCCCCTTGAGTATAAACTGTTGTCCCCTTGAGAATTTTTCATTGTCCCCTTGAGTATATGTTGGTGACCCCTGAAATCCTACAACATAATGTCCCCTTGAGCCATTGTCCCTCTGAGACTTTGTCCCATTGAGCATCAACTATGTACCCCCAAGAGTAAATGTCCCCTTTGTCCCCTTGAGCATTGTACCCCCTGGAGCATAGACCCCACCATTCTTATCTGTGTCGGAACCGGATAGACTCATCGATCAGAGGATGTAGTAGTCTATAATATACGGGCTGTGGTTTACTTCAGCAGACGCGGATTTGAATCCTCCCGGGTTAGAAATCAACAAAATTTTAATTCAAATTCCCAAAAAACGGGATATTTTCTATGGTATTTTATAACTGAAATTGTCAAAAAAAGGGTTATTTTTGTATAATTGACTTCCCCCACCATTCTTATCTGTGTCGGAACCGGATAGACTCATCGATCAGAGGATGTAGTAGTCTATAATATACGGGCTGAGGTTTACTTCAGCAGACGCGGATTTGAATCCTCCGGGTTAGAAATCAACAAAATTTTAATTCAAATTCCCAAAAAACGGGATATTTTCTATAATATTTTATAACTGAAATTGTCAAAAAAAGGGTTATTTTTGTATTATTGACTTCCCCCACCATTCTTTTCTGTGTCGGAACCGGGTAGACTCATCGATCAGAGGATGTAGTAGTCTATAATATACGGGCTGAGGTTTACTTCAGCAGACGCGGATTTGAATCCTCCCGGGTTAGTAGTCAATGAAATCTTAATTGGAATTCCAAAAAAACGGGATATTTTCTATGGTATTTTATAACTGAAATTGTCAAAAAACGGGTTATTTTTGGAGTTCTTAGGCGTACAGTACCTCCTTACCTCACCCAGATTAGCCTGGTTCCAGAACATTCCAAGATCATCTTAAGACAAGAGAATCGACCTCAGTAGGAGAGACTACAGTCTTGTCGTCCGTTTCAGGCATGCTATTACAATAATTTATTTTAAATATTCGAAAAAAGAGAGTGTATCAGTGAGAGATTAGCGTTGAAACCTACGCTCCAGAGTGCTGAAATCAGAAGTTCAGAAATTAAGATTAATTTTAACAATTACGGTAATTAAAGTAAGGTAAAAAGGTAGATTGGGGTTTTTAACTTAAGTTAGTGTCACAAATTACTATTGGCGACACTGCGCCGCATGGCTTTAAAGGCGCATCTGTTTTGTTCAAAATGGTCTCGAAGCGAAAAACATTATTTTTATATATTTTTAGACCTGAAAAGCTCCAAAATACGGTATTTGATCTTTTTCAACTACGAGACCATTCCGCGAAATTTCTAATAAACTAGATGCGCCTTTAAAACCATGCGGCGTGGTGTTGTGAATTTATAATACAAAAAGAGGTGGGACGTGGTATATATTATTGGAAAGCTGGGAAAACGCTGATTGGAGGGTATCGAGAATAACGAGGTCAAAGTTTGTATACTTTCTGAAACGCTGTAACTACTGTGGTATTTTTATAACAGGCTCAAAATTTTTTCGAGTAATGTATTAATAGTTGATACTAACAAAGCTAGAGGCCACGACTCCCTGATTTTTGGGTTACTGTAGCTACAGTACTCCTTTTGGAGCATGACCGTGAAAAGTTTCTTCTCAGGAAAAATAAGGAACTACAGAGTGTTTCTGTACCTTCCAAAATATTCAAGTTTAAGAGTGTTAATGTTCAAAACTCTGTAACTACCGTAATCCTACAGTACTCGGTCCAATATTTTTTGAGTATCATATCGAGGTGTCAAGGTTGTTATCACCCTAGTAATGTCTCCGCTTTTTCAATTTGGAGGTCACAGTATCTACAGTAATCCTACAGTATTCTGGTATGCAGGGTCCAAAAAATGGACTACTCTCCTCTAACTGCTCTCTCAGATTTCTATTCTAAAAATCAACATTGGGTCGCAATTTCAACACTAATCTATCACTGATAACATTTTTAGAATTAATGGATAATGAATTAGTGTAGCAGTGATCAGTAGAGATGGTGTTCTTGTTCCGTCCAGATCCCTGAAATCACGGAATAAGTTTTAGAAGGTTGGCGATTTTCTAATTACCTGTCTTTTTGTATGCAATGGGTATGTAAGTAAAGATACAGAGCCAGGAGCACATGGAGGATCATGAACTTGTCCAGTGGGGGCCGTCAGATGTCGCTATCTGAAATTGCCACAAAGCATAGAAAATCAACTGAAAATTCGACAGTACCTCTTATTAGACCATTGAAGCTTGCGAACTCCGATACTGAAGCCTGGTGGAGGATTTCGTTGCTGGAGCAATTTTTCTTATTAGAATCTGGATTTGGTGAGTTGTTGTTGCTCCTAGAAGTACATAGACATAACTGATGCCCAGCCCTATCTCACCAGCTTTTGGATCTTATGGAAGTATCGATGTTGTGGATCCTACCCCGGAGTACTCCCAACCCCAAAACAGGATGAGGTATATGTCGCAGCTATGTAGTTGTGTTCATATCAAGAGTTCCTGAAAACAGTTTGAATATACTCATATTTTCCAAATTCTTGGAGCTCTTACCAATATTTACCATTTACGCACTAAAATGAACCAGCATCTGGTAGATCGGTATGGACGCACTGGAAGTAGTCAAGAAATTGTATTAATGGTGTCGATTGGATGGGTGGTGGTGGTGGTTGGTGTGTTGTCTGAAAATAGATTATGTCTCTGATTAGAACTGTACAATTCAGAATCATCCAGGTTTAGAACTGCTAATTCTCCAAAACCAGAAAGTGATACTCGGTGTTAGCGACCCAGCCCTACTTTGAATTCTCGTCGAAATTTTCTGGCTCCGTCCCTGAAACATGGTCCAAACCGTGTGTAAAGGGATTTGACGACTTGAGCGAAATCTGTTTTTGGGGCCGGGACTTAGAGTTCAAATTGGGAAGTTTACAGTGGATACAGTATGCACTTGAATTTAGGCGCGAATTCTTAAAAATAAATAAGTTTGTCTGATGACGTAGCGTTTTCCTGCACCGTCTAAAATCTGTTTTTGTGGATTTGCACATTTTAGTTTGAATTTAGATTTTCTCATCAGAATACAAATGAATTGTGAGATTTTTCTATATGGTTTGACAATCTTTTAGTCTGTTACGATCGGTAGCAGTTCTATTCTAGACGATCACTATACCTGTAGCTTTTGTCTAAGACAACTCACGTGTTTTTTTTCGTCGAGTGATAGTAAAAATTCACGAAGATTTGGGGTAACTACCCATTTTCATGAACTTGGATATATGAGTTGAGGCATAAATCTGAAAACGGGTATATGTAGATGTTGTGTAAATGGTCTGCAACTTACGTAGTATTATTGGATGAAAAATGAATGGGTGACTTGATATGAACCGCTACGAGGTTGTTTGGGTGTGGGGCCTGAAATATTTTTGTCAATTAGAACCTTTAAAAAATTATTTTACATGTATCTCAGTCAATTTTCATTGCATTATTGAGATTTTACTATCATTAGAAAGCCCGTATTTTCTACTATCAGAATAATTTAAAACTTTGAAATTGTCTTTGAAAATGATTTTTAAATCTTCATCGGGGACATTTTCTCCAAAGGGTGGTTAGCTCTACCTTCTTTCATGTGTATCTCAGTCAGTTTTGATCGCATCAAAGAAGTCTTACTATTATAAGAAAGCCCGTTTTTTTCTATTGATATCATTTAAAACTTTCAAATTTACTCTGAAAATAGTTGGAAATATCTGTATTGACAATTCCAGGAAGTGTTTAACTGATTTTGAGCTATGTTCTCGGTTGGCGACCCGTAACTATTTAGTGAAATCTATTTAGGATATTAGAAAATTGAACATCGTCCACGTCTGTAATTTTTTTATAGCTGATCAAGTTTGTCGGCGGATCAATGGAAAATCTCACTCACTCACCTATTCAACGAAATTCAGGACGTGGTCCTGCATGTCTTTGTCTCTTCCTCGGCCCAGCTTCATCTTCTTCTTCATCACCTATACCAATAAAAGTTCTGGCATCACGAAAAGCTTCTTTCGGCACCCCCTCCAGAATCCCCTTCCAAATCTCCGATTTCCTTGCTGCCTCTTCATTAACAATCACAAAACAAGCATCCTTGGCTCTTGAGAACGCTACATTGAGTCTTTTTGGATCTTCCAGAAACTTGGATTGATGGAAGGAATCCTTTTTGGTGGTGAGGATGATGGTGACGTCGAAGTTGTAGTCTTGACTACAATCCACGGTTCCAATGAAGACGTTCTCGATTCCCGGGATTCTGGAGACTTTGGAGCATTGTGCTCTGTAGAATGTGAGGATTCCAATGTGCAATGATGGGGATTGCTTCAGCATCTTCTTGACAAGATTCACAGCGAGCTGCGCTTCCTGGCTGCAGTACAGTGAGACTCCAAATTGTTGCTCTTTCTTCAAAAGCTCCGGATTATTCAAGATTTGAATAGGGGAACTATTCCCAACAAATTCTCTCAAAATCTTTGAATCAACTCTCCCCATTGAGCACAACGTATTGCCATAAAATTGTTCATTGCAATTATCCACAAGCGCCGTTTGTGTGTCGTAGCATTTGGTGAATTTGAAGCTCGGCATTTTTTTCCATGAATCTTCCAGCACTTTTCTAATGGAGTAGTTCCAAAGATCCGGTGGAAGCGATGGCTCGGAGAACGCTGGCAAGGATTTAGAATCCCCTACGAATCCGAAACGAGCATCGGGGCACCGTAGGCCAAGGGAGATCAAGGAGAAGATTGGTAGGCGGTGGGCTTCGTCGAATTGGATAGTGACGATGCTATCCTTGGTTTTCTCGAATTTTCCATCACGTAGGGATGCAGTGACAGCGGAGTGGGTGGCGAAGATAATTTGAGGCTTATAGATAGCTACGAATGTGTCGAATTCACTCATCTGTGGAGTTCCTTTTTGTTCCAGCTTATCTTGGAACATCCAACTCTTCAAATCATTCCTTCTCAGATGTTTCTTTAGATGAAATAAAGCACTTTGAGTAACTGGGTCCTCCTCAATGTCGTAGCTGGACCCCTCATCCTCTTCTTCCTCGTTGAACACCTTATCATCCATTTCCATCACATGACGCCTAAGAACATTAGGCCATAACAAGGGAAAGTCGATAGGGGTACGTAAATTTTCGCCAGCTTGTCGATATCGATTATTACTAATCAATCTGACTGCTCGAGCATGTTGAGGGAGTGATAGATGAGTGTCGGTGAGAGCTTTCACTGCAATGTTAGTGTTGCTGAGAGCTAAATGGATCGAGAGCTGCGATCTTGCTTCCAAAGCCAGCAGGTTCGCAGTCACCGCAACCGCAAAAGTCTTGCCACCTCGAAAACAAGAATCCACAGCAACTCCTGGCGAGTCCCCTTGAGTCATTGCATCCGCGTACTCTCCTTGCTCATCGGTAAGCATTCCTCTTAGCTCCGACGGTGAGCCTTCTGAGTTCCTAGACGTCTCCTCCAGAATCCTCTCCCCACCTAACAACGCTTTCAGACACTTCCCGAACTTGGAATCCCATTGAAACTCCTCAAACTCCTCCAGCGTCGGAAAGTTTTTCAAATGATGCAAATTTTTCTGAATCTCCTGGTAGATCACCACAGTCTTGCCGTTCATTTTCTTGATTTTCGTAGAATCATTCCCATTCTTGGACACCGAGCGACCAGTAATTGTAAGATATAACTTGTTTTCTTCCTTGGTACAAGACTCCACCTCCATCTCAAACACGGTTCCTTTGAAGTTCATTAGGAACTTGGTGAGTTTCACCCATTGCGAGTCGCGGGGTGCGCCGTATCCATTCTTCAGTGTGAATTCTACCACTTGAGCGCCTCGTTTTTTCACCACCTTGGTAATCTTTGTGGGGTAAAACCCGAGATCCTCATCACAGTTCTCCATGGCAAGCTGGCCAGATAGCCCGAAATGTCCAGAAGTGAAAAGGATACGTGGCGGAACTGGGTCCATGCTCTCGAATGGGTTCTTCGCATACTGTAACTCCTGCTCAAGCTCCGCCTCTATCCTGCTCAATTCTATGATTGATGGGTAGACATGATAGCCAGGGCAGTACTTCTTGGTTTTCGAAATTTGAGCGTGCCGCTCGTCTGGTTTCGTACCAGGCAGAAAGCTCTCCGGTTGTAGGTATGGCACAAAAATTTTAGCGTGGTAAACTGGTCCAGGAAGGTGGCAAAAGTCATCCGGGGCATCACACAGAGTATTGAAGCCATCCGCAATAAATCCTTCTCTACCGACACTTGTCGCAAGGCAGTTCTCTTTGAATTTCCGTTGGATCAGATAGAATTCACCGACTGCCCAAAATTTATGGATTTCTGGGTTCAAGATCTCATCATCGGTTACCAGAAAGTCGTGATCCAACACGTGAGGTCTCCGGTTGAGAGTTCTGACACAAATCGCGTCTCCCTTCAGATAATTCTTGACGTGGATTGGTCCTGGATTCAGAAGATCCGTGGAACTCGATGTAAGAGTGACCATGAAGAGATCCGGGCGATCGGGAGATGAGCGGGGAGACGAGCGGGGAGAGGATATGAGCTCCCGGTGATGAGGGATCAGGGTCAGGTGGTCATTCCATTGGTCCCATACGATGTAGATAGCAAAAGGTCCGTAGGATGGAAGACTCGAGATGGTTTTCATGCTGTCGTGGCGGGTGAAGATGGATGGCGGAAGAGTTTCAGCAGCAATGATATACTTCCAATCCCGGAGGGACAATCGTTGAAACTCCTGCATTCCTGAGAAAACAGCGTCGCGAGAAAGTTCCTTGGGTTCTGAAAATGGAGAAATTGGAGTTTAATGATAATTCAGCTTATAGACTCACCGTTGGAACTAGGATCCAAAAAAAAGGTATTCAAGTCATTGCTTCTCCTGAAGAATAGATCATAGTTTGGGTGTGGTTGATAGGGTTGGTCTGGAAATCGATAACTATGATAGAAATTTTGGTACATACAGTACCGCTCAAAAGTATATTAAGTTAATCCTTTTTCAGTTGAAAGTGCCCAACTTTGAGAGGGTGTTATAGTAAAACTAACTGTCTCGCAAAAAATTTTTTTATGGGATCGAACAGATCAAGAATAGAACTTCATTTTTGTAGTTGACTACTTTTTTGTACGGACACTCTCCATCAAGTTACATATTGTCAAAGTAATTTCTCTCTCAAATCGACCAATTTCAGTGCAAAATAGTGCGATTTTTGAGCTGTCGTCTTAAAATGACCATAACTCTCCAGGCTGTGCCCGTACAAAAAAGTTGTCAACTACAAAAATAAAGGTCTACTTTTGATCTGTACGATCCATTAAAAATTTACTTGATGGGGCAATAAATATCACCATGACACACTCTCAACCCCTTTCGGACCTTTCCAACTGAAAAAAGCAAAACTTAATATACTTTTGAGCGGTACTGTAGCATACATAACTGCACCAGAATACTGGCTCACATGGAAAGTCCGTTTATATCAACTAAAAATGTCCAAAATTTCAATTTTCAAAGTATTTATTTCCTAAAACTTTATAATGGCACTTGATACCTTTAAAATCACGAAACTTATTCAAAGAACATCTATTTTCAATATTATGGAATGCAAAACACTCATAACTCCTTCGGAATTGTGAACAAAAGGTTGAAAACTTAGTTTTCGGCTATTTTTAGAAACTTTTTTTGAATTGTCATAAGAGACCACATGAAAGAAATGGAAAAATTCTAAATACGGGCCTAAATTGTTTTTATAGATAATTCATGCTTCAAAGCAACAGAAACAGTATTTTTGAGCCGTTTTTAGTAAAAAAAGCATTTCTATACAAAATTTCACGTGGTCCCTCCTTAATGAAAATTCGAAAATATGTGCATGAGCCACTTCTAGAGGGAGCCTACATTAAAAAAGAGTCACAATGTTTTCAACATGACACCGCCCAGAAATTTTCCATTTTTAGTTCTAAGTTTTAAATATTAAATATACTTCGTAAGCTTTGTTGCAGGCACTGACTGTCTCACCATTTTCTAGGATATTTGGATAAAATATTTTTGTTTTCAAACCGACGCATCTTCTTCCGGTACTTTGAAAACCTCTTTCAGTACCACATAGAATGACTACAATACGAAAAAGTTTCTATCAACAGTATTCAGGACCTATGTTTATCTGCGCACACTAGAAAAGTAGGTATGCTCTCCAAGTTTATTAATTGTTACTATAAACTGCAAGAACTATGATAGGTCTACAGTTATTGGTGGAAACTGTTTGCTAAGAATTTAAAACAACAGTAACATTCTCAATCCCTCCAACTCACCCATCTCTCCTCCCACCTCACAATATCTCCAGACAGATCTCGGTTCGGCTGGCAAAATGCGATCAGGTTTGTATGGAATAGCAACTTTTAATCGAGGTTCTAAAAGTAAATTTGTTTCGAAATCAAATTGATAAAATTACCTGTTCTATCTCCAGAGGTGGCGTCCTTCGAGCCGCTACAAGAGGATAGTGGGGAAACAGAACCATCGGTTGAAGGCTTTTCAGGTGGAGGGTCGGTGAGACTCATGGCTTCGATGGTAGTAGAGGTTGTAAGATTGCTTTGATCTGGAATTGAAGCATTTAGGACGAAGATATTAACAAAGAAGGTATCAAAGAGTTAGTTATATCATATTTCATCAAACATAGAGAAACAATAAACTGCAGGAAGCTACAATAAGAAATCTAGAAAGGCACATGGCACGGACTACTTCTGGAAGATTGAATACACGGTCTCCTTGATCTGAAATCCTATGAAAAAAGACGTTTTTCTAGTTTTTTTTTAGCTTAAAAGCTGTTTTTTTTGCCGATTTCAATGTTTTGGTTGGTCCAAAGAAAGTAACAAATGTTTTGCACAACAAAAAAACGTTGTTTGGGTGTAAATTTTTCGAATATGATCGGCAAATCACAAATTTAAATAAGTTTCTCAAAGAACAAACTGAAATTAGTGGCGATTTTTACCACTAAACAAGAAAAACTCAAGTTCTTTTTAAGTAAAATATAAAATACGTAAGCCACGCCCCCTTCCAGCTGTCTCGGTCATGTACGAGGGGAATTTGCTCCATACTGTAGCCGGGACTACTAAAAGGGGCGTGGCTTATTTTCAGAGACGGAAGGTTCAGTTATCTTACACCAGTTTATCTCGACAATGATTTAGTTTAGAAATATAAAAAAAATAGAAAATGTCTATGAAGAACAATATTCAATTTTGAAGATAGAAAGTCTCAAAAACACTGAAAAACTTTAGATATTAAAACACGTGTTATGTGAAATAACATCATTTTAGCAGCAAAAAATGAAGGCAATGTTGCTGAAGCCAAGAGAAGAAACATAGAAGAAGGAGGCTGGGAAACAGTGGCCAAGGACGAGTGTAAGCTGAGTCACGGACTTAGACACTGTTATCAGGGAGGAGAGTTGGTTGACGAAGTTGAGGTAAGATGAGGGAGAGGGGGTGGGGAAGGACGGTCAACAAGGCAAGAAGGCATGCAAGAAGCTTGGAGAGAGGAATGGAACAAGCAAAAAAAAATAATAAAAGAAAGTAGAGTTTGTATCTATATCTTAAAGGAAATGAGAACTCAAAAAAAAATGTTTGTCCTCAAAATTCGGTAAGTGATTGAACTGGGGGTTCCGAACTCATGACCGAACGTGCATGGGTACAAAACATAGTTGTACGGAATGTCTTTTTCCGAAAAACCGGAATCCGGAATCCGGAACCGGAATCAAATTTTTAATTTTCCGGAATCCGGAATCACGAAAAAACCCGGATTCCCGGAATTTCGGAATCCGGAATCCGGAATGATTCGATAAATTTGCAAGGCCAAATCATTTTTTCGAGTGTTTTTAATGATATATAAAGTTTAAAACTACTTTTGAGGTTCAAAACCAAAAAAGATGCAGTTGTCTTTAAAACTCAAAAAAAAAATTTTAAAATTTCAACTTCAGGATTCCGGAAAAAAATCAAAAAACCGGAATCCGGAATCCGGAACCGGAATGAAAAATTTCATTTTCCGGAATCCGGATTCCGGACAACTATGGTACAAAACCCCCAACCGGCTGAGCTACACGGCCGAGAACGCACACTCAAGACTGATAAATGTGGGTGCCTCTCAGTCACAATTTCGATCACAATTTTTTTGCGTTCTCACCTCCTTTAACCATTATATGGAAGCATGAAAAACCTTTAACCATTATATGGAAGCTTTCCGACATTGTTCAAGAGCAAATATTTCCTGAAAACTGTTGGGAACAGAGAAACTGAAATCGGAACTGATAATCAGAGCAATTTTCCTTTGAAACATCGTTTACAGAGTATTGGATTACTGTAACGTCGAAAATGAGGGTTGTATTCAACACACAGCTTCAATAAAAACGGCTTTTGTTCCAGGGTTTCTGGAGACATGGGAGAAATTAAAGGAGGACTGAAGTCATTTTTTTATTTCAGATTCTGATACTTCAGAAAATTCTGAGCAACTTTCATCATTGGAGCATGTTCTCACTCTAAAATCACTTTAAACGCTCTAAATTCCAGTTTTCCCGGCTGAAAATGAGCTTCTGTGGAAGAGTTTTCCCCCGCTAATTCCTCCCCCCGTGTAGTCCCCTCGGACAAACTCTTTTTTTTTAAGTTTGTCGTTTTCAGTGAAATTTTACACATTTTGATAGTGTATCCAGGTTTCATATTTAAAGATTTTATATCATGTAAATCAAACATTTTGTTTTTCGTTTCTTGTTGTATATGAATCATTTCTAGAAACAAACCAGCAACATATTCCCGCTACTCCCGTTATCATTATATTGAGACAGGTTTTTTACAGCACCAAAGACATCTTTTAATTTTCAGGCTCAAACTTCACCAGTATGATAAACCGGAAAATTCTCTATTTTTCTATATATTTTCTACAAAAATCCCTTCACTTAGAGCTGAGTAAACATGAAAATCAATAACTATTGATTCTAGAACAATCCATCTGTCTTACTCTTTTCGTCTTTCGTCAGTCTCCTTCATTCCATTCTCTTTGTCGTCATGTGGGACATACCAGAAACTAGATTCCCTCTGTTTCGTCTGCCGGACAATGCAATTGTGAAGGTTTTAAAGGATGTTAGACATATTGAGCAGTGAGTTTTTTTTTTCTCCAGAGATATACAGTACTGGCTATAAAGAATGCGACACTTGCAGTTTTTTGTTGGAAATGGTCAACTTTGTGAGTGTGACACGGCCACCCCAATAGTCTCGCAATATTGATTGGAGTGTGTAGATCACAAATAGAACTTCATTTGTGTGGTTCCGCGACAATTCACAACAGCGACACTCCGCAACTGCGACATTTCGCAACTATGACGTTTCACAACCATAGAACTAGCAATCGTTTAACCTAGTTTTGTCAAAAAATGGGTCAGACAACTTTTTTTAAAATTTAATTCTTTTCAAATATGTCCCCAGACCTTTCGGTATACGCAACATTTTCAACTGACCCAATTATTCAAATGTCGTAGTTGCGAAACGTCACAGTTGCGGAATGTCGTAGTTGTGAATTTTCTCGGAGCCATTTTTGTAGTTGACAACGTTTTTATACGGGCACACCCTAAGAAGTTATAGGCAGTCGATGTAAAACGCTCAAAAATCTCTCCTTTTAGCACTGAAAAAGGGCAAAAATTGCAAGAAATTTCTTTGACTGGCTGTAACTTCTTAGGATGTACCCGTACAAAAAAGTTGTCAACTACAAAAATGTAGCTCTATTTGTGATCTATGCACTCCATAAACTATCAATATTGTGAGACTATCAAGAAGGCCATGTCACATTCACAAAGTTGACCATTTTCAACTAAAAAACTGCAAAAGTCGCATTCTTTATGGCCAGTACTTTAGCATACTTGTCAAGGCCCGTCAAATTGGTGCGGCCTTTGGGCTTTGCCTTCGGGCTTTGCCGGACCTTGCCGGGCCGGGTCGGGCCTTGACACGTATGCAAGGCTGTCGTACGGCCGGCCGCGGCTTCTTCTTGAAAACAAACAGTCGTAGTCGGCCCAAAAAAGTGCTGGCACCAGTGATGGTCGAACCCTGGTTGTCAAATTGGTACCAAAAAGTCAAATATATATCAAGTTATGTTTTCCCTTGAAACCCTAAAAAATCGCGGCTGTTTAAAGATTTCAAGAAAAAGCCGCGGCCCTTCACGGCCCTTCACGGCCGGCCGCGATTTCTGACAGCCTTGCACGTTTGTACTTTAGCTATCATCTCTTATTCCAGAATCGCCCTCTCCCTCTTCTCCACCCGTGCCAAGCACTTCATCAAACGCCTAACTCCACGGCCATCTGGAATTCACTTCCATATAAATACAGTCATCCAAATGACAATAGAATATGAGAACGACCTGAGAACATTTAGTTTTATGTGGCACCATCACATTCATCATCATATCTCCAAAACGGTTGTCATGCGAAAACGAGACAATCGAGAACGTTGGCAGGCAATAGAACTCGCACCAAGAGAATGGATGAGTCATTTATTCGATGTGTTGAGTTATGAGAAGATTGATACTCTCAACTTCTATGATGCTGGAAATCGATGTTATGACCTGAACTTCTTATCTGATCTGTTCCAGGGATACCCTGTCACCAAACTATGGCTCCGTCAATATTGTACTCCAGAATATTGCAGAAACATTCTGAACATTTTCAATGAATCCAAGGAACTCCACGTGGGCTGCCAACACTTAGATGACATGGAAACTACATTGCTGGAGAATTTTGATTACTTGAATTTCGAAGGTCCCTCTATCACCAGTCTCGACCAACTACTCCTCCTAAATTCCACTTATTTCACTGAAAGAGGATGCCAGCTATCCGACAAAAACTTGAATCGTTTTGTAAAGCTATGGCAAAAAGGGTCTAACCCCAGACTGGAGTATCTTCAGTTCAGAATTCTTTTTCGGCGACGATATATCAACAAGGATGTCTTATTACGCGGACTAACCTATTTCATAGTACCTGACTCCGAGGAGAGACACTTCAGAAGTTCCAGCGTGTTGACTGAAAGAATAAGAGGAGGATATGATATAATAAGAGCCACTGATGGAACAAAAGCGACTATTTTGGTAGAGGATAATGATAAGGTCTTCAAGTTTTTGATTTGGCCTTGATTTTTATGGAAATTTGACTTGTTGACGCGTCAACGGCGCGCCAGCCTGTATCTGTTCTATAAATAAAGTTTATATTTTGCTATTACATCCAAAGGCGCGCAGGTTTTCAAACTAATTGGTTCACTGGTTCCAGGAAACGCTGCATACGTTTACATGAGTCAGATAATTGTGAAAACGCGTCCAAGGTGCGCCAGCCATCCCCCACAACTTTATTTTTCAAATACGCGTCGAAGTCGCTTCATACATTTTTTTCGGGAAAAATCATTTTAGGCGCAGCAGATTATCCTGAAAATATAACTTCCCAAGTATTTTTGACTCTGAAAAACGCGTCAGCCTTGATGGAAATTCGGACATCCGGACACACAGACAGACTCCTCCGTTCTTTATTTACTATTCAAAAAATTGTCGATTCTTTTCTATCTACTTCGACGTTGGAGACTTTGATTGAGTCGTCGGTGCGGCAGAGGATGGAGTGGGCGGAGTCTCCGGGAGTGGTGTCGGAATATCGGTTGAAGTCGACGGCGTCGTGGGGACGGTGGATGACGTGGCGCCGGGGAGTACTGTAGGCGCAGCAGCAGGTGATGCTTGTGGTGAGGGTGATGGTTTGCCTGGAGTTGTCGCCGTCATTCCTGTCGGCAGTTGAAGCTCTTTTTGACGGCGACGGAACGAGAGGAACTTCCGTTTTGAGGAGCGAGTTTTCGAGCGACCATCACGAGATTTTTTTCGCCCCAAGGTGATGTTTCGTTGACGGTCCTCGGATTTTTTCTGGAAAGAAATTATTAGGATAGGGTGAGCACGATGTTGGGGTGATGTTTAGCAAAGCTATTAGCTCGGCACGCTTCTTACACGTGCGCTCTACCGAAAGAAAATTGTGTGCATTTTTCAACGGCATTTCGGTGGAGCGCAGTTGTAAGAACTGTGCTGAGCTGATAGCTGTTTCCAGAAAGCTGAGATAGGAGCTTAGAGTTACAGTACCGTCCAAAAGGTTGTAAACATTTGTCGTTTTCAGTTGAAATTGGTCAACTTTGAGAGGGTGTTACGGTATCACTAATTGTCCCACATAGTAAAATTTTTTATGGATCATACAAATCAAAAGTAGAGCTCCACTTTTGTAGTTGACAACTTTTTTGTACAAACACTCCCTGTATAGTTATGATTATTTTAAGACGTCAGTTCAAAAATTGCACTATTTTCCACTGAAATTGACGGATTTGTGTGAGAAATTACTTTGTCGGTGTGTAACTTGCTAGGGAGTGCCCGTACAAAAAAGTTGTCAACTACAAAAATAGAGTTCTAGACTTGGTCTGTTTGATCCCATAAAAATCTACTTGATGGGATCATCAGTATTACCATGACATACTCTCAAAGTTGGCCGATTTCAACAGAAAACGGTCAAAGTTTACAACCTTTTGGACGATACTGTAAGACAAGTCGCGCTACAAACAAAAAAAACTGTTTTGAGCGATTCCGAAAATTTCATCGTGTTATCATTTCATAGTTGTCCGGAATCGGGATTCCGGATTCCGAAATTCTGGAATTCCGAGGTTTTTTGACATTCCGGATTCCGGATTCCGGAAATCGAAAAATTTCATTCCGTACAACTATGGTGTTTAGCAGCGAGTTTTGTAGCTAGGCGATATCGAGGTTTAAAGATTATCGATATGAGCGGAGCCATTGTTTTTTCCAAAAAAATCTTGGAAATCGGAACATTTTGAACGGAAATGTTCCGAAAAACGCCGGAAATCTTTAGACCTACCATTTCCAACGGCGCCGGACCCGCTGACATCGTGGGAAGCGTCGTCGTAGTTGTGATTGTTGTCCCTCCATTCAAACATTGCATATAAATCGAGTGAACACGTTGTTTGACTCTTTGGAAGTCGAGACGCTCTTCGATGTTCTGGAAAAACAAGGGAAATTATGCTAGAACTTGAGCATCCGCAACCCTGATCTCAAAAAAATGTTGGAAAAATCTTGTCCGAGAGGACTACACGGCCGCGCGGGAAAACTCTTCCACCAAAACTCCTTTTGAGTCAGAAGAACGCGAATTGTGAAGTTTTGAGCGATCTATAGCATATGCGTCAGTAATAAAAGTTTCCCAGAGTCTCGAGCGAGTACGGGTTTCCCCGTTCCGACAAATTTATGGGTGCGTTGCGGTCGCGTCGCGGTTTTACCAATTTGTCAGAACCCTGACATGATTATACTCATATGAAAGCTCTTTTCATGCTGATTTTAGGCGTATAATTTTCGTTAAATTCGGACTAAAATTGACCGAGTTACAGCGATTTGAAACATTTCGACATTTTCGAAACGTTTCGAAACTCTGTATCTTCCTGAGTTTTCATCAGTTTTTCTTGATTTTAGTCTTAAAATGTTCAAAAACTAAAGTTCTATTTGGGGGAAAACACTTTCTTGCAATCTCAGACACACCCATAGCTCCTCCAGACACCTCACCTGACAACAGCACGCGTCCACAATCGGCGCCAACTCCTTCGGATTGCCCTTCTCGGCGGTCACTCGATGCGGGAACGGGTTGTTCTTGATATGGTCTTGCGCCTCCTTCTTATTGAATCCATACAGTGGTTTGTGAGCACAACGAGTCATCATTTCGGCGACTACGACTCCATACGACCAGACGTCGGTCTTCTCATTGAATACGCCTTTCAGCAGGGATTCTGGAGCCATCCATCGGATTGGCGCTTGTTTTATTTTCTTCTCGACGACATCTTGACCATTCTGGAATTTATTAGGACATCCGGACATCCCCGACACACAGACAGACAACGCCTATACAGTGCGTCCAATAATGATAGGACCCCCCTAGATGTTGGTGCTCCAGACAGAACCAGTACAGATACAAAAAATCTGTGCTGACCATTCGATTCAGGGTACAAAGAAACCCCAGGGACCATGTTTTCATGATTCGACCACTTTTCTTAAAAGCGTACCACCAAAAAGTCATTTTTTCAGCCGTCCAATAATGATAGGACCACCTCGAAAATCGAATTTTCAGTTGATTTTCAAGAAATATTTTTTCTCTGAAAACTTTTTAACTCGATCAAAACATACTATTCCTGTTATTTTTATATGATTCCATTATAGCTTTGTCGTTTTCAACCCCAAACACAAATGTTTACCACCTTCGAATTTTCACTCATCTGAAAAAAACACTGTTTCAGAACTTCGAGACCAGTATCTCTTATCATAGATTACGTATCATTCTGAAACTTTCCGGCAAAGTAAATCAAGTCATTCATGATAAAAATCAACAATGGATTTGCAAAAATATTCACTTTCTGAAAACTTATGCTCAGGATTCTCAAACCCATTTCGACCAAATTCCACTATTTTCAAAAAATGTGTCCGAGACATGGAGGAAGTGTCTAAACTTATTTTCAATGTACTTTAGCACTATTTTGACATTTTTCAAAGTGTTTCTCCAGTCTGATCCGAGAAGTAATCTGTTGGACACATTTTTTGAAAATAGTGGAATTTGGTCGAAATGGGTTTGAGAATCCTGAGCATAAGTTTTCAGAAAGTGAATATTTTTGCAAATCCATTGTTGATTTTTATCATGAATGACTTGATTTACTTTGCCGGAAAGTTTCAGAATGATACGTAATCTATGATAAGAGATACTGGTCTCGAAGTTCTGAAACAGTGTTTTTTTCAGATGAGTGAAAATTCGAAGGTGGTAAACATTTGTGTTTGGGGTTGAAAACGACAAAGCTATAATGGAATCATATAAAAATAACAGGAATAGTATGTTTTGATCGAGTTAAAAAGTTTTCAGAGAAAAATATTTCTTGAAAATCAACTGAAAATTCGATTTTCGAGGTGGTCCTATCATTATTGGACGGCTGAAAAAATGACTTTTTGGTGGTACGCTTTTAAGAAAAGTGGTCGAATCATGAAAACATGGCTCCTGGGGTTTCTTTGTACCCTGAATCGAATGGTCAGCACAGATTTTTTGTATCTGTACTGGTTCTGTCTGGAGCACCAACATCTAGGGGGGTCCTATCATTATTGGACGCACTGTACCTACCTTACCCAACCTTCTCGACAATCCAAAATCCGAAATCTTCACTTTCAAATCCTTCGTTATCAGACAATTCCGTGCAGCCAGGTCTCGATGAACCACTTTACACCTTGCCAAATGACGCATTCCACACGCGATATTCAGAGCAAAGTAGATGATTTGCTCTTTTGAGACGTTCGGTGTCTTTTGGAAGTATTTCTGGAAAAAAAGACATTCGGACACTGGAGAGAGACAGACAGCCGTCATTTTCAAAAAAAAAACGCGGCAATGGAACCCCAGGAACCCCAAAAGCGTCTGAGGTGCGCCAGACTCCAGAAACCTCTTGAAACTGGCGCACCATTGACGCGTTTTGTCTTTAAACTCAAAAAGTCCGCATATCGTTTGTCTGTGCGTCGGTTTGTCCAATTTTCTGGGGGTTTTTTAAGCGTTTTTCAGTAAAAAGTTTAGACAGTGCCTGGACATCCGGACAGACAGCCAGACAGACAGACAGAAGAAATGAAGTAACATGTGCTCAAAATTGCGTCAAAGGCGCGCCAGATAGAAAAACAGATATTTTGACCAACTTTTCGGACATCTGGAAATCCGGACACCCACGACACACAGACAGACATTAGCAGCAGTTATAGGAACTTAAAAACAGTAGTACAGTAACCCAGGATATTGCGGACATCCGGATTTTGGGACACACAGACAGACAGCATTGCCCACAAGATCTGGCGACGAGAGGGGTTACTGTCCCAGTTCTTGAGCTCTAGTTGACAATGCTGTCTGTCTGTGTGTCCCAAAATCCAGATATCCGCGCATTTTAAATTCTGTCCAATGTCTGTCTGTGTGTCGGTATGTCCGGATGTCCGCACTTCTTTCCTCCATTTCGGTTCCCTTTTGGCTATCTGTCTGTCTGTCCGGATGTCCGGATGTCCAGGCACTGCCTAAACTTTTTTGTGATTGAAAAACGCTTTCTATTCCCCTGAAAATTGGACACACCGACGCACAGACAGACAGACATCCGGACTTTTAGAATTAGGCGACAAAACGCGTCAGAGGTACGCCAGTTTTATGAGCTTTGTGGTTTCATAAGATGAGTCTGTCGCGCCTTCAGTACTGGGGTTCAACACCGACATATACCAGAATCTCAGGAATACAGTCACCTCTTAGGGGGGATTCTGGACATCTGGACATCTGCACACACCGACAGACAGACTTACCTCCAAATCGCCGCCAGTGACCAACTCCATCACCACCATAACCGGCTCTTCCAACGATGCGATTCCATGAAACGCGACGACGTTCTCGTGTTGCAGCACCGCCTGAATGCTCGCCTCATGACAGAATTCCTGAATCGCCGATCGTTTCGCGTCTCCGACAGTCCGTTTGACGGCCACCTCGATTGGTTGAGTGGCTCCGGCGGCAGTGAATTTCGCCTTGAACACCTCGCCGAATGCACCACGACCGAGGAACTTCTCCAAGTGGATCGACTCGTGGAGGACGACCATCGAACGACGGGCGATTGGCACGATGTTGGGGAATTGGTGGGACCAGTTGTTGATGATTTCGACGATGTGCTCGTATCGTTGACGTGGGATTTGGGGAAACTTGTCGAACAGCTGAAAACATTTTGTGAGGTTCCAGTATATGTGGCTCCGCGACATTTCTCAACCGCGACATTTCGCCACTAGCCATTTCGCAACTGCGACGTTTCGCAACTACGACATTTCGCAACCACGACGTTCCGCAACCACAGAACTAACAATAGTTTAACCTGGTTCTGTCAGAAAATGGGTCAGATAACTTTTTCTTCTAATTAATTTTTTCAAATATGTTACCTAACACGTTGGTACACTCAACATTTTCAACTGACCCAAATATGCAAATGCGGTGAAGTTGCGAAACGTCGTGGTTGCGAAATGTCGTAGTTGCGAAACGTCGCAGTTGCGGAATGTCGCAGTTGCGAATTGTCGCGGAGCCGTATATGTCTGTGTGTTTGTTCATCTGGATTTCCTGATTTTCTGATTTCGAGACATGCAGACAGAAGTGACATCCGGAGTTTTGGACACACAGACAGACAAAATTGTCTACTAGAGCTCAAAAACTGAAACAGTAACCCCCGGATCTAGCAGACAATGTTGTCTGTCTGTGTGTCTGTATGTCCAGATGTCCGCAAAATTCTGGGTTACTGTACTACTGTTCTTAGCCTTCCATAAGTGCCGCTAATGTCTGTCTGTGTATCGTGGGTGTCCGGATGTCCGAACAAGTGTTCGAAATATCAAACTTTTTTAAAAAATTCTATTTTTTTTTCAATCTGGCGCGCCTTTGACGCACATTTTCCTTTATTTGGGTTCGCTGCATGAGTTCATTTTCGACTTTTTGTCTGTCTGTCTGTCTGTCCAGATGTCCAGATGTCTGTCTGTCTGGATGTCTGTCTGCCTATCTATCAAAGTATCCAGATGATCAAAATTTTCGTCTGGCGCACCTTTGGCGCGTTTTCCATCTGGAAATGTTGTCTAACGTCATTGGCCCGTCTAGTCCACTGTCCGCCTGTTTGTCTGTCTGTCTGTCTGTCCGGATGTCCATCTGCCCGCCTACCTATCTATCCAAATATCCAGATGTCCAGAACTTCGTCTGGCGCGCCTTTGACGCTCCTTTTTCTATCTCAAAAAACGCTGTCAATGTACATATATCCTGATCTCTATCTGTCTGTCTGTCTGTCTGTCTGTCCGGATGTCCGTCTGTCCTTATACCTATCGATCCAGATGTCCAGAACGTACAGCTGGCGTGCCTCCGACGCGTTTCCAATTATCCCCGTTTCTCATATGTCCAGTCCATACAAGGTAATCTCTCTCCCTATATCTCCTCCCCTGTCCAGTCTGTCTGTCCCCCCGTCTGTCCATCCAGATGTCCCCTTTCCTCTTAATCTACCGTACCTTCGGACACGTCCATCCATCGTCTGTCGTCCAACTCAACGTGTAATGAAAGAATTTCGGGCTCTTCTTGCCGCCCGTCCTCAGTGAAATGCACAGAAACTTCTCGTCCCGAGTGCACGCCCGTCTCACCAGAAACGAGTTATCGAATTTCAGCAATGAGACAGCAATGTTGCCAAACATCATACCGTGATACCATGTGTAGTATTTCAGGTGGTTACGGATGTACTCCTGACAAAAAATGTTTTTGAAATTTTAGTTCTAATTTGCTTAACAAGGGAAGTACACGACGGACCGAGTTGAACTTTTTCTATAAATTTGACCATAGGTAATTTCGACCCTGCTGATTCCAAATCTGCAATAAAAATCTGCTAAATGCTCACGTAAACCAAGTTATGACCCGTCAAACTTGCGCTTCTACAGTACAAGTGTCGATGAAAACGTGAAAATGTTCGTGAAAAAGTTTGACGGGTCATAACTTGGTTTACGTGAGCATTTAGCAGATTTTTATTGCAGATTTGGAATCAGCAGGGTCGAAAGTACTAGGGTCCAATTTTTAGAAAAAGTTCAACTCGGTCCGTCGTGTACTTCCCTTGTAAGAACAAAGTTTGTTCAACAAACCATGACGTTTCAAAACCATGTCTATAGGACATGATCTACAGTACTGATATACAATTTGACCGTTTTCAGTTGAAAATGACCAACTTTGAGAGGGCGTAACGGTATCTCCGATTGTCCCACAAAATAACTTTTTATATGATCACACAGACTAAATGCAGAGCTTTATTTTTGTAGTTGACAACTTTTTTGTACGGACATTCCCTAGAGAGTTATGGTCATTTTTAACCCACATCATAATTTTGCACTGAAATTGGTTGATTTGAGGGAGAAATGACTTTGTCAATACGTAACTCTCTTGGGAGTGCCCGTACAAAAAAGTTGTCAACTACAAAAATGGAGCACTACTTTTGATTTGTATAATTTACTAAAAATTAACATTGTGGGACAGTCAGTGATACCGTAACACTCTCTCAAAGTTGGTCATTTTCAACCGAAAACGGTCCAATTGTGTATCATACTGTACTGTAGATGTGATGGCTTTGTAATGTCTCGAAGTTGCCAAGTGTCTTGGTTTCAAAACGTCCGTTTTTTTCAAACCGTACCTCCTCGGGATTCTCTTTTCCACTACTGGTGACACTGTTCGTCGATCCACTACTATTCCCTCCGCCATCCGATAGCTGGGTACTCTGTCCACCGCCGTGTTCACTATCTCCACAACCACCATCGCCACCATTCGTTCCGTCGATCGATTCGTCGCCTGGCTGCAAACATTATTTTTGATCTACCCTACATTTTTCAAATTTCGCGCCAAAATCTCAAGTTTTTCTCATCTTCTCAATAGAGCGCATTTACTGACACAATATCAAACTTTCAAATTTCGCGCCAGAATTTTCACTTTGTCCCGTAGAGCGCACTTGCTGAGAAAGAGAAAAAGCTTGTACAATGCAAACGCGCTCTATCGAAAAAAGTTTTAAATTTTCAAATTTCGCGCCAAAATCTCAAGTTTTTCTCATCTTCTCAATAGAGCGCATTTACTGACAAGCGGTCTTTAACTTTCAAATTTCCCGCCAAAAATCTCATATTGTCCCGTAGAGCGCACTTGCTGAGAAAGAGAAAAAGCTTGTACAATGCAAACGCGCTCCATCGAAAAAAGTTTCAAATTTTCACATTTGGCGTCAAATCTCAAGTTTTTCTCATCTTCTCAATAGAGCGCATTTCCTGACAAGCGATCTCGAACGTTTAAACTTCCCGCCAAAAACCTCATTTTGTTCCGTAGGGCGCACTTGCTGAGAACGAGCATGCAAACGCGCTCTATCGATAAAAGTCTCACATTTTCAAATTTCGCGCCAAATCTCAAGTAAACGATATCATTGAAAATGCGCTCTATTGATAACAATCTCAAATTTTCGAATCTCCCGCCCGATTTCTCAGTGGAGCGCACTTTCCGAATTTCCGCTATTTTCTTGATTTTTAGCAATGTTATCAATAGAGCGCACTTTCTGAATGATCTCAAATTTTCGATTTCTCAATAGAGCGCACTTACTGAGCGCACTCAGTAATTTAATTTTCGCGCCGAATCGTGCTATTCTTGCATTTTCTCATTGGAGCGCATTTTCTCACCAATTTGTTTTTCTCGAAAATTCAAATTTCCCGCCCATCTCAAATTCTCAACAGAGCGAACTTACATCGTGTCTAACACACTCAATTGTGTCGTCGCCTTCTGTATTTGTTAAACTCATTTTATATTATTTCCTTTTCCCGTTCGCGATAAAAGTTCAATCGAAAAGGAAAGAAGATTCGGAGACTCTTTTTCGTTATAAAGAGAAATAAATGAGGATAGGAAATTTTTGATTTTTCTCGTTGGAAAATTTTTAATTTTTTGAGTAAAAATTGTGGGAGGGGGTCACGTCAATTTAAATTCATTTCATATATAACAATTCTTTGAGCTCCGCCCACTTCTTGAGGGGGCGGAGCTTAAAGAAACGCAAATTTTTCAGCCAAATCACATAAAATCGGTTATAAAAGCGGGTATAGAAACACGTAAAACGGGACGAAGAGAAATACTTAGACCGAGAAATATCAAATAGATCAAAAAATGAAGATAATAAAGGCACATAATTGGAAAAATCTAGAATGATATGGTCGAATAATAAGGAAAAATAAAAAATAAAATACACAATTAGACAGGAGTGGCGGCGAGTGCAGCACGTCGTTGCTCTTCCATTTGGTGGAGATATCTGGAAATTCATTTTTCAATTTTTTTCAATTGTTGCTTCGAAATTTCGAAAAAAATTTCAGATTTTTCAAAATTTTCAGAGCATTTTTGACAGTTTCTATTCGCTCGGCACAGTTCTTACAACTGCGCTCCACCGAAATGCCCTTGAAAAATGTCTAGTGTGTCTTTTGTCTTTTCTCTGATTCTCTCAATTTCGCACACTATTTTCTTTGGTTTCAGTAGAGCGCAGTTGTGTCGTGCTAATATGCTTCTTGGCCTAGAAACCACGAAAATGGCCTACGGTTATCGATAAATCTTAATACCTTCGAGAACCTAGAAATTACAGTAATCTCTTCTATGACCTATTAGCAGTCCACGCCTCTTACAACCGCGCCCCACCTCAAACGAGAGAGTATCGACGAGAGACGCAGAGTTACTTCTCGCGCCGACTCAGATTTTCACAGTTTTTGACCCATTTTCGCTGTTTTTCATAATAATTTGCAAAAAAAAACGTTTGAAAAAGAATAGAATAAAAACTGTGGAAATTTGTGTTGGCGCGAGAAAAAAACTCTGCGTCTCTCGGCCGATACTCTCTCGTTTACGGTGGAGCGCAGTTCAGGCCTAGAAACCACTAAAATGGCCCACGGCTATCAATAAATCTTGATAATCTCGAGAACCTAGAAATTAGAGTAATCTCTTCTATGACCTAGAAAACTTCTCTGAAAAGTTCGGCCACGATTTCCACCAACAATTCCAAACTCACTTCAATGCTCTCTTCGCCGCCGTCGCTTTGGCAATCCGATAGTTTCTTCCCATTCCAGTGAATCGCATATTATTCCCAACATCTACCGTAACCCTCACTTTTCCACTCTCCAAAATGCGTTCCATCTTACTGAAACGCGCTTTGCTCGCCTCCAGCTCCATGAGCTCACGGATCGGAGAGCGTGGCGGATTCGCACAACACGAGTCGATTGTACTGCGCATCATGTGGAACAACACTTGCCACGTCGTATCCAGATTACGTCCAGAATCGAGATAAATCGCTCCGGCCACCGATTCGAACACGTCGCCCAGTGCTTTTGGGACTTCGACGTCTTCTTCGTGTCCTTCGTCTATTTCTTCTTCCGTCGTCACCATGTACATCTGGAAATGTTTGAATTAAAGATTTCTGTGTGTCCAAATGTCCAGATGTCCCAAAAATTTCGGAAAAACGCGCCAAAGCTCGGCATTATTTTTTCTATAGAAATCGCGTCAAAGGTACGCCAGGTAGTGAATTCTTCATGTTTTAGTGTTCAAATATCTCCAAGTTTTCAAGAAAACGCGTCAAGGGTGCGCCAGATGCTAAAACTTCTCATCTGTAACGTTTTTTCTGCAGGAAACGCGTCAAAGGCGCACCAGATGCTAAAATTCAACTTTGTAACGTTTTCTCCTACAGAAAACGCGCCGAAGGTGCGCCAGATTCTCATTTTTGACGATAAAATCCAGTTTGGACTGGTTTTGATCTTAAAAACGCGCCGAAGGTGCGCCAGACTTGGATTTTGAGTACTTTTTCTTAATTTTCAGGTCAAAAAGTTCTTTTTGACTCAAATTTGTCTTTTTTCCACAGAAAACGCGTCAAAGGTGCGCCAGTGCTCTCAGTTTCCAACAAAAATCTCAGTTTGAAGTGGTTGCGATCTTAAAAACGCGCCAAAGGTGCGCCAGACATGAGTTTTAACTTCTCAATTTTCAGGTCCAAATGTGCATTTTTCTGCCCGAAACACCTTTTTTTCTCAATTTGAACACAGAAAACTGACCTCCGCATTGAAATTCGTGTCGAAATTGCGGTCGGCGCACAACTTGACAAACTTCTCAATCATATGATGAAGTCCTGGGCACATGGCGATGAAGTGCTGGAATTTTCGAGATTTTTGGGGGTTTTCGGGCTTTTTTCTACAAAAATCGTCCAAAAAATAGTGATTTTTGGCCAAAAACACCTCAAAACCGTACCTTTTGGAACTCGAATTTCACGGCTAACGACGCGAAAATGGTGTTATTGACGAGAGCGGATCGGAGGTCGGTGAGCACTCCGGGACTGTATTGGCGGACGTCTTCGAATAGATATCGAGTGATCATGTAGTCGAGAACGGCGTCTCCAAGGAATTCCAGTCGTTGATAGCATCCGGTGACACGATTGTTGATGTAGGAGGCGTGGGTGAACGCTTGGACGAGATACGCGCGTTCTTTGAAGCGATATCTGCAAAAATGAGTTATTTGGAGGCGGGGACAAGGTCTGTCAGTGTGTCCCGATTTCCAGATGTTTAGAAACGCGTTTAAAACCTACGTTTTGGTCGAAATAATAAGAGAAAATGCTATTTTAACCTTGTCTGGCGTACCTCCGGCGCTTCTACCTCTATGCCTGTCTGTCTGTCCGGATTTCCGGATGTCTAGATGTCCAGATGCCTGTCTGTCCGGATGTCAAACCCTTGTTTTTACCTTGTCTGGCGTGCCTCCGGCGCTTCTTTTTAATGTCTGTCTGTCCGTATGGATGTCCAGATGTCCAGTTGTCCAAAACATTTGTCTGGCGCACCTTTGGCGCGTACTACATCAGGGAGTGCTGTCTGACATCTAGCCCACTGTCCGTCTGTTCGTCTGTATGTCTGTCTGTCTGTCCGGATGTCTGTCTGTCTATCAATTGAAATATCCAGATGTCCAGAACTTTGTCTGGTGCGCCTATTTCAATCTCAAAAAACGCTATGTATACATCTATCCTGTGTTCTCTATCCATCTGTCTATATGTCTGTGTGTCCGAAAGTTCAGACCTGGAGGTGCTGGCGTGCCTTTGGCTCGTTTTTCAGTGATCAAAACAACTTTTTTTGGTAATAGCAATGGTCTGCCTGTGTGCCGAGATGTCCGGATGTCTATACTTATCTGGCGTTCCTTTGGCGGGTTTTCCAGCCTTATAGAGAACTTCAGATTTCTATATTTCCGACTTCCCTGAAAATCTGGCGCGCCTTGTACGCATTTTGTATATCTTCCTTCTCAGACTTCAACTCAAACGTTATCAAAGGTCTGTCTGTATGTCCGGATGTCCAGAGTTCTATTGATCTGGCGTGCCTTTAGCGCGTTTCTTAAGCTCTAGGTAACCTGGCGTGATTCCAGATGAACCATATCCTCAAAATTCTAGATTTTTGGTTCCGAAATCAATTTTTGACCCCGAATCGGTATCTGGCGCGCTTTTGACGCGCTTTAGTGGCTGTAGCATCAAATTTCTCGATTTTGAGTCCAAAAAACGTGTCAAAAATCGATGTTCCGGTTGAAAATTGGTCTTTTTAATCACTTTCTGCCTGTTTTTCCACATTTCCCGATGTCCCTGGCATAGAATTTTATGATTTTTTGCTTAAAAAACTGTCTCTCTCCACCCAAAACCAACCCAATTCTCTCCTCCAAATTAGCGAATTGATATTGCTGCCACAAGTTGTTCAACGCCTTCATCGAAGCGTCCGGATTGGCGGGAGTGTCGATGAAACGGAGCAGAGGGTGGGCGACTTCAGTTTTCGCGTCTTTTTGGATCACTTTCAGTCCCATCCAACTCATTACCTGGAAATACGGGGAGATTTGGGGTGAAAATTGGGAAAAATTGACTTGAAAACTCAAAAAAACTGCAGAAAACCTGGCTTTTGAACTGAAAATCTTGAAAACTCCGATTTCCAGCCAAATTTTTGTGTGTTTTCCGATTGAAAACCTTGATTTTCAGAAGAGATTTGGGCGGAAAATTGGGACACAAAACGACATTTAATTCACGTGAAAAACTCTATTTTTTGGACTGAAAATCTTGAAAAATACGCTTGAAACCTCCGATTTTCAGCCAAAACTTTGATTTTCTCACCTTCAACGTGGGATTCGGACCCAACGTGAGCAAATGCACTCCGATGAGCGCTTCCATCGCGTCGGCAATCGATTTATCGGAGATGTTTTGTTGAGTGAGCAGATTGTACGGCAGTGGAGAGATGTCTTCGTTGAGAAGTCGTGATTGCTGAAGCTGGGAACGAGTTGGTATCGAGACTGGGGTGACGTGAACGCGTTTTTCAGATAACTTTTCAAGTATTCTCGTGTACCTCTGACGCGTTTTCAAACAAACTGAATTAAGAGGCGAAAAATGGAAGAGGCTGGCGTGCTGTGGGCGCGTATTTCGGATTGATCATAGAAAAATGATTGTCTGGCGCGCCTATGGCGCGTTTTCCAATTCAATATTTTGTATTTTTGTACAGATTTTGTAAATTCCATTTGGCGCACCTCAGACGCGTTTTTTTGTCGGAAATTTGAAAATAGAGTCTGGTGTGCCTCTGACGCGTTTTTTGTAGGGAATTCGGGAACGGAGTCTGGCGTGCCTCAGACGCGTTTTTTATCGGGAATTTGAAAATGGGGTCTGGCGTGCCTTTGACGCGTTTTTGCTGATAATTCGGAGATGCAGTCTGGCGTGCCGTAGACGCGTTTTTGTGGGGAAATCGGAAATAAAGTGCAGCTTGTTTTCCAATTCAAAAGTTTGTACGTTTTTAAGGATTTTGTGATTTTCGTCTGGCGCACCTCAAACGCATTTTTGGTCGGGAGTTTGGAAATGGGGTCTGGCGTGCCGTAGACGCGTTTTCTGATTCAAAATTTCGTTTTTATGTTCAAATATGCTCAAATTTTCGAAATTTCACAAATTTTCTGTCTGGCGCTCCATTGACGCGTTTTTAAACAAACTGATTTTAAAATCAAAAATGGAAGATACTGGCGCTCCTGGGACGCGTTTTTGTCTGAATCACCTACAGGAATTTGGAAATGGAAACTGGCGTGCCTCTGACGCGTTTTTTTGTTGGAAATTTCGAAATAATGAAGTCTGGCGTGCGTTAGGCGCGTTTTTTGTCGGGAAGTTGAAAATGGAGTCTGGCGTGCCGTAGACGCGTTTTCTGATTCAAAATTTCGTTTTTATGTTCAAATATGCTCAAATTTCGACATTTTTCAATTTCCAGTCTGGCGCACCTCTGACGCTTGGCCTTACCTTCGGGAAATTGATGGTCTCAATTCCATCGGCCGTACTCTTCGCCGTGTCTCCACCGATATCCCATCCGGTCTTATCCTCTGGCTTCTCTTCAATCGTTTGTCCATTCAGAATTCTCTCAATCTCTTTATCTTTCTCCTCGGCGTCACTGTTGTTGGGCGCTTTGAAATCGCAAGTGGGCACGTAGCTGGAAATTTCAGGGATTTTGTTAAAATATGAAATTCAGACGGATTTTGCTTTTAAAACCACTAAAAAACGGTCAAATAATGATGAAATAATAGGAAATTCATGAAAAAAACACTAAAAACTCTAAAATAATGCCTTCGAAAAGGGCAAATGATCAAGATTTGGTAAAATCTCGTGAACCTAGCTCAAAATTGACTGGAAAAGCACTAAAAAGCCTAATTTTCGGAAATTCAGACGGATTATTCTTCTAAAACCATAGAAATCGATGACAAACTGTCAAACCAGCGGTAAAATCTCCCAAAAGAAAGAAATTTAAGAAAAATGCCTTTGGAATGATCAAAAACCTTTGAAAATAATCAAAAATTGAATTCTTAAAAATTTTGGCTTCGAAATTTCCAGAATTTCAGATATTTTTGTGATACTAAAAAGTAATTAGTGTGGGGTTGCTGAGAATCGAAGGAAATATCGAAAACTGATAAATTTTGAAAAATAAACTCGAAATCCATCAAAAAATATATAAAATCTTCGGAAATGACCGGAAAAGTACTAAAAATTGCTTTTTACGACGGAGTTTGCTCCGAAATCTATGGAAATCGACGAAAAAGTGGTCAAAACTCATAAAAAACCTCTAAAAATGACTGAAAATGATGGAAAACTACAGTCAAATGTACTCTTCGTTTTTAACTCGAATCGAATGAAAACTCATGGAAAATCTGCCGAAACATTGAAAATTTGAAGGGAAAATAGCATTAAAATGCCGAAAAAACTCTGAAAATCATTAAAATTACGGCGAAATTCACTAAAAACGCTTTAAAAAGTCTGAAAATTCGCCTTAAAATCGATCAAAACTCACCACGGCGGAAGCCACGAATCGTGCGCATCGAACTTGTTGGCCACAATCAATTGTGGAATTCCCAACTTCTTTCCGAGTCGATACAAATTACAGTTGGACACCTCTTTGCTTCGCGCGAACGACAGTTTTCCCTCGTGTTGATCTTGAAGTGTATGGTAGAGGTAGTCGGTGGTCGCGAATTTCAGAAATGAGTCGCCGATCGTCTCGAAACGTTCCAGCGACATTCCTGGAATGCGGAAAAATAGGAAAAGAAATAGGAGAACGCGTCAAAGGTGCGCCCGTCAATCCAGTTGCCTTAAAATGCTTAAATTTTACCAAAAGGAACGCGTTAAAGGCGCGCCAGAGATAATTCTATCCGTTTTTCCTCAATTTTGCCGTGAAAACGCGTCAAAGGCGCGCCAGATGCATTTGGTAATATCTGTCTGTGCACCCAGCAGTCCAGATGCCCGGAAGTACCTAATTTTTACCAAAAAAACGCGTCACAGGCGCGCCTGACATAGTTTTATCGGGTTTTTCCGTCCAAAAACGCGTCAAACGAGCGCCAGTTTCAGTTTTTCTGTGTCTGGCAGACCAGATATTCGAAAATGTGTTTAGAATCGATTTTATAGTTATTCGAAGTTTTTTTTGCATATTTTTGAAACTAGAAACGCGTCAAAGGTGCGCCAGAGTTTCCGGAAACCCAAATGTCCAAAACTTCTTGAGGTCTTTTTGCACAATATCATGCCTAAAAACGCGCCAAAGGTGCCCCAGATGTCATAAATTTCCAATTTCCGCAATTTCCGATTCCAAGTCGCGCCAAAGGTACGTCTGATGTATGTTAATATCTGTCTATATGCCCGGATACCCAGATGTCCAAAGCTTCTTGGGGTCTTTTTTTCACAATTTCATGCCTAAAAACGCGCCAAAGGAGCCCCAGACTTCAAATTTTTGTCATTTTTCTCTGAAAAACGCCTCGTCTCTTACCATCAGCAGCATTCGACGTCGTCAACGCAGTCAACAGAAGACACGGTGACACGCCCATTCCGACGTCTTCATCGATATGAGACACCGTTTCGTTCTCTCGTTCCTTCAGAAGACGTCCGTGCATCGTCTGACTCTCCTTCTCGAATGAGAATGGGCGGGACGGTAGATCACGGGCGGCCACTTCCAGCACTTGACACGTCTGGCGATCGGTGACGTCCGTCTTGACTGTTATATCGTCAATGTTCTGTTTCTTTTGGGCTCCCGAATTGAGCTCCTCGATCTCCTCGTCCATTGTTTTCAGACGATGTTGGGGGTACTGGAATGATGAGTTTTTGGGTAGAAAATCGCGGAAAATTAGGATTTCAAAACCAAAAACGCAAGATAGATTTAGCAATGGCAGTCATTTAGATGAGACGTACACGATTTTGAAAACTGGAATCTTGTAGAACCAAAATCTCGCCAAAAAATTCGTCTGAGGTATGATGATTTCTGTCTGTATGTCCGGAGATCCAGATGTGCACAAATTATTTCTTACCGATTCTAGAGCTTCTTGAAGTCGTTTTGTACAATTTCATGCTCAAAAACGCGCCAAAAATGGAGGAAGTCGGAAGTAAAATTTGAAAATTTCTATTTGACAAAATATTGCCTCAGCCAGAAATAGAAATGAAGTGCCAAAAAAGGCGAAAATTGTCATATCTTGGCCCGCCCTCAGTTCCCAGCCATGGAAAATTTTCGCTTCTTCAGGCGGCCTTGTAGAGGACCGAAAGATTAGTCGATGTACAAAATTTCAGCCCATTTGGTTTATCCGCGGCCTCGACGGCCCTGAAAGCCGTGGGCCGCGGCCGGCCGTACGACAGCCTTGCCCGCGGTATAATAAAGAACGGCCCGTATTGAATCAGAGACATGGATCTCGCCGAGATCTACATTTTCGTATGTTTTTCAGCTCATAATATTATGTTTGAAGAGAGTTATGCGTCCGCTCGGATGTCATGTATGGTTTTATCGATCGTTCTGAGCCTAATTTTGACTAAGTCCCATTTTTCTACAGCTATTTTTTCAGATTTCTTCCAAATTTTGATGAAAAATCCAAAAATTATTTTTAAATTTCACACGGAAGTCGGGGAGCGGAGCTCTGATAAACTCCCATGCTGAAACTACAGAGAATTTCAGGTTTTCCCGAAAAAAAAAGCATTTTCAGGGTCGAAAATCGTTGAAAAATGTCAATTTTTGACTGTTTTGAGCCAAATTTCGACTTAAAAACACTTTTCTAGCGCTATTTTTCAGATTTCTTCCAAAATCTCAAAAATCTCTGAATATAACCGAAAATAATGAAAAACTACCGCCAAATTCACTAAAAACACCTTCAAAAGTTCTAAAAGACCTAAATTGTCTGAAAATTCGCTTTAAAATCGTTAAATTTCGACTAAATCCCGCTTTCCCACCGCTATTTTTCAGATTTCTTTCAAATTTCCCTCTTTCTCTACCTCTTCCTCCTCTTCTTCAATCAAATCATCCCCATACTCCTCCAAATCGACCGTTTCCTCAACTCGTCGTGGCATTTCTCTCTCATCCGACGTCTCCAGTGCTTCCAGTCGTTCCTTCGTCTTCGCAAGTAGCTCCTCTTGAATTTTCTTCAATTTCTCCTCTTCTTTCGTCAATTTTTGGACGCCTGGAGCAGTTTGAGAAGTAGCAGAGTTTGATGAGGAAGTGGGTGGAGCTCCAGAAGACGTGGAAATCGTGGTTGGTGGCGGAGGTCTTGGTGCTCCAGGAATCGGAGCCATCGGATCGAAGACTCGACTGACGTCAGCCATAAGACCTTGAATGTTCACTTCATTCGTCCCACCGAAGATTTGCTGAAAATTTAGCGTTTTTGAGGCAAAAATTGGTCAAAATAGTGATTTTTAAGCAAAAAATTGTGAATTTTCAGCGAAAAACTGCTAAAAACGTGATTTTGCAGTGAAACATTGCTGAAAATCGTAATTTTTGAGCATAAAGGTTGCAAAAATTGGTAAAACAATCGTGATTTTTTCTAGATTTTTATGTGAAAAAAATGCTATAAAATCACGATTTTTCAAGCTTTTTAGATTGAAAATCCCAGAAACTTGTAATTTTCAAAAGATTTTAGGTGAAAAAAATGTCTAAAATCACGATTTTCAAAGATTTTTAGTTGAAAAAAATGCCTAAAATCACAATTTTTCGAGATTTTTATGATGAAAAACACCAAAACTTCATGATTTTCCACTCACGAAAGGCATCGGACTCGGATTAACACCCTCTAGATCTCCCCAACCACTCGGCACAATCTCAATCTCTTGTTCCCACGGTTGTTGTGGTGGGATACCGAATATCGGGTTGGCGGCGGTGAGACGAGCCGTGTAGTCGTGCATTACGATAGGAAGATCGTCCTCCTCATCGGAAATGTTGCCGTCGTGGAGTCCTGGAGAGATTTAAGTTGATACACAGGCTCCGCCCATATTTATAAAAAATTTGATATAAAAACGCGTCATCGGCGCGCCAGATTCAGTCTGTGTCTATGTTCGTGAATCTAGATGTCCGCTAACTTAATTGCAACTGATTCTAGACGTTCTTCGACTCTTTTTCGCATATTTGTCAACTTAAAACGCGTCGAAGGTGCCCCAGATGTAACATAAATACTCAGACTGGAAACTTGAAAACCTAATCTTTTCAGAAATTCAGAAAACACGACAAAGTCACGCCAGACAGTCATTTCTTTCACAATTCATCAAAAAAGTTTTTTGTTGGAAAACGCGCCAAAGTCACGCCAGACGGAAAATCATCGGAAATTTAGTAAAAAATTGCTGAAATAGGAATGTCCGGATGCCCATAAAAAATTTTCTGCTCAATCAAATACCAAAAATTCAAAATAATCGAAATTTCAAGTTTTTTGTCACGAAAACGCGCAGAAGTTACGCCAGCTTTGCTTTTGTACATCCAGATGTCCGAAGTTCGGGAAAATTCATTATTTTTGTCTGTCTGTTTGTCTGTAGGTGGGTCCGGATGTCCAAACAATTTGTAGCCTAAAACCTGATTTCTGCAATGTTTTTCTACAGTTTCTGGTTGAGAAACGCGTCAAAGGTGCGCCAGACAGTCAATTCCTTCACAATTCACCAAAAAAAAGTAAGTAGTTTTTGATAGAAAACACGTCAACGTCACGCCAGATTCTGAGTTCTGCGAATTCTTCAACAGTTCGAACCAGAGTGAGGGACGCGCGTCAAAGGTGCGCCAGATCTCAATTTCTGTATCTCTTACATAAGTCTGTCGATAAATCTGTTCATCCGGATGTCCTCAATGTCATTTTTGGCTTTATATTTGTATTTTTCTCTACTTTTTTTGAGGTTTTTTTGTGTTTTTGCATCCAAATCCATCCAAAACCAAGCGTCAAAGGTGCGCCAGATCACAAATATCTCAGTCTATCGATAAATCTGTTCATCCGGATGTCCTAATTTGTGTTTTTCTCAACTTTTTTGCGTTTTTTGGGGGGTTTTTCCCTCAAAACCCATCGAAAACCTTTTCTTCGTCAGTTTCTTGAGAAACGCGTCAAAGGTGCGCCAGATCTCAATTTCAGTGTCTCTTTCATAAGTCTGTCGATAAATCTGTTCATCCGGATGTCCTCAATGTCATTCTTCGTGGAAAGTTGGTTTTTTTTTCACACTTTTTTCGTTTTTTAACCCCAACCCCATCCAATACCTATCCTGCGTGAGTCCAACCGAACGAAAACGCGTCAAAGGTGCGCCAGATAGTCTTTTACTTCAAAATTTCTTCAAAAATTGGATAATTTCGAAACATTGCATGCTAAAAAAACGCGCCAACGTCACGCCAGATTCTGAATAGAAAAATTGTTTTCTACAATTCCAGTATGAGAAACGCGTCAAAGGTGCGCCAGACGGCCTTTTACTTCGGAAATTTTACCCCAAAACCCATCGAAAACCTACCTTGAGTGAGTCCAACCGTATCCATATCCTCCCCATCGGTTCCCATCACATCCCTAGCCGAAATATCCACTCCGATAGCCGCGGCGTCTTGCGGATCCCACACTCCAATAGCGAACGTCCCCTCCTCGTCAGGCGTCAGAATCTGCTCTTTTTTCTCTTTCTCCTGTGTGGCTTCGAGCGCTTTTTGATTCAATTCCCTTAGTTGTTGAATCTTCTTCACAATTATCGATTGTTTCTCCTCATAGGCATTCGGATATGTCAACGGACTCCATTCGAGTGACGCCTTCAATTTTGTATCCTCTCTGGAGAACGCCTTCTGAAGAATGATCTCACGGAGCTCGTCACTCAACAACAACTGATTCAATCGATAGAAAATCGATGGCAACGCAGCGATCACATTCCACAATGTGGCAGATATCGGATGGATATCCATCAGTTCTGGAACAAGAATCTGTCTTTGAGTCGAGTGAGGTTGAGCTCCTGATGTAGACGTCACGGATTCAGATGACTTGGATTCTGAAGCTTTTTCTGAGGTGACGGAGGAGGTGGAGTCTCGTCGTTGACGACGTTGGTGGGGTTGAAGACGTGGAAGGAGAAGATTCAGACGGCTGGAACTGGGGGAGATTAGCAAGTTTTTATTGGAAATTTTCAGTTTTTCATGAAAAAACGGGTAAAAAATCGGAATTTCGTCTTGAAAATCGCTGAAAATTGGATGTTTCAAAAAATTGAAGCAATTTTTGAAGACTTTCAGAATTTTCTAGGAAAATCACAATTTCAGACATAAATTACGGCAAAAAGTGAACTAAAACCTTCTGAAACTCCGATTTTTTTTCGATTTTGGCTGAAATAAGCATCAATTTTGAGGATTTTCGAATGAAACTTTAGCTTTATTTTTGGGAAATGTTTTCTAACCCGTTCTAAATGATCCGAAAAACTAAAAAATTTGTTAAAAATTAGAAACTTTAGGTAAAGAACTAGTCAAAATTCGACTTTAACCATGAAAAAAAAAATTGGACTAAAATCACATAAAAAATCGTCAATTTTTACGGGAAAATCATAGTTTTTTGTCAGAAAACTCGTTTAAAATCCACTCTTTTAATTAGAAAACCAGGTTTTCCGCAATTTTGCAACTTTTTGCATTTTATAAAGGAAAACCAAATCTTCAGCAATACATCTTTTCCAAGTCTTACTTCGATGAAAAATTCTTTGAAAAACTAAAAAATTGGCTGAAAATTCGAGATTTCAGTTTAAAAATTTCGTCAAAAAACGACTTTAACCACGAAAAAACGGTCACAAAACAACATTTCTGGACGAAAATGACCGTATTTTATGAATTTTTGGCAAAAATCAAGGTTTTTGGTATGAAAACTGATTTAAAAATCTATATTTTTGACTAGAAAACCAGGGGTTTTGCTTTTTTTGAAAAATTTCGGTGTTTTCCTCTCCAAAACTTACTTCGATGTAAAATCGACATCCAACAGTGCCTGATTCTGATCATAAATCTCCAAATTATACTTTTTAATAAAATAATCATTAAAAGTCTCAAAATTCGTATCAGGGAACTGTGAGGACGGATTGAATTGAGTGAGAATCTCAGCGACATAGTAGAATGCGGGTTGTTCGACGTTTCGATACCACGGCATGACGATTGCATCCTTATAGTTCTCCGCATCGAATTTATATTTCCTTCTGACTTCATCCGTCGGCACACGTGGCATATTCTCCATATTCGCGACGACTTCTGTCACATATTTCATATTGATCGAGTACGTTCCCTCGTCTTTACACTTATTCAGAGGGACGATCAGAGTGTTGAGGGGTGCCGTGGCGCTCACATCGAATTCCAGACCGTTTTTACACATTTGGAGAACTTGAGTGAAGATGTAGTTGTGGAAGTGTTGAATGTCTTCCAGTTGACGCTCGGTTACACTCGTCTTTTTGGGTGCAGTCGTTAGGCGGACTGTCATGTTGCCTTGCCGCAAGAAGATTGGGAATGGAGGGATCTGGAAAATGAAATTTCCTGGGGGACAGGCGGAATTGAAGATACAGTTTTTCCAACAAAAAAATTCCGGAAATCGTAAAGTTACGGTTCCCAGTTTCCATTTCTCTGTCTGTCTTTCTGTTTGCTGTGTGTCCGGATGTCCAGACTTGACGCCCTGGGGGTTCCTGTATATGTTTCTCTGTCTGTCAGTGTGTCCGGATGTCCAGATGTCGAGAAAATCGTTTAAAACCTATACTTTTGTCGAAAATTGTGTGAGGAGATTTTTAATCATTGTCTGGCGCGCCTTCGGTCATTTTTCTTTTTGTTCTGTCTTCTATCTGTCTGTGTGTCCAGATGTCTCTACTAGGCTGGCGTGCCTTTGACGTGTTCATAAACGAAGGTTTTTCGTACAAAATTGATTATAATCCATATTTTTTCACCAGAAAAAGTCAATTTTTTTGTAAAATGTCGTTAGGCGGACTGTCATGTTGCCTTGCCGCAAGAAGATTGGGAATGGTGGGATCTGGAATATAGAGTGTCCGGATGCTGGATTTTTCAGAATTTACTGAATTTCAGCGTCTTTTTTCCGTATTTTATATTCATTTATCTCTGGAACTCAGTTTTCCGTTCCAGATGTACAAAAGTGTGTTAGTACGTCCAGATATCCTGATTTTGCCGGCTTTTCCGGTCCGGATGTTCTCTTTTCTGTCTATCTGTGAATCCAGATGTCTGATTGTCTATCTGTGTATCTGTGTGTCTGGATGTCTGTGCAAACTCGACTTTAACCGTCTGATAATCATGTTTTCAGAAGTTCAAACATCCACATATCTGTTCATCCGGTTGTCCCTGTCTGTGTGTCCAGATGTCTCTAGTAGTCTGGCGTGCCTTTGGCGTGTTCATAAACGATGTCTGCTGGTTTTCGTGTATTTTCAGATGAATCTATCAACGGATCAGAGTGAAATGTATGTTTTTTGAACTTTCTACGTCCTGGGACTCCAGATTTGAGATTTAGATGTCTAAATGTGTGTCAGCATGTCCGGATTTTCAGCGTTTTGAGAGCCAGAGGGTCAATATGATATCCGGATGTCCGGATGTCCGGAATCTTCGAAAATTTCAGGGATTTGATATCTAAAAATGTCTGTTAGACTAATTTTCGGTAGAAACTTCGATTTAGGAATCAAATGACATGTTGTCTGTCGATCTGTGAATCCAGATGTCCGATTGTCTGTCTGTGTGTCCGGATGTCTGTACAAACTCAACTTTGAACGTCTAGTAATCATGGGTTCACAGGTTCAAACCTCCACATGTCTGTCTGTTCATCCGGATGTTCGATTTGTTTTTTTTTAAACAAAATTACAATTTCAGATGATTTTCAGCATCTACCGGTCAGAATTTCAAAAATGTAGATACTTGTCGGTGATATGTCTGTTAGGATGTCCGAATTCCAGATTTTATGAACTATAGAGGTCTGTCTGTGTGTCCAGTTGTCCGGATGATAGCAAAAAACCTGGTTTTTGCACGGAAAATCTCTCCAAAATCGCTTTTGGGTGTCTTTTTCAGTGTTTTGGAATCCGATTTCACGATTTTATGCAATTTCTCCTCATTTTTCTCACCTTAGGAATATCCTTGGTACTCAAGAAGCCAAAACAATAATCGTATTCAACGGGATCCTGGAAAACCCGTCCCTTCGGATTCAGAATCGAATCGGGCTCTCTGAATCGTTCCAACTCAAGTGCATAGATATAACACTCCTTTTCCGGCTCCACACGCGATTCGTTGAGTGCTCGGGCGATCTTCTTATCATACAACTGTTTCCGTTTCGACGATCCCACTTTTAGAGCCATTCCAGGCGCGTATTCATCCGGCTCATCGTCGATATGCTCCAGAAGTTTCGCGATCGATTCACGTCCTTTCGGAAGTAGATTATCATCGAGTTCTCCTTTCAAATGCAATTGACGACACGCTTCAAGAGCCACAGCCATCTGGGCGGCCTTCTTATTCGGCATCGGATCCTTCAGAACGATGGCGTGTTTGATGGGAGAGTTGATGGGGAGAAGGAGTTCTGCACAGTACTTTGTGACACCTCGATCTTCGACTGGAATGATTCTGGAGTGGGGAACGAGACGGGTGAAGATATCGGATGGGAGTTTTGAGCAGTACCTGAAAATGGAAAGATTTGGGGGTTCGAAATTAGCGGTTTTGGAGTAGAAATCCTGAATTTTTTGAGTTTTCAGCTTTACTTTTTCACTGAAAAATTGTGAATTTCACTTATTTCTCGCTCAAAAACATGAAATTTTCTCATTTTCGGAGCTCAAAATTGAAACAGTTTGAAAGGCTTTCTGGAACAATTTTATCCATTTTTGAAATGGCTTTGGCCTTATTTTTCACGTAAAAAGCATCAAAAATGGCTAAATTTGTGTTAAATTTCGTGTTTTTTGGTAAAAACTGCTAGCTTTCCTTCAAAAAACCTCAAAAATTTCAGCAAATTCGATTAGGCGAACTGATTTTTAAGCGGGGAGATCTTAAAATAGCGGAAAGCGGAATTTCGCTATCAACCATGGTCCAGATGCCTTCTTGTATGTCTGCTCTTCCAAAAAATTGTCCGAATGTCTTCAAAATTCCGAGAAAAAAGACATCTGGACATCTCGACACACAGAAATCCGGTTTTTTATGATCTCAGAACTTTACAAGATCAAACTATCAAATTGTTGGCTTTATGTGATTCAGAGTTGTAAGGATTCCGGAATTCAGGTTTTTTAAAATTCTGATTTCCGGAACCCCGAATTCATTTTGTATTTCTGGTTCCAGATTTTCCATTTTTCAAAAAATCCCGTACCGATTAACCAACGCAATAGCATTTGACAATTTCAACTCGGCTCCAGTCGACTCGACGACATATGGTGGCATCAGATGGTCGACATCGTCCAGATTGAAGTCGATGGAGTCGTCTTCGGTTGGATTGTTGACGGTACGGTGGCGGCTTAGGAGAATCTGGAAATGGGAGGGGATTCAGAAGTCAGAATCAAAATGAGAAATTCTGGATTTTTGGTTTAGACGACGAAAATGGGATTCAGAATACAGAATACAAATTCTGTGATTCTGTATCCAAGATTCAAGATGTCAGATTCAAAGCTTAGAATTCAGGACTCCAGAATCCAGGAGTCAAAGAATCAGACTTAGGATTCAGGTTTTAATGATTCAGAAAACAGAATTCCGCGCCACACGCCTTAGAATCCGGTGTTAGGAATACAGAATACTGCATCTGGAATTCTGAAACAGCGAATCGAGAATTCAGAACTGAAAATCTAGAATTTTGGTCAAAATTTAGGGATTCAGAAGCCCGATAGCTCCAGAATCTCCATTTCTTCCCACACCTTCTCAATCTGCTGAAAATCCTTCAAAGCACTGTGACGGTGAGGATTCAGAATACAGTAACAAATCAGGAGATTCTGGACTTCTGGTTTAGATGCCGAATATGGCATTCAGAAGTCAGAATACTAAATCTGTGATTCGGCATCCAACGGATTCAGAATTCAGAATTCAGGACTAAGATTATAGAATTCTTAAGTTAAGAAATTCAAGATTAGGAATCAGAATACAGGATTCTGGTTTATATGATTCTGAATTCCGCGCCCAACTCTCCAGAATTCAATTTTGAATATCAGGAATCCAGGATACTGTATCTGGAATTCCGAGACGTAGAATCGAGAATTCAGAAGCTTTTTTTGGTCAAAATTGAAGGATTCAGAATTCAGAGAAATTCCAGAATCTGTTCAATTTCAGAATTAGGAATCCAGGATACTGTATCTGAAGTTCTGAAACGGAGAATGAGAATTCTAGAATTCTGGTCAAAGTTCAGGAATTCAGAAGTCCACACCTTCTCAATCTGTTGAAAATCCTTCAAATCACTATCACACGCTGGAACATCCTTATGATCCACCATAACCACATATCTCGATCCCATCTTCCGAGCTCTTCCCTTCGATTGAACATATGAACGCATGTCGAGTGGACGATCGAATTTAATGACGAGATTACACTGTTTCACGTCGACACCTTCCTCCAAAACGGACGTCGCAATCAGCACGTTGATCTCGTTCTTATGGAAACGGCGGAGAGCCTGCAAATGTGATTTTTGACTAGTTTTTCTAGAAAAATGGGCTGAAAATGAATATTTATGAGTTTTTGTCAAAAAACCAGTAAAAAAGGTAAGCGATGACTGGAAATGTGTTCCTTTTGTTGGCTTTCGAGTGAAAAATGATTAAAAAATGTTCCTTTTCACTGATTTTTTCGATTTTCCGAAAAAAAAACTGGCTGGGAATGACATTTTTAGGAGAAAATCGGAATAGGGGGAGAATTTGAGTTTTGGACGAGTTTTTCGAGAAAAATGGGCTGAAAATGAGCTTAAACCACTTCAAATTCTGATTTTCGCCAAAAATTCCAGTTTTTCGCCAATAAATAGCTTGAAAATCAAGATTTTTGGTTAAAAAACTGATTGAAAAGGCTTGAAAATAGGGGAGATATATCAAGCGACCACAATTTCAGAGCCTACATCATAGAATTTCAGACATTTTATCTGAAGCTGAAAACCCCGGATTTTTAACTGAAATTCCTCACTTTCTAATGAGAAAACTTGATTTTTCTCAAGTTTTCGAAGAATTTCATCAAAAAATTCGGCTTTTTACCGGTATTTCAATGAATTTCAACTCAAAATCACGTATTTTCAATTTAGAATCTCAGTTTCAGAACCTATATCATAGAATTTCAGACTTTTGACCCGCAGCTAAAAAACTATAAATTCTAGCTGAAATTCCTCATTCAATTATCGAGAAATTGAGGTTTTTCGATAATTCAAAGAGAAATTTCAGTCAGAATTTGTAGTTTTTCATCCGCACGTCAAAAGTCTGGAATTATATGATATAGGTTCTGAAACTGAGATTCTAAACTGAAAACAAGTGTTTTTGAGTTGAAATTCATAGAAAAACCGGAGAAAAGTCGAGCTTTCTGATCAAATTTTTCGAAAACTTGAGAAAAATCTAGTTTTCTGATTAGAAAATGAGGAAATTTCAGCTAGAAATCCTAGTTTTTCAGCTTCAGATCAAAAGACTGAAATCCTTTGGTGTATACTCTGTAATTGTGGTCGCTTGATACATTTTCCCTATTTTCTATCCTTTTCAATCAGTTTTCCAACCAAAAATCTCGTTTTTCTAGCTATTTATTGGTGAAAGACTGGAATTTTTGGCAAAAATCAGAATTTGGAGACTGATTTTCAGTCTGCTTTACTCGAAAATCAAGCGAAACTCATCTGAAAATGTCAGTTTTTCGTCTGAAATTTATTAAAAAAAAGGTTTTGAAAAAAAGATTTTCAATTTCCTTCCCCCACATTTGCTTACCTCCGTCTGTCTCTTATGTAATCCCTGATTATCAGAATTCGCGAGATTCTGTCCACTCGCTCCGACGACATAATCCGATTGAACAAATTTGAATTTCGTCTCCCACTGTCTGACATTTCGTATCATTACGTAGAGAGCGTAGGCGATATATCTCTGATCGACAAACACGATGGCTGATAGTTTCTCAGGAACTTCTCGATTCATTCGTTTTATTTGGAATTCTGGGTCAAACATTTCCAGCGATTCGAAGAGACGAACGAAACGTTGTGGGACGAATTTCTCGAGATCCGCGAGTGATCGCACTTTTCTCATCTGAAGTAGAAAAAAATAGAGAAATTATAGATTTTCTAGTGAAAATTCTGTGATTTTTCGGGATTTTCAGCCCAGAATATTGATTTTTACACTGATATCTGTGAAGATCTGTGAATCCAGATGTCCGATTGTCCATCTGTGCCTCTGTGTGTCTGAATGTCTGTTCGTTTCTCGAAGTTCAGTACAAACTTAACTTTAGTCATGTTTTCACGTTCGGAATGGTAAATCCACCAAAAATTAAGGTGTTTTCAGTGAAAAATGAAAGTTTTTAGCCATTTCTTGCTTAATAACTCAGTGTTTCCCCCATTTTCTTTTCTAAATATGTACATTTCACATTTTTCGAAAACTCTTGCTCGAAATCTGCTCATTTTTGTCATACATGTGCGAGTTTCTGTAGTTACAGAAATCCGTAGCTCGAAATTTTTTTGGGAGGGGGGCGTAGCCGAAAATTTTTTCTGGGAAAATTTGCCAGTTGGTACACCAGCTCGAAATTTTTTCCCCCACGAGGTACCTTAGGTCAACATTTTTATTTTTGCCGTTTTACAGAATTCTGCCACATGTATGATTTTTGTCTAATTTTCATGATTTTCAGTCCTTTTTCAAGCAATTTCACACTGAAAACAGTGAAATCTCAGGCAATTTTCAGTAGACAACTCATTTTTTGTTTAGTTTTTATTGTTTTCTAAGTATTTTCAGTTGAAAAACTGGTAAATTTTCACTATTTCCGGCTGAAAAATCTCTGTTTCCCCCCTTACCTCTGGCTCCAACAATCTCTTGACCGTCGTCATCGATGTCTTCGCCAAATTCAGGAAAAGGAGTGCCTTATCGGGTAGAATTTGTGATTTCGTCAGTTTCGACAACTCCTTTTCCCACATTGCAGCGATTTTCCAGGCGGCCCACGGACCGAGTTGTCTCAACACGGCTTTCGTCGTTTTCAGTGAGTCACGGATCGATCGACGTGGATCCAAATCGAGATCCGGATGGAATACGGTAGTGTGATTGACGAATTTCTCCGTGTCGAGGAGGAGTTCCATGATGGTTTCATAGTGGGGGAGGGGGAGGTTCTCGGTTTCAAAGTCACGGCAGAGGACGAGTGCTTCGAATGGTTTTGCGCCGTATTTGGAGAGCTGGAAATGGGAAATTCAGAATTGGAGAATCAGAGATTCAGAATCTTGAATTCAAGAACGGTATGTTCTGGATACGTAGCTCAAAGTTTAGATTGCAAGATTCAGAACTGGATTCAAGATTCAGGATTCAGGATTCAGAATCCTAACGTCAAGATACAGAAATCGAGATTCTGGATTCAAAAATTAGGAATTCAGAATCACGACGTCAAGAATTCAAGATTCAGGATTCAGAATTCAAGATTCTAGGATTCAGAATTCAAGATCCTGAATCTAGGTTTCCAGTATTTAGGATTCAGAATCTTGAATTCAGAATTTAAGACTCAGAGTTCAAGATTCAGGATTCAGAACCCTGACGTCAAGATACAGAAATCGAGATTCAAGATTCAAGAATCGGGGATTCAGAATCCTGACGTCAAGATTCTGAAACTATGATTCAGGATTCAAGATCCAGAATTTAAAATTCTGAATTTAGGATTCTGATTTCAAGATTCTGAATCTAGAATTCAGAATTCAAAGTTCAGATTTCCGAAGTCAAGATTCAGCATTCAGAATTTAAGATTCTGAATTTAGGATTCTGAATTCAAGATTCTGAATACAGGATTCAGAACTCAAGACAAGATTCAAAAATTAGGATTCTGAATTCTGACGTCAAGATGGGGAAATCGAGATTCTGGATCCAAGATTCAAAGATTCAGAATTCAGGATTCAAGATTTTGGAATCAAGAATCAAGATTCTAAACTCGGTATCTAACGCCTAGGAATTCAGGACCCCGACTTTTGATTTCAAGATTCAAAAGTTAGAATTCAGAAGACAAAACTTCAAATTTTGGGATTCTGAATTCATAGAGCATCGATTCCAGATTTTGAATTTTAAGATTCTGGACTTGACGCTCAGAATCCAAAAGGTTTCAGAATTCGCTATATCGAATTCAGGAACAGTGATTCTGAATTCTGAAAATCAGAATTCAAGACGCTGGGTTTCGAAATCAGAGTCCAAAACCTAGAATTCAGGATTCAGGGCTCTGAATTTGTGAATCTGAAATCAGGATTCAGAATTCAGAATCCGGATTTAGATTTCACGAATTCTGGTACAGAGAATCAGGAAATAAAATTGTGATTTTCAGAATGCGATCTCCAGATTTTCGGTTTCAGATTCTGAAATTCAGAACTTCGGGATAATGTCTTTCTAATGCAAAACTAATAAATTCTTGACGAATTTCAGCAAATTTCAGTCCAATTCCTCATACTTACCGTAACCAAATCACTGGCCGTCTCAATGACACTATCAAGAACTGATTCCAATTTATTCAACTGCTCCGTCAACTTCTCTGGTGCCACTTTCTCCTTGATAAGACTCGCAGTGAGACCAAGAACTCGTGGGACTAGATGGCCGGCCTTCTTCAATTCCTTGTATTTTATCATAATCAATCGATATGGATGTTTTGATCCGAGTGCGTGATGACATTCGTCGAAAATGAGAACACAAGTATCCTGTAGTTTCACATACGCGTGATTGATCAGATCCAGAAGACATTGCGCTGTGATGACGACCACATGATTGTGTCTCATGAACTCATCACAACTCTCTGGACTCTTCCATAACTCTGTACTCGTCATTCCGTGAACTTGACCAACTTTGAAACTTGTGTGCACTTCGATGTGTTTCGCTTGTTGTTCAACGAGGTTTACTGGAAAAATAATTGAGAGGTGGGGATTTTTAGGACTTTGGAGCAGTTTTTGACTTAAAAAATCATAAAGTAATCGATCCAAACTCGATTTTTTTACTCAAAATTATCAAAAAATCTAATTTTTCGTGATTTTTTCAAAAAATCTCAAGTTTTCTGCCTTTTTCCACATTTCCGCTCTCCTTCAATCTTGGCGAAAAACGCAAAAACATGAAATTTCTAAATTTTTAGTCCAGAAACGCGATTTTTAATGATTTCTCAAAGTTTTTTGAGCTAAAAACGCATTTTCGGGGTTATTTTCTGTGGGAAGTCATTTTTTCGCTATTTTGAGCATAATTCAAGATTGTGATTCTTAGAATTTCAGCCAATTCTTTGATATTTCGTGATTTTTCTTCAATTTTCATAATTTTTTCACGAAAAAAACACAGTTTTACATTATTTCGGCCCAAATTTCCGGATTCTGACTAGTTTTTCATGAATCTCAGCCAATTTTTCACTTCTTTTTTGTGATTTTAGGTAATTTTTTCTAATTTTCCTCATTTCTTGACCCTGCTGGCTCGTTTTATGAATTTTTAGCCGATTTTCAACGATTTTCTACCTTTTTCAACAATAAAAAAGGCTCGTTTGCCTCCTTGACCATACGGAGCGAACATTTGTACTCCATACTCTTTGAGCAGGAGAACTGCGATGAAAGTCTTTCCAGATCCCGTGCCCAACTGGACAATCGTATTCTTTTTCGACGCCTTATCCAACAGTTCAACCTGATAGTCTCTCGGATTGAAACATTGCAGATCCGGTCGCATCCGGACCATTTTTTGGTCTGAAAATGAGAAAATTTGAGGAAAATTCGTGAAAAACGGGGGAAAATGACGAAATATTGGGGAAAATGAGTGAAAAACACTGGAAAAACTAATTAAAAGTAATTATTTTTATAGGATATTCAAGAAAATATCATTTTTTATAAGAAACATTTAAACAATTTGCAGAAAAACAATTTTTCCAGAAAAATCCAAATTTTCACATAAAACCACACATCTTCAGCTCTGAATCCCACTTTTTATTAAAAGAAAACAGGAAAAAAGTCAAGAAATCCATTTTACAAAAAAATATAAAAAATCAAAAAATTATTTTTCACTTCAAAAAAACCTTCAAAGCGAACATTTTCCACGATTTTGGGGTTAAAAAATAGGGATTTTTAAATCTTCATCTCCAGAAACCTTGAAAAAGCCAAAATTTTCAGTCAAAAACTGAAAATTCAAGCCAAAAACAAGTTAAAGTGAGCAATTTTCGAGTCCCGCCCTCGATAATGCAAGTGCGCTCTATTGGACAACTGTCTGCGTCTCTTCGAATTGGCGGGAGATAGAAGAATTTGAAAAAGGAGATTTTAATTTTTTTAAAGATTTGTAATGTTTCACGGGGTTTCGGGATGAGTAGTGAAATTAAACGCGCTCCGCTGAAATCAGCTAAAATTTTAGCGCGAATTTCAAAATAATTTTTTTATTTAAAACTTTTATTTGTTTTATTAAACTTTTTCCATCGTGATATGAAGGCGGAGAATCACAGGGTCTAGTGGTGAGTAGTGAAATCGTATGCGCTCCACTAGACATTGGCGGCAAATTCAAATTTTAATTTTTTCAATTCGCTGTTTCACTGTGGCATTTTGATACGCAGCTTAATCGGCCGCTTTTCGAGCTGGCTTATGCCCGTTTTTGCTCATTTTTGGCCAGTTTTTCGACTGTCCCGCATATTTTCATGATCAATTCTATTAATAAAATAAACAAAAATTTTAAATAAAAAATTCATTTTGAATTTCGCGCTAAAATTTTAGCTGATTTCAGCGGAGCGCATACGATTTCACTACTCACCCCTAGACCCTGTGGAGAATGTCTTAATTGAGCTGAGAAACAAAGTAAGTGTTTTTAAGCCCATCATTTTTATCACAACAGCGTCCCACTGCAAACGAGATAGTCTCGGCGAGAGACGCAGAGCTTTTCCTTACGACGATACAAAATTCCACTGCTTTTGATCTCTTTTCTCTATTTTTTAATCATATTTTGTTAATTATTAAGAAAAATTGTGAAAATAGATCAAAAACTCTAAAAATTTGGTTCGGCTCAAGAAAAAACTCAGCATCTGCCGCCAATACCCTCTCGTTTGCGGTTGGGCGCAGTTGTAAAAAGGGGTGGGCTGCTAATAGAACAATTTCAAAAAATATAGTAATTATTTCAGAAAATACGAGTCAAGCTGTGTGATTTCGGCGACGCAAGCAACATCAGAGAGCCAGCAAGAAGACGTTCCAGTTTTTTGAACTTCTTTCTTCCTGCTGCTCTTCCGCCTTTCTGCGAAGCAGAGGATCACTGCCACGTGGCTGTCTTATGCGTGAAACTTCTGAAAGATCTTTCATGCATTCCGCGACGCAAATCGGTGTTCTGGGCTTCCCACATCGTAAGTTTTTACAGAAAATTCTCGAGTATACAATGAAATTTCAGACTCAATTCAAATTTCCGAAACTGGAGGAGGAACACCAATGGATCGAGCTGATTTGGTTGAATCTTTGCGCCTGCTTCGATCAGAAGAGCACCAATTTCTCCTTCATCAACACGTTCTTGAACGCTGCGATTCCTGACTTCTGCAAGGAATCGGATCTGGACTACGGTGCGAATTCAGATGGAAAGCTGACATTGGAGATGGCCTCCCTTGACGATTCCTAAAATCAAAACATTCATCATGTACTATCCCTTTTTTCATTTTTTTTTCTTCTAATTTAAATATTCCTCTGAATTGTCTCTTTTTTTAAATCAATCAAATATCATTCATACAAATATCATTCAAATATCATACATATCATTCAAATAATTCAAATATCAATTGCTTTTCAAATCTTCAAATTTATTTTCATTTCAAAATCTTTCTTTCATCAATCACTTCATCTAGAGTTCTATTTTGTAGCAGTTCTATTTTTCCAAGTTCTAAAGTCAAGTATTATAAATTCACGACACCGCGCCGCATGGCTTTAAAGGCGCATCTATTTTGTTCAAAATGGTCTCGAAGCGAAAAGCATTTTTTATATTTATTTTTAGACCTGCAAAGCTCGAAAATACGGTATTTGATCTTTTTCAACTACGAGACCATTCCGCGAAATTTCTAATAAACTAGATGCACCTTTAAAGACATGCGGCGTGGTGTTGTGAATTTATAATACCCCCGAAAAGATAAATCATTTATTCAAGTTCATTTCGAAACATTACGAATATAGTTGCATTTTTGTAGTCAGAATCATTTTTTATTTTCGTGTGTACAATTCCCGCCACATTTTGTTATCTTTGTTATTTTCATCTCATTTTTTCATTAACTCGGTTACTGTAGTTCTACATTGAATCATACGTCATTTCTGTTGATTATTACTTACAAAGAAAGTTTTTGAAGACGTCACTTTCAAACTACCTATAAAATTGGTTATAGGTATTTTCGACCACGAGGAGTCCATTTCTGCAGTCGAAACCTGCTAAATACCCCTGCGAGCCGAGTTATGAGCTCTCAAACTTTTCATATGCTTAATCTTTTACCCATGGAATTCTAAATCAGCGGTATATAAGCTACCACGCGGTTCAATTTGTGTTTGCCAGCGGTTTACCTGTGCTTGTATGTGGCGAAAAACGAAAACATCCTGCAGAAATGGACTCCTCGTGGTCGAAAATACCTATAACCAAATTTAATGGTCGTTTGAAAGTGGCGTCTCCAAAGACTTCCCTTTTTAGATGTTTGTCAACTAGAATCAACTGATAAGAATCAGTATCAAAAGTTCAGATATTAGGGTGTTTCATAAGTCTTTGCACTTTTTCTATCAATTTTTCATCAATTTTTTCTTAATGAGAAAAGAGTTCTAATAAGTTATATATTGTCCATGAGTACTGATCACATCTTGCCAACGTTGTGGTAGTTGGGCAATACCAGCCGCGTAGAACTCTGGCGGCTGCGAGCTGAAGAAGTTATCAAGGTATGATTTCACATGGATTCGATCATCAAATTTTTGTCCTGCTAACGAGTTTTGCAATGATCTAAAAAGATGATAATCAGTTGGAGCAAGGTCTGGAGAATACGGCGGGTGGGGTAGAACTTCAACTCCCTGAGCCTGTAAGAAGGTGCGAGTCTTGATAGCAGTGTGTGGGCGAGCATTGTCATGCAGCAAAACTAAATGATCGATTCCTGGGCGAGAGAAGCGATGGGATTGGATCATTTTTTGGAGTTGTTGACAGTATATGTCTGCTGTAATTGTGGCACGATCCGGAAGGAGTTCGTAGTAAATGACCCCGTTGCTGTCCCACCAAACTGATAGCATCACTTTTTTCTCATGCAACTCTCCTTTCTGGTCCGTCAACGGTTCTTCATCATCCAATACCCACTGTTTCTTTCTTGTATGGTTTACATAAAGAACCCATTTCTCATCTCCCGTTACAATATCAAAAATCCAATCGAAGCTACGCTTGCGACTGAGCAAAACCAACGACAGGTCACATCTAAGCTTCATTTGAGCATCAGTCAGTTCATGAGGAACAACTTGTTCGTATTTTGCTGTTCTTCAAGATTCCTTCAGATGACTGATTATTGTTGCGGAGGAAGCTCCAGTATGTGAAGATACTTCACGTACACTTGATCTTGGCTCTTCCTCCAAGACATCAGAGATATCATCGTCTATATCTAAACGAGGGCGACCAGAACGAGACTTATCATCAAGATTGTAATCTTCTTCTTTGAAGTTCTTGAACCAATTTGCTGCTGTCCTATAAGATATTGGTTCCTCACCAAGAATTCCGCATATATTTCGATGTGTTTCCTTTGCAGTCAATCCTTGGAGATATCCTAATAGAAAACATCCTTTGAGAGCATGGCGGTCGTTGGCGAGTATTTCTGCCATGGTAAGCTGTTCTGGGGACTTGCAAAACAGAAATGTTTCTTGAGAGTAACAGTACTAGTTAATAAAAAAAAAAGTTCGAAAAAATGTCACGGGGTCAAAGCGCAGTACATTGAAAAAAAAGTGAAAAGACTTATGAAACACCTTAATAAAACAGTCATGAGTATACATTTTCGGTTCTTCACATACTTGCAAACCGGGCCGAAACGGGCCGAAACGGGCCGACACGGGCCGGCGCGTAACTCGCTTCAAACTCAACATTATGAGCTGAAAAATATACCAAAATGTAGATCTCGACGAGTTCTATGCTCGTGACTTACTACGGGCCGGATGGCTATTCGTTATTGTGCCACGGGCCGGCAAAAAGTGCCAAAAAACGGGAAAATGGCCGAAAAAGCCATTCTAGCCCGGCCCGCGGCACAATAACGAAAGGCCATCCGGCCCGTAGTAAGTCACGAGCATAGAACTCGTCAAGATCTACATTTTGGTATCTTTTTCAGCTCATAAAACTAAGTTTGAAGCGAGTTACACGCAGGCCCGTGTCGGCCCGTTTCGGCCCGGTTTGCAAGTATGGTTCTTCAGTAAGACATGCTCTTATAAATTAAGCCGGGTCCGAAACATTTCGAGGTAGTCTATTTCTGGAACAGCTTGATATCCCATTTATTCAATGTTCGGCTACTGTAACCACAGAAAACCTACAGTAATCTAGTCGCTGAGAAAGAGGAAGCACTTCTTTTTTAAAAGTTTCTTTATCAAAAATAACAATTGAATTAACAATTAAAGAACATTTGAGATCAATGACAATCCTTGGTTGCGATGTGAAGTGATAATCCCAGAGTGCCAACTGAAAGTGCAGCAGATACAACACAAAGCCATGCGGAGTAACCCAACTGAAAATATATTTGAATTGAACTCAAATCAATATTTAATACTCACTGTAAATGTTACTATACCATTATTGAATGCCGTTTCATTGACACCAATTAGAATAACAGCAGTAATTGTATTACCAATTATAAATACTGAAGTCAATGCAAGACTTTGAAACCGTTTTCGCATCCCACATGAATATCCGGATTGATGGACTCTATGACTGAAAATGAATTGGTAAAAGAGACATTCTAAATGGAAACAACACTTACAAAATCATCAAAAAATTGAGAGCCATGAGAATGAAAAGAGCAAATGAAGTGAACATAAGGATACTTGCTGCATTGAACCACCCTGGGTTTTCCTGAAAATTTGAAAATTATTCTGAACTTTTTTAATTTAAGAAAGAAAACACCTACAGTATAATAGGGAACAATTCCTATGGAAGCACTTATCGAAATACCTCGAGCAGAGGCTGTTTCGACAATCCAAGCCGGTGTAAATACTCCAACTCCATTTAAAATAAAACTGATCGCAATGATAACACCAAGAATTGAAATCTTTTGATCAGCCATTTCACTTGGAGTGAATGAGAATACGAGTGGAGGATGGTCTTTTATTCATTTGACTTATCAGTTCAAGTATACTGTCGCGTTGATGTCATTTCACATGGTAAATTTAATCTGAAAACGATAATTTTGCAATATTGTGTTACTCATTTAATGCATTTCTACATATCATGACGTACAGAGTTCTGATTATTTATTTTGGAAGATGATTTCCAATACTGAAGGATACCTTAGGGAAATTTTACTTCCGACTTCCGTCATTTCATAACTCTGAAATTTAGGAAGAATACATTTTGGAGAAATACATGGAAAAATGGTCTGAAAAGACAGAAAACGGGCTAACTTTCCACTGATTTTTGCAAATTTAATAACTTTTTTTTTGAAGTTTTTGAAAATTTGGGAAAAAATCTACTTCCGACTTCCGTTTTAGAAAAATCTCTACCGCACAACTCTGCTAACAAACACCAGGTTCAGTGTGTATGTTTGTCATAGTTGTCAAGGCCCGGGCCGGACCGGTTGAACATTTTCAAGGCCGGCCCGGCTTCAAAAAATGGCCCAATTTTTCAATTTTTCATCGAAAATTTGAATTTTTCGCGAAAAAATACAGAAATTTTCTGAAAAAAATTTTTTTTTTGAAAAATTTTGAAAATTTGACTTTCGCTCCAATTTGCCCGGGCTTTGACAACTATGATGTTTGTATTTCGCCGATCCTACCGCATTCTCAACTGAACCGATTTACTTTGAGGGTGGACCAAAAGGACCCTGCTCAAAATGTATTTATAAGAGCATGTCTTACTTAAGAACCGAAAATGTAAACTTTTGACTCATCTTACTGAACTTTTGATACTAATTCTTATCAGTTGATTCTAGTTGACACACATCGAAATTATCTATAATAGATAGAAATGACGTATGAACATTCATGTTCTTCGAAACGGAATAACCTGAAACGATTGTGAAGTTTATGAAGTGGGAAACACTGGTTTTAACGTTTCGTAATGTTTTGAAATGAAGAAAACTGGAAATAAATGATTCACCTTTTCACACCCTTCAATGATTTGAAATCAAAAAATCACCGCACTGGCTACGTTTTACGACAAACTTGTTTCTGATAAGAGAGTGATCGAAAAGTATCATTGAATGAGTGTAGATCGTACTAATAATGACTCATCAGAAGTTCTTTGAATCCTGATTGCTTCTGCTTCCGTATTTAATGCAATCGAAGATTTCACACCGGGTTGGATCGTGGATTCATTTGGATTTCCAGCTTGAACTGTTCTATTCAATAGTTAAGATGAACACTCGGCGTCCTTGCAACCTCGCTCTACCAAAACCAAAGAATGTTGTGTGCGAAACTGAGAGAAAAATATTCGGTGGATCACAGTTGAGTTGCCGATGGCAAGGTACCTCCGTAACCCTGTAGTTATCTGAGTCATCACAATAAATACGCAACGACACTCCGCCAAAGGCTCACGCGCCTACCGTAACCTCAGCGCGTCAGTTCACGTGGACACGTGTACGCCACGTGGCAAAAGTAGTTTCTGAAGTCGGTTGGCTTTCAGAGTTAGTTCTAGTTTTAGCGTTGGTTGTTTTAACTTTTGTTTCGTACGTTTTACGCTCTCTTATTCTAATTTCTTGCAATAAAGTAAATTTAATGTAAGAAACTGTGTTTATTGTCGTCTTATTTAATTCGGAACCTATCACCCCGTATTTATACGCGGGCAACTATTGTTCACTCACACCTTACTTGCCACATATCATAATTGCCCTACCATCCATCACACCTGTCATCACACTTGTCACCTTTCCCACCACCAGTTGACCACTCACACATTGCCAATCTTGCCTAGTTGTCCTCACATTGTCAGTTGCCTTTCTTATTTTCTTGTTCTCATCGGTGAACCCTTACTATGTCAGATCGACTTCTCAGTGAGTTTCCTGATTCAGTTTGAAATAAAAAGCCGAAAGGGTATTTCTATGGAGCGCAGTTTTTAGAACTTTGCCGAGCTAACAAAAAATGTTCTAAAAACCATCAAAACGATCAAAAAATTGCAGAGTATGGCTATCACTTCTGTCGACAAGAGCGTGAAGTGCCGTTCGTTCGGTGGCGATGACGACGAGCTCCCTCAATATACTCCTGGAACGTGCCTTCTAGTTCGAGTTGGTGGCACCAGAAGACTCGAATCAAGAGCTCATCGTCATCGGGCTCCACCACACCAAAGAAGAAGAAGAAGTCTCACGAGTCACGACGGGATCGGAGGATTGGAGCGAAGCAGCGCCGGTCGCCAATTTCGAAATGTCTATTAGACACTGGATCCAGCACCATGACTCTCACCGCCAATTGCACCGGAAGACACGCGAAACAGCTCATCGAAAAGATCGTCACACCACACATCAACGTCGACTCTCCTCTGGTCATGGATAGTGACACGTTGGGGATGATATTGACATGCAACTACAAGTCATTGATAGTAGGGAGTCCCTCGATGCCTGAGGACCTCAGGCTGATGGGACGAGGAAACCATATAAGATGGCCGAATCCAACGTTGAATCTATTGATGCTCGGTGCGACACTTTTGACAGCAAGGCCATCAATCGATTCCTGAAGCTGTGGGCTGGGATTTAAGCCGTCAGGATTGGAAATAGAGTTCACGATGCCGACGCCGTCCTTCAGAGGCTTCCACATCAATTGAAGCCATTGGAGTCGATCACCAGATTCCGCCACTCGGCGTTTGCTGGGGAAATCGTGATTAATGGAGGATGCTTCACCAGACAAATAATGGAAGAAAAGAGGCGATCATCATCTTCACGGCCACTGAAGAGGGAACTCGATTTGAGTCCCGAAACTTCTTTAATTCTCTTCATTCTTAATATTTTACCCAACTTATTGATAAATATCTGAAATTTTCCTCTCAAAAAATGTTTTTTGTTAGCAGCCCACCCCCTCTTACAACTGCGCCCCACCGCAAACGAGAGAGTATCGACGAGAGACGCAGAGATTTTTTCTCGCGCCGACAGTTATTTTCACCGTTTTTGACCTATTTTCGCTATTTTCCATAATTTTCCCGGTAAATTGTTACGAAAAAAGCGAAAATAGGTCGCAAACTGTGAAAATCTGTGTCGGCGAGAAATAAACTCTGTTTTTCTCGTCGATACTCTCTCGTTTGCGCAGTTGTAATAAAAATGTTCGACTAATAAAATGAGTTCACAGGATTTAATGAGTATAAGTACATGAATTTCTCTCAAATTTCTTCCTATCCGTACCTAGAAGACACACAAGAATAGACTGGTTAGCACCCTAGATAAGCAAGAATTAGTGTAATTTATAGATATGATTATCTTCTGTCGTCTTATCCGCATTCTTCGACCACCACTTCTCGAACGTCTTCGTCAGGGAGAACAGTTTGAGCCACGGGGTGAACGATTCGGGTTCTCTTTTCATCCACAATTTCAGCTCATCCAATCCGACCTCTCGTATCTCTGCCACCTCATTCTCATTTATCTGACATCGATCTCTTCCAACTCCTCTCAAAATCAGCGCGTAATCCAACTCATGCTCTCCCCACGGTGCATTCTCCATCTCCGCCTGATAGATATACCGTCCGGACATCTGGAATTGTGACGTCGCGATTCCGGTGATTCCCAACTCGTGTTCCAATTTTCGGATCGCCGCTCGCTTCGCTCCGGTGACACCGTCCATTTCTTGTCGGGTGTGGAGGGGGTGACTGCAGCACGTGTTCGTCCACAGGTTTGGAAACGTTATCTGCAAAAAATGAGAGAATTTTTCGGAAAATTCGTGCATTTTGACTCAAAACACGATTCTTGCGGCAATTTTGCAAAAGTGGGCGTGACCTAGAAGTGGGCGGAGCCTTGCTGACTCAGTTTTGCACCTAGAGCGCATGAAAGACTCAGAAACTGCGCCCCAGCTTTTTTTTACACAAAAATGAGGAAAAACATGAAACAACTGGGTTTCTGCGGCAATTTTGCAAAAGTAGGCGTGGCCTAGAAATGGGCGGAGCTATTGTGCTTGAGTGGTCTAGAAATCTCCCTTTTTTGTTGGAAAAACTACTCAAAACTCGATTCTTGCGGCGATTTCGCAAAAGTGGGCGTGGCCTAAACGTGGGCGGAGCCATTGATGTGAAATTTGTAAATTAGAAACTGCGCCGCAACTTTTTGCGAGTTCGCGCGGCAATTTTGCAAAAATGGGCGTGGCCTAAAAAGTGGGCGGAGCCTATTCTATTCATTTTCTCAAAAAAATGCATGGGTCATTAAGAAACTGTGCCGCACCTACTTTTACACAAAATTAACTAAAAACACGAAAAAAACTCGACTCGTGGCAAATTTTGAAAAAGTGGGCGTGGCCTAGAAATGGGCGGAGCCTATACCTTTTCAGCACTTCGTTTCTGCATCAATAACTTGTTGTCAGCGGTGAACGAGAAGACGGAGAAGGCGCGATGAAGTATTACTGAAAAATTAAACATTTTTTCAATGTCTGGCGTACCGTTGACGCGTTTTCTCGAAAAAGATGTCTGTATGCGGTTCCGTGGTGTCCGGATGTCCGGAGACTCTATTTTTAGCGAAAAAAGGTGATTTTGACAGGTTTTTCGTGTTTTTTCGGTTGAAAATCATCAATTTTCCAATCGAAACACCCAAAAAACCGCTGAAAAAAAAACTCACACTGGTCTGAGCAATGAGCCGCCCGTTTGCTTATCGCCCCAATAATTCGATCATTCTCGTCGACACATATACATTTTTCTCGCATATACTCGACTTGTTGCGCGTCGTAGTTGGCGAGTTCGACGCGGCGCGGTGCCAGTTGGGAGAGCGCTCGTAATGAGGGTTTCATCGGGGAGGGGAAAGAGGATTTTCTGCAATTAAAAACTTTTAAAAATAATTTTAAGCTGAAAAATTGATCAAAAATCAGAATTTTTCATCTAAAAATGAATAAAAATCACAAAAAATTCAATTTCCATCTTGTCCGAGAGGACTACACGAACCAGTCTACTGGGGCGCGTTTGCATTATTTTCAAAAATCAATTTTTTGAACCGAAAAAATTCAATTTTCGAGCTGAAAAAAGGGTTTTCAGATATGAAAATCGCCAAAATAACGATAAAATCAAAATAAAAATTAATAAAAATCAATAAATCATATATTTTTCACAAAAAAAAAAACAGAAAAAAACCGTAGAAGCTTGATATCACGAAAACGAAAAAAAAACAACAAAAAATTGCAAAAAAACATGATTATAATTTATGGATTGGCTTTTCGATGTTCGGCGACACACGACGTCGTACAGAAATTGAAGTGGGAGTATTGGAATGGAGTGGGTGGGAGGAGCGTTCCGCACTGAAAAAATGAATTTAAAATCGGAATTTTTTGAACAAAAATCGCTGTTTTTCAGTCAAAATATGCAATTTCTAACGGAATAATCATCGAAAATCGCTACTCTGCAGTCAAAATATGAATTTTTGAGGAAAAAATCATTAAAAATCTGAAATTAAAAAATCGCAGTTTTCCGTTAAAATATGCATTTTCTAATGGAAAATCTTCAAAAATCTGAAATTTCTGTACAAAAATCGCATTTTTTCAGCCAAAATATGCAATTTTTAATGGAAAAATCAGCTTTTCTACACTAAAAAATCAATTTTTCGACTCGAAATCCAAAAAAATCCATAAAAATCCAAAAAGATACCTGATGACACCTCATGACTGGCGGAAGTCCAGCGAGCCGTCTGTCCACAGCCATCGCCCGTTTCTCTCTTTCACTCATTTTCACATATTTCTCTCTTTCAGCCGCCTCTTCTGCCTCTTTTCGGGCCTCCTCCTTTTTCGTTTTCTCTTTTTCCTGAAAATGCGAATATTGATAAGGAGAGGGGACGGGGGTCGCCATGGAGATCATAACTTATTCATTGCATTTTTCAGTATTTTGAAGATTTAGGAGCGTAGAAATGCTCATTCGAGTCTGGCGCGCCTTTGACGCTTTCTTACTCTTTTGTAAAGCTACACTTATTGTCAATTTCTACGGAGTCTGGCGTGCCTTGGACGCGTTTTTAGATTTTCTGTCTGTGTGTTTGTCAATCCGAATGTCTACTATCCTGCTAACACATGATCTGGCATGCCTTCGACGCATTTTCCTCGCTTGATTTGGTTTTCGAAAATTCAACAATCTGGAGCACATTTGACGCGTTTCGAAATCATAATTTTCAGAATTCTGTGTTGATCTGTTCCCAATGGATAGTCTGGCGCGGTTTTATCGGATTTCTGGATTTCTATGTCAGTCTGTGTGTCTCTGAGTCTCGATATCCGTGTGGATTTTAAAAATTAGGAACTGGCGCGCCATTGACGCGCTGTTCTCGGATTTCTGGATGTTTATGTCGGTCAGTGTATCGCTAACTCTGGCGCGCCTTTGACGCATATTTCTGGATTTTCATGTCCGTCTGTATGTCTGTGATTCCGGATGTCCGAATGTCTGTTTGGATACTGGCGCACTTCTGACGCGTTTTCAAACCTAGTCTGGCGTGCCTTGGACGCTATCTAACTAAACGACGGTATTGACTCCAGAATTATCAGAAAACTTTAATTTTTTCAATTTCTGGCGCACCTTTGCCGCGTCTTTCCCCCTCCCTCACCTTCTGTCTCAACTTCTTCTCCTTCTTCCTCTCGGCCTGCTCTTTCTCCTGTTCTTCCGTCAATTCCACTTTCTTCTTCGGCTCCGGAATATGAGTTCGTCCCCAGTTGCCGACGGACTCATTCTGGACACGATAATCGATAAAAATCGATTTCATCTCAGAGTTGGGGCAAGAGGAGTACGGTGGGAGACCAGCGCCGTCTTTGGCTCCAGAATCGCATCGGATCTCGTCGAGGAGGTACTGGAAATAGGAGAACTTAGCGAAAATCGGAATTTTTGAGTCAAAAATCGCTGTTTTTCAATAAAAATATGAATTTTTGATAGAAAAATCATCAAAAATCGAACTTTTGAGACGAGAATCTTTGTTTTTCAGTCAAAATAAGCATTTTTAATGAAAAAATTATCAATTTGAGCTTAAAATACTCGAAAAATACCATTTTTGAACTCAAAAACTCGCATTTTTGGCCAAAAATTCATAATTTGTTATCTAAACTACCTTCAAACACTTCTTCGACCCACTCGCCGCTGAAACATGCAGAAAAGTTGATCGATTCGGTGGGATTTTTGCTGTTTTCAGATAGTCGATGGCGTCGGGAATGACGTCTTCATTGAGATTCTGAATGTGTTGTTTCAGGGAGTCGACATCGTCTTGGCGCACCAGATTATACGTCTGAAAATGGGATATTTGGAGGTTTTTGGGCATTGCGGATGTCCGAATGTCTGCTTGGATATCTGGCGCACCTTTGACGCTTTTTAAGACCCAGCCTGGCGCGCCTGAGACGTTGACGCGTGAATTAGTGATTCTCAAAAAAAGTTTCATGAGGAATTATGTTTTTTCAGATCTTCTGTCTGTCTGTGTATCCGGATGTCCACTATCTTGCTAACACACGAGTTGGCGCGCTTTTGGCGCGTTTTCCCCCATGACTTTCTACCCGTCATTTCCGCAGTCTGGCGCACCTTTGACGCGTTTCAAAATTAGGAAAGGATGAATTTGTGTCTCGAATTATCAGGATTCTCTGTTGATCTTCAAAAGTTCCCAATGTGAAGTCTGGCGCGCCTTCGCCGCGTTTAATCATTTTGAAAAACTTTTGTGTCTGGCGCACCTTAGACGCATTATCTCGGATTTCTGGATTTTTATGACTGTTTGTGAGTCTCTAAGTCTCAAAACATATCTGGGGCACCTTTGCCGCGTATCGAAAATCAGGAAAGGGTGAATTTGAGTCGAGAGCACTGGCGCGCCTTTGACGCGTATTTCTGAATTTTCATGTCCACCTGTGTGTCTGTGATGTCTAAATGTCCGAATGCTGGCGCACATTTGACGCTTTCTGTGGAATCTGGCGCACCTTGGACGCGCTCTTACCATCAAAACGACGGGATTGACTCCGGAATCATCAGAAAATGTTCGGTTTTTCAATGACTGGCGCGCCTTTGACGCGTATCTCTGATTTTTCATGTCCGCATGTGTGTCAGTGATTCCGGATGTCCGAAAGTCTGCTGGCGCACATTTGACGCTTTCTGTGAAATCTGGCGCACCTTGGACGCGCTGTAACCATCAAAACGACGGGATTGACTCCGGAATCATCATAAAATGTTCGGTTTTTCAATGACTGGCGCGCCTTTGACGCGTATCTCTAGATTTTCATGTGCGCCTGTGATTCCTGATGTCTGCTGGCGCACATTTGACGCTTTCTGTGAAATCTGGCGCACCTTGGACGCGCTGTAACCATCAAAACGACGGGATTGACTCCGGAATCATCAGAAAATGTCCGGTTTTTCAATGACTGGCGTGCCTTGGACGTGCTTTAACTGTCATTTTTGCTCACCTTCTGTCTCCACTCATCATCCAATTGTGGCCACTGCACCGGGGTGTCTTCTGACTTTCGGATCGTTCTCACTTTGATATGATGCATTCGTTTTTCTCTCTTCCCGTCTCCTTGATTCTCCTCTTCCTCATCTTCACTCCACTCACAAATCATCTGCATTCCGCCGTCTTTTCTCTTCTTTCCAGCCACTTTTCTCGCCAATCTCTTCCTTTTCTCTCTCACTTCTCTCATCTCTTCCCTGAATTCAGATGACGTTCCGTGCTCTGAAACGTGTTGAAGACGTCGCCACGTCTCTTCGATCTCTTCGATATTCGGTCGTTTCGTTTCGAATGGAATCGTTCGAATTCGCGAGTCGCGGGACTCGATTCCGGCGTCCGCCTCGAAGAAGACGCTACGATGATAGGCGGCGCATCGGATGAAGAGGAGAGGCGTTTTTTGGAGGCGGGGCTTCCAACTTGACATGATTTGTTGGATTTCTTCCTTCATTTTTTGCTCGTTGTATCTGCAAATTGGGGGTTGTGGGATGTCTAGGCGTGTGTCTGTTTGTCCAGATGTCCAAAAACAAGACTCATGACTTCAAAAAGTCTTTCACTGTTTTTGATTATTTTCCAAATTTTTTGATCGAAATTTTCGAAAAAAAAGTTTTTCCAAATGTCCGGATGTCCTGAATGTCTGTCTGTCCAGATGTCCAAAATAAGGTTCATGACTTCGAAAATTCGCCTACTTTCACTGGTTTCTCGATTCTGGATCGTCTGTCTGTGTGTCGGATTGTCCGGATGTCCGAATTGATTTTCGAACGAGAAATAGCCGAAAATCAGTGAGAAAATAAGCGAAAAATGGCAATTTTTGGTATAATTTCGTGAAATTTTCGAGTCTGTCTGTGTCTGCGGGTGTCAAGATGTCAGAAACTATCGAAAAATTGCGATTTTCTCATTTTTCAAGTCTAGATCCGATCGCTTGTCTGTCTGTGTGTCTGGGGTGTCCAGATGTCCAGATGTCCAAAATTCTGATTTTAACCCGAAATCGGGAAAATTCTGGGTGAAATACGTGAAAAATTACAACTTTTAGTCAGTTTTTACAACATTTTTGAGTCTGTCTGTAAGTCCGGTGTGTCCGGATGTCCGAAAACTTTGAAAATTGACTAGAATCGCACCAAAAATCGCTTCAAAATACAATCTGGCGCACTTTTGACGCGTTTTTCAAAAACTTTTTGGGATGTGTTTTTGGCGGAAAAGAGTAAAAGTGGTCGTTTTTGACCAATTTTGAGGTGGAAAGTTTGTCTGGCGCGCCTCGGACGCGTTTTTCTGTACGTCCGGATTTCCATATCTTCAAATTTCAACTAAAAAGAGGAAGTCAGGCGCATCGTTGGCGCTTTACAACTAAAATTGATCATTTCTAGTCAAAAATTGGGTTTTTTTGACCAGATTTTCGCTGAAAATCCGAAAAATCCGTTTGTCTGTCCATCCATATGTCCAGATGTCCCCATACCGTCTCAATTGTGCTCCCGCACTCTTCGCCGCCCCTTTTCCACCGGAATCGTGTTGAGACTGAACTCCTCCTTGTTTTGCACGTGCCACATATCGATGAAACGATTTTTGGACAGTCATTCGGTCACTGAAAGTTATCTGTGTGTCTGTGTGTCAGGTTTGTCCGGATGTCCACTTACTTTTCAAACATAGCAGCAGCGAAATGGCCACCGTTCCACAGGAAAATGGCGCAATCGAATGGGCGGAGAAATGTGGTCGATGAGACTTCCGGCTCATCGATATGCAGGATATTTCTGGAATTATTTAGATAAAAATTTCCAAAAATTTGGATTTTTCGCTACCTGGGAACCGAAAAAACGCGTTCATCCTTCACAAAAAACGATCGATTCGCCGGGAGGAGGAGGGCGTCGAACTCCTCGTCATCTGATTCCAAACCGATGATTGCATGCGTTGTGGACAAGTCTGAAATTTAGGAAAACTTAGAAAACGCGTTGAAGGCGCGCCAGACAAGAACTTTCATTAAGATTTGAGTAACAGTCTGATTCTGGCGGTGTGTTCTCACTTTCAGATGTTTCAAAACGCGTCAAAGGCGCCCCAGATCTGAAATTCTGGAAAAACCGAGAATTTGTGCTTCCAAATGTCCATAGTGTGCTTCCAAATGTCCATAACTCTAAAATTTGCATCTAACTGATAAACGCGCTGAAGGTGCCCCAGACATGAATTTCCGGTTGAGAATTGTGAAAAAACAGGAAAAAATGAGTGTTTTTTCGCTTTCAGATGTTTAAAAACGCGTCAAAGGCGCCCCAGGATCACAATTCAAATCAATGTAGACAGTCTGTGCCTTCAGATGTCCAGAAAACGCGCCAAAGGCGACCCAAACATAAAGTTTCACTTGAAATGCCTGAAATCGCGTCGAAGGCACGCCAGACTTTTACTAATGGTTCCAAAAACGCGCCTATGACGTCCCAGATGTTCATTTTCTAGCGTTAAGGAGTGTGTTTTGGACTCTGAAAACGCGCCGAAGGTGGCCCAGACTTCCGAATGTGTCCTTACCATGCTCATCTTTCTCTGTCCCTTCGAAGTCCTCTTCTGTGTAGACTGGCTGATTTTTCGCTTTCCGAAGTGTATTTGTTCTGGAAATCAGATAAATTATTATTGCCAGGCCATCTCGGTCTTACAACTGCGCCCCACCGCAAGCGAGAGAGTATCGACGAGAGACGCAGAGTTTTTTTTTCTCGCCGACACAGATTTTGACCTACTTCGCTATTTTTCAAAAGTTTTTTCGTACATTTTTATGAAAAACGGTGAAAATAGGTCAAAATCTGTTTCGGCGCAGAAAAAAACTCTGCGTCTCTCGCCGATACATGAGAAATTCAACTGTGACGCGAAAGAGTGTACCGCAAATTCTATAACTGGAAAAGCTGAGACTCGCCCCATTTTTCGCGCCTCAAAAGGATATTCAATAGAAGACGAACCGATGAAAGAGTGATTGATAATGTTCTAAAATCACAGCTCGATCACCGAAATCCACTGGACAATTACACGTGGTACACATGTCCGAATCTTCCGATAGTCGCATTTTCCATTCTGAAAAAGACATATTTGGGAGTTTTTTTTACAATATTTCATTATCCATAGACTTTTGAGTTCGGTTAGATGAAAACAATCCACAAAAACTATTGAATTTCTGTCTGTCTTGATGTCCGGATGTCCAATTCACCTGATTTTATGCCATTTCTAACAAAGAAAGTCAATTTTTCAAGCTAAAATGTACGTGAAAATTTCAAAGCTTTTGTCAAAAAATTCTACTTTTTTTTTTCGAAAAAATCAAGTTTTTAAGCTAAAATCTTTAATTTTTCCCCATTTTTAGATAAAATTACTAATTTTTCGTGATTTTTGAGTCAAAATACACAATTTTCCACTCAAAAACTCTCCATACCTAACATCAACGACATTCCCGCATCTGTCTCCGCCGAGATCATCTGAGTCTCCTCCTCCACCTCAGTAGGCTCCGCCCCCTGCTCCTCGGCTCGAAACGGTTCGACTCCTTGCATAAATTCCAGACTTTTCAGTGTATACACCATCTGGAATCGATATATGATTGAAAATTTCAATAAAATGATGATAAAAATAGGTAAAATTGGTAGAAACCAATTGAAAATCACTAAAAACCAAAAAAATTGGGGACAAAAATGGCTAAAATTGCATTTTTCAGAGGGTAAATTGTACAGAAAAAACGAGAAAAATTATTAAATTAATATGCGAAAATTATGACATTATTATGTATAAAAGAGAGGAAAAAACAATCGAAAAGATCCGAAAAAGAAGCGAAAAAACGAATAAAAACCAGATGGAAATAAGTGCAAAAAGGCCTAAAATGACTCGTTTCAGGGGGGGTACTCGATTTTAGAACTCGGAAAGATAGAACTGCAACAAAATAAAACTGTAACAATATAGAACTGACAAAAATAAAACTGAACAAAATGGAACTGCGACGAAATAGAACTGAACACAATGGAACTGCTACAAAATAGAACTGCTACAAAATAGAACTCTAGTTCGATTGGAGCGCGTTTGCATTCGTGAATTTTTAGAAGAATTATAACCAATTTTCGAGGAGAAAAGTCGACTAAAAACACTTATTTTATGGAGATAAAGTCTTTGTCTATTTAATAGTCAACAAAAAACTGTGAAAAATTATACTAAATAAGCCCAAATAGCCTTTTCAAAACCAGTGGTAGAGTTCTATTTTGTAGCAGTTCTATTTTGTAGCAGTTCTATCTTTCCGAGTTCTATTTCGTGGAGTTCTATTTTGTAACAGTTCCATTGTGTTCAGTTCCACTTTGTAGCAGTTCTATTTTAGTCAGTTCTATATTGTAACAGTTTTATTTTGTCACAGTTCTATTTTTCCGAGTTCTAAAATCGAGTACCCCCTTCAGGGGGTAAAAAATGGGGGAGTAAATGAGAGATTTTCAGAGAAAAATACAGAATTTTGGGGTTTGAGAGAGGGAAAATCGTCAAAATTTTGGGATTTTTGATGAAAAATTGCTTAAAAATGCGATTTTTAGGTTAAAATTGGAGTTTTTTTTGGAGGTTTTCAAATTGGAAAAATGCGATTTTTTGGAATTTTACTCAAAAAATAGGTTTTTGTGAGCGATTTTTAGTAAGAAAATAGCTGAAAATAGACATTTTAGCTAGAGAAATCAGCTATTTTCATGTAAAAATTGGCAAAAATTGGCAATTTTTGAGTTTCAAAACAGATTTTGTCACGAAAATGCTACTTTTAGTAGAAAAATTAGTTGAAAAATCAGATTTCTAGCTATAAGCAGCTGATTACCGATCGAAAACTCCATTTTTAGAGGTTTTTAAACTAAAATCCTTATTTTTCGCGTGATTTTTGAGACTTCAATTTTTTCAGCAATTTTCCTGCTCAAAATCACTAAAAACCACATTTTCCTGCTCAAAAAGACGTATTTTCGAGTAAAGGTGCAAAAAATCGCCACTATCCGATGTAAAAAAAAAATCGCCACTATCCGATGTAAGTAAAAACCTCTAAAAACCCAATTTTAACTTGAAAAATCACATTTTTAAGCAATTTCTCATCAATAAATCCCAAAAATTCAAATTTCCCGCTCTCAATTACCTATAATTTTCATAATTAATTACACACATGGCTTTTCTCTCATCTAATGAGTACTCTTTGGACGTGTCAACAAGTGTTGTTGAGGTGCCATCATTCTCGATATCGCATTGATCCATGATCTCATATCCTCATCATTCACTGCACAAATCCTATATATCGAGTGTCTTCCCTCGACTAATCGACCGTCTTGTTCCGTTTTACACGCTTTTATTTGTCCATCCGATAGGGAGTAGATCTGAAAATTCATAAAGGAGGATTACGGTAATCTGAAAATATGGTCGGACTCGAAATATGAAAAACTCCGAAAAAATTTCAAAAAACCACGAAGTTTCAGCTCAAAAACAACTCCAAAGGGTCAAGAACTTTTGTAGTTCGGGTTTTCTTGAAAACGCGTCGCAGGCACGCCAAATTTGAAATTTTCAAAATTCTCCCAGTCTGGCGTGCCTGCGACGCGTTTTCAAATTGTAATTTAATCCAAAATTGCGATTTGAAAACGCGTTGTAGGCACGCCAGACTGTAGGAATTTCTGAAATTAGCAAATTTCTACAGTCTGGCGTGCCTTTGACGCGTTAAAAACTAAAAAGTTCGGCCACAGGTACTCTTTCAGCAGTTTTCGACCTGAAAATTCTCATTTTTTTGATAAAATCTGTCTGTGTGTCCCTTCCAATGTCAGTCCAGATGTTCTCACCTCAAACATATAGGGCCTTGCGGGTGTCTCCACTTTGCGTATTCCCACATTTGCCAATGTGATGATCCCTTTCGGCTCCTTATCTGTCATCTGATCGAAATAGTACAGACAGTTCTCGGACAACACGAACCTGTAAAATATTGATATTGATGTCTTTATGGCTTCAAGACAAGGGGATTACGGTAATCTTGTGAAATTCAAACAATTTTAAGCTGAAAATCAATCATTTTTTTGCAATTTTTCGTCTAGAAAATGTTTCGTGGCTTCAAAACCTATATGATAGTATAGCTAATACCACCATGCGACAAACTTGCAATTGTGGGCGTGGCTTGAATTGGGATTACGGTTGTTTGGAAATAGGATTCAAAATGTGAAGATGAATATAGATGATGATACTCAAAATTCCCCTAAAAACGCGAAATTTCAGTTCAAAAAATGCTTTTTGCGAGTGGTGGCCGAACTTTTTCTATTGTTGGATTTCTAGGCCAGAGTCTGTTTTTCGAGCGGAAAAGTCTTTTCTGTCAGTTTCAAGTTCAAAAAAACTTTCCGCTCGAAAAACAGACTCTGGCCTAGAAATCCAACAATAGAAAAAGTTCGGCCACCACTCGCATAAAGCATTTTTTTTAACTGAAAATTCGAGTTTTCGGGGGAATTTTGAGTATCATCACATCCATATTCCTCTTCACATTTTGTGTCACATTTCCACATTACCGTAATCCCGACTTAAGCCACGCCCACAATTGCAACATTGCCGCATGATGTGATAAGCTATACTATCAGTAAGGTTAGACATTTTCCAGACGAAAAATTGCAAAAATGACAGGTTTTCTGCTTAAAATTGCTAGATTTTCAAAAAATTTGAACCATAAAGAGGCATTTTTCAGATGAAAAATTGCAGAAAATTAATGATTTCCAGCTCAAATAGTCCTCTTACCATCTCTTTTTCCATGAAAGAGCGCCAGAGAATAGTGGATTACTGCTCTGTTTGAATAGCCATCCCTCTCTTTCAGCATGTAACAGTATATCATTCACTGATCCTTTTCCAGTCGGTGTCACTTCATCGGGTATCTTGAATTGTGTCACACTCACTGATTCGTACACTTCTGTCAGTTGTTCGACAGTTATAGCACCGCTTGACAGAAGTTGCTGAAAATTAGGGGATTCATTAAGGTTTTTTGTTAGAAAACACATTGAAATCAGTTAAAACCGCGTCAGAGGCGCACCAGTTGAAAATTTTCTGATAATTTTCTATGAAAAACAAGAAACTTCCAGATTCTTCAAAAGAGTACTGTAATTAAGCTCCGCCCACTTCTTCTCAAGAGTCAATTTTCCACTGGAAAATCGTATTCCTTTGAAAACGCGTCAAAGGCGCACCAGGTGTATCTTTGACACACTTTTCGGCACAAATATACAAAACTCGGGAAGAAATTGACATCATTCTTATATATAAAAGACAATTGGGCGTTGTCTGTCTGTCTGAGGCACTGTCCGCAACGGTTTTGGAAAGAGAAGAGAAACAGAGCCAGCGGGCAAAACCGAACTAGCGTGCTTTGGACACGACCACCGCTTTAGACCACTCGGCCAAGCGGGCACATTTGAAAAAGGGTTGCCACGTAAATGAGAAGAGGCCAGCCGGCTTAACCGCCGAAGGCGGGGAAGACAGGCTGGTTTACAATATAAAGATTGCAGTTGAATCGGCAGAAAACTGGAGCTTTGAACAACTTTCGGTCGAAAGTAGGTTTTTTTTTCGAAAACGCGTCAGAGGCACGCCAGATGGATCTTTTTCTGACATAAAATTTGTTGCCGAAAATGAATTTTACGTTGGAATTTTCGATTTCGATCAGAAAGTTGCTAAATTTTTCAGCTAAAACCACAGGAAACCACGGAAAACTTTTCGGAAATTTTGAAAAACGCGTCAAAGGCGCGCCAATTGGATACTTTTTCAAGATTTTTTCCAGAAAACTATTGTTAGACTCCGCCCACTTTGAAATCGGGAAATCTGGAAATAGACAGACAAATCTGTGTGTCTGTGCATCCGGATGTCGACTTTTAAGCGGTTTTTGATCGGTTTTGTGACTTTTTTCGTCATTTTCAGCTTGAATCCTTCAATCTGTGTGTCCGGAAACCGGATGTCCGCAATTTGAATTATTTTGCAGTCTTAAAATGTCTGTCTGCGTATCTATGTGTCCCGATGTCCACTCTACAGCATTTCGGGCGTTCTTGGGCAATTTTTACTCATTTCTGAGCAATTTTCCGTGATTTAGACAGTTTTTGCTTATTTTTCACCGGTTTTTGAGCAATTTTCATTAATTTAGACAGTTTTTGCCAATTTTCACCCATTTTTGAGCAATTTTCCATGATTTTGGCAGTTTTTTGCTTATTTTTTCGCATTTTCCCCTCTAAACCAACCTCATTCATAGTGATATACTTCTCCAACGATGGTTTATCTTTAACATTCGGATTATGCAACAACGTATTGACCATAATACACGAATAGGCTACTGTATGTGCTTGATCCGCAGTTCCATACGATGGATTCTGTTCTGTATAGATTTCAGCGAATTTCTCGAGAATTCGATTGATTTTTTGTGATTCTCCGGGTAGTCGGAACGAAAAAAGATACTGTCGGAGGGCGGGAACAATCGGAACTTCGTGTAGACGGTGTTCTCGAGTGAATTTGTCGAGAGTCTCGAGAGCAAATGGACGATTGTCACCGAGGATCTCACCGATTGCACTTTTTGATAGACCTTCGCCCTGAAATGATGGGATTTTGATGGGAAAACCTTTTTTATTTAGTTTTTTCGAGAAAAATGGCAGTTTTATTATATTTTTCCGGGAAATTTAGCTATGAAAATGAGTTTTTAATCATGTTTAACGGAAAAAAGATGTTTCTATGTTGAAAATTGTCAAAAAAAAGCATTTTCATGGTTTTCGAACAGAAAATGAGCTAGAAACACCGCAAAATTTGGTCAAAAACTAGAGTTCAAACAAAAAATCAAATTGTTTAAAATTCATTGAAAGATTTTTGTTAGAAAAACTATAGTTTTGAGAAAAAATATGAATTTCAAGCGTTTTTTATAGGAAAACGGTGAATTTAACGGTTTACCCCGATTTTCTCACAGATGTTTGGAATCGAACCGGGCCGGGCCAGGCCTTGTCAGCAAAAGCAAAGCCCGAATGGTAATTTTTGTGCAAAGTTCAAACTTTTTCAAATTTTTTCGCGAAAAAGTCAAATCATTCAGAATTAGAGGAAACTTAGAAAAAACATCAGAAATTGTCGGCTCCTAGACGTTTGCGAACCCGACAGTTGAAAACGCGACGGTTGCGAACCACGACGTTTGCGAACCCAGGTCCGCATACAGAACTCAAATCGTAGATTTAAAAAAAAAACTCAAAAAATACATTTTACTGAAAAACTTGTACTATTTTATTGTCGAAATAAAAAAAGTGATACCCGGTGTTTGCGGACTTAGTGCAAAATTTTAAAAATTAGCACTAAGTCCGCAAACACCGGGGTATCACTTTTTTTATTTCGACAATACCATGTATTTCTTCAAATTTCCCTGAATTCTAACAAAAAATAATTTTTATTTTTTATTTTTTAAATATTTATTTTTTGTTAGAATTCAGGGAAATTTAAAGAAATACATGGTAAAATAGTACAAGTTTTTCAGTAAAATGTATTTATTGAGTTTTTTTTTTAATCTACGATTTGAGTTCTGTATGCGGACCTGGGTTCGCAAACGTCGTGGTTCGCAACCGTCGCGTTTTCAACTGTCGGGTTCGCAAACGTCTAGGAGCCAAATTGTCAGGGTTATTTTTTGAAGCCGGGCCTTGACAAGTATGGTTTTGACAAAACTCAAATTCGAATTTGATTATATTGTTATTATGAGAAAACTGGACGATTTTGAGATTTTTGGTTTGAAAATGTAGATTTTTATGAAAATACCGACTTTCTACGATGAAATTGATAGAACTTCTTTTCATACTGTTATAAATTAGTCCATATTTTTCCCTTAAAATATTCTTTAGTATCAATTATTTGTACTAGATAAGTGTTTTTTTTGCAAAAAATCACAAAAAGTCGCTAAATAACCTGATTTTTTTTTGCTCAAAAAGCAGCGATTTTGTGAAATAAAATTGAAACTTCTAACATTTTTGGATTGAAAAACAAATATTTTCCATGGTTTTCGTCCATTAAAATCGAAAAAAAAACTCACCGCTTTCATCCAAAGAGCCAACGCATTTGGATCCTTGGCAACGATATTTCGAGAAGCCAACCAATCCAACGCCTTCCACGGATCCTGATTGAATTTCTTCCGTCCATTCACAACTATTTTCTGATAATCTTTCGATTTCGGATGGGTGTAATACACTTGATCGAGTTCTTCGTCCACTTCTCGTACCTACAATATGGTGTTGGATTTCGCAATCATTGAAGGGAGGGAAAATGACGTTATCAGAGTGATTTTTGGACTTTTTGAGTAGAAAACTCGCCATTTTCAGTTAATTTTTGATAGGAAAAGGAGGAAATCCGGATTTCTGGACACACAGACAGACGGTTTCAGGTTTAAACGCGAATTTTTCGAATTTTTAGTGGAAAAATAGTGGTTTTTGAAGAAAATTGACGTTTTTTTAATCAAAAGTGTGAGTTTTAAACTCTTTGAATAGAAAATTCGCCACTTTGAATGAATTTTTGATAGGAAAAAGAGGAAATCCGGATATTGGGACACACAGATGGACATTTTAATCGACTTTTCGACATTTTTCATTGAAAAAAAAGAGATTTTGAAAGTTTTTTTTTGAAATATAAAAAAATTGGACATCCTGTCATACTGACACACAGACAGACGCTCAAAAATTAGAATTTTGTGAAATTTTACGTTTTTTGAAAAAAAAATCGTTCTTTTTTGCATTTTTAAGTGAGAAATTCGTGATTTTCAAACAGAAAAGCAAAAAATCGGACATGGGAACATGCGGACACACAGACAGACGTCTAAAAATCGGACTTTTTTGGAAAAACATGATTTTTTAGCGTTTTTGGGATGAAAATTGATGGTTTTTTTGTTTCTCGTTGCAGAAAAATGGAATCCGGACGCACAGACACAATGACAGATTTTTCTGAGCCAGCGGGGGGGCTTTTAAACGATTTTTTCGATAAAAACTTCAATTTTGCGATTTAAAAAAAAACTTTTTCGATTTTTTCGAAAAAATTACGAATCTGACAGTATTTCCGCGTTTTTTGAGACAAAAATAATGAATTTTTGAATTTTTTGATTTTTTTTCTTATGATTTTGGATAGAATTTGCCATTTTGACAGCGAAAATTCAACTTTTGAGAAAAAAAAATGAATTCACCGATTTTTTGATAAATTTCATCCATATTTCACATTTTCAGTACCTGTTTTCTGTGATTTCTCTGTTTTTTCGCTTGAAAATCACATTTTTTCTCAATTTTTTTTGTTTTTTCATAAATTTCTCCCCTACCTCATTCTTCAAAGCCTCAATTTCATCAACCAGTTGTGCCTTCCTCTTCCGCACTTTCGGCAGTGTCATTTTCTCGGTTTCCGACAGTCCATTCCGTTCTGAAACTACTCAAAACCATCTTAAATCAGTCTAGAATAAAAAATTTCTCAAACCTGAATACCGTGACGACATTTATCGACACTTCTACTGTTTCCAACGTCTTTTTAATGCTGAAATATCGATTTTCATCAGTTTTTAGAGTGTATTCAGTGAAAAGAGTAAGAAAAACCGCTGAAAACCAATAAGAATCACTCATTGATTTTATTCCTTTCCCGATGTCTTAATAGTCGTAAGATGTGATGCATTGTGTGCACTTGAGGCGGTGTGGTGTTTGCAGACAATTGTCTACCGTACCCCAAAACAAAATAATTTTTAAATCCGATTTTTGGAGCGAAATGTCAAGTTCTACTTCGGAAAGTGGGTTTTTCACGAGAAAAGTTCATGAAAAATGTCAAAAATTTAGGCCACATCGAAGCGATCAATAACTTCTTCGATGACACCGAGAAACCGCCCGAAATCCCACAACCAGAACCACAAAAATCAAATTCTGGTAGCAGTTGGGTTAACGATCGGAGTTTTGTGATACAAGAGTAATATTTGTGACTTTTTAAATTGAAAAATGATAGAAAAATCAATATTTTCAGGGTGGAAACTGTAGAAAAATCGAAAAAATTGGAAAAATCCCAAAAAACAACGAAAAAACAAGAAAAATCGAAGGATTCCGAGAAGCAGAAAGAGAAAAAGCGGAGAAGAACTGGTAAGAAACAGCGGATTTTTCAAAATTACTAAAAATTCTGGCCGAAAATTTTTATTTTCAATTTTTTATTTTTCAAAAAAAAAAATATTTTTTTCAGAATCCCCCAAAACAGCGATCCATCATTCTTCGATATCTTAGAATCCCAAAAACTGTCTCGCCGCGAAAACCCATCGAATTGGGTGAAAATTCACGGAATTTGGGTGGAAAAGTCGTATTTGGAGGCGGAAAATGAGTTGGAATCGGTGGAAAGTAGTGGTAAGTTGCAAAAATTTGAATTTCAGGGAGATGCAAGTGCGCTCTATTGAGAAATAGATGAAAAAGTGCAAATTTGACATGTTTATTGATTGGAAATGCCGTTGGGTTGATAAAACTCGGATTTTAAAAGTTTTTTCAACAGAGCCCGCTTGCATACCCCAGATTTTCAAAAATTTTGTTTAAAATCTCAATTTTCAGAACGAAAATCCAAATACGACGAGATTTCTTCACTATTCGCTAGCAACAACCCGAACATTTACAATTCAGTGGAATTCGAGCAGTAGGTGGCCTAGAAAATTCAAAAATTTTCTCTTCCAGCACTTACAAATTCGACTGGACACTCTATTCGCAAGACGCGTTTCAATACGTGGTTTTCACAAAAATCTGTCAAAATCATTCGGATGGATTGTTTGTTGAGATGAAGAAGGAGGATAGGGTGGGTGGTGGAAAGTACGCTCTATGGAGACAAATTCAAAAATTTTGAAAAAATTATGAATTTTCATGTTTTCGAGGTTCAAATTGTGCGATATCGACCCAAAAATACGGAATTTTCTTGTGGAAAACTAAAAATTTCAGAAAATCCGTCAAAAGTTCAGTAGAGCGCGCTTGCAAACTCGATTTTTTCAAATTTTTGTCAAGTTGTCAATAGAGCGTATTTACAGCAACAGAAAGTTTATTTTCTCAATAGAGCGCATGTTCACTGAACTGTTTTTCAAATTTTGGTTATTTTGTCGCTCATAAAGTTCAAATGCGCTCTACTGCAATTATTTCGGACTAATTTTTCGAAAAGAAAGATGCAAACTCGCTCTATTGACACCACTTACATTTCAACGTCGGAAAATTTGCAGTGGAGCGCATTTTCAACAAAAGTCTCGCAGTGTTTGAGAATATTTGCATTTTTCTCAATAGAGCGCAGTTCCACCGTTCAGCGGAAATCAGAATTTCCGACATTTTCAGGCACTTTTAGTCTCGTAAAAGTGAAAAATTCCTAACTTTTAACAGAAAAATGCAGTTTTTCTCAAATTTTCGGAGTCTGGCGCGCGTTTGACGCTCTTTTGGAAAAGCCGCCGGAAAATAGTTGAGACATCTGGACATCCGGACAGACAGATAGACATACGCCGTCTGGCGTACCGTTAGCGCGTTCTGATAACTCTAAATATCCAAGAGTACGATGGAGCGCATTTTCAACACAACTATCTTCACCACTTTTCTCAATAGAGCGCGTTTCCACCATCTCGATTTCTGTGTTCCAGACCTGCACCAATTGCGGCAGTTCCAATCTCACCACCACCGCTCGTCTCACAATTCCTCTCGATTTGTCTGAAATTCCGATTCCATCATTCGAAAACACGCAAATCCACGTGTCATTTCTCGCCGAGAAACTTCTCGAACAATCCGGATTGGAATCATTAGAACTTTTGGAGAAATCGGTGGACTTCTCGAAAACGAAATGTCGAAAAATGTTCGATTTGTATCGAAAAATGATGGCGGAGAGGCGGACGATTGGGGAGTACAAGGAGTGGTTTGATAAATGTAAGCAGTTTGTCAAGGTGAGAGCAGCAAGTGCGCTCTATTGATAATCAGAAGAGTTTCAGAACACTGTCCACACGAAATCGCTTCATCTCCATCACGGTCATGTCGTTCGACGCAAAATCGAGAATTCTGGAGCGGAGTCGAAGAAGCGATGCTTCATTTTTGCACACATTTTTGATCTCAAAGAATAATAGAATTTTGTAGTTTTTACGATTATGAATTTGTTTTGTTTTTGAATGCGCCCCACCGCAAACTAGAGAGAGGGGCGGCGAGAGACGCAGAGTTTTTCCCCGTTTTTTCGTCAATTTTTGCAATTTTTATACGATTTTTATTGGAAAACTTCGAATTTGATTGGTTTCCTTCAAGAATTCACCTAAAAATACTTGAAAAACTACAGATTTTCCTGAAAATTGGTCCATTTCAATCTACAAGATATTCAAGATTGAAATGGACCAATTTTCTGGAATATCTGTAGTTTTTCAAGTTTTTTTAGGTGAATTCTTGAAGGAAACCAATCAAATTCTAAGTTTTGCAGAAAAAATCGGTGAAAAATTGCGAAAATCGACGCCGCCACTCTCTAGTTTGCAGTGGGGGCGCAGTTGTTATATAGATGTTGAGCTAACAGTTCTGGACGATAAATACAAAGTTTTAGATTTAGAAAAATTATAATAAGAACCTGCAATCACAATGATAAAGATCAGAAAATATGAGAAATTCAATATAAAATTATTCAAAATGAAAGAATTCGTCTAGGCGTTTCCCGCTCCTTCAGCCGGTTTCTTCTTCTTCTCCTCCACCACACGATACGATCCATTGACACACGTCAGCAGTCCGAGAGCCACTTTTCTCTGAAGGAATGCGATGACATGATCCAAATTGGGTCCAGCTGATGTTGGTGAACCGAACATTCGGTAGACACGATGCATTCTCTCCGCTTTTACTTCTCCGTTCGGCGCGTGGTTTGCCTGCAAAATTGAATGTGGAAAAACTCAAAAAAAAAGTGATTTCTGAAACATATTGGTGGTCTGTGGCCGAAGTTTTTTTTTTGGACTTCTAGGCCACGGGAAGTTCTTCAAGGGGGACGGACGTCTTGAGAATGGGTAACAAATATGGAAATTCCAATGCTTTTACTCAAAAACCCCCTCTGAAAGGCTCAAAATTCTAATATTGTCATGCTGGCCGAACTTTTTCAGTTTGGACTTCTAGGCCACGCAAAGTTCTTCCGTTTTGTAGGCGGTGAAGAGTGGCCTAGAAACCCAAAAACAAAAAGTTCGGCCAGCACTGACCATTTTCGGGCTGAAAAATCGCGTTTTTTCGAGTATTATCGTCAAAATGTACAAATTTTTCTTATTTTCGAGCCGTATTTAAAAAAGAAATAGGCGAAAGTTAAGCTGGCTCCGCCCCTGCTAAAAATGGGCGGAGCTTCTAGAAAACTCACAATATAATTGCGAGTGTATCCCCAATACTGTTCCAACGCATCGACCATATCTGAATTGTCTTCCGGCTCCACGTCTTCGTCATCTGCGATTTCTGGTGTTCCCGGACGATTTGGAAGGATTGCATTTGGAGTTCGAGTCAGGGACCAAGTGTCACTGCTCACGAGAGGATTCTGAAAAATTGAACAATGAGAAACGCGCGAAAAGCGCGCCAGACATATTTTTCATTTCACGATTCCTGATGAAAAACACAACATTTTTGTCAAAAACTAGGATTATTGAGGAAATCGTATATTTTGAAAACGCGTCAAAGGCACGCCAGAAATCAAGATTTTCAATATAAAAATGCAAATATATCAGAAAAAATGGAAGAAAACAGCAATTTTTAATAGTTTTCGATCGAAAATAGGTGTTTTCGAAAACGCGTCAGAGGCGCACCAGCAGGATCTCTTTGCCTCAATTTTGATGAATTTAGAGTAAGAATTGACAATTACAACCTGAAAATCGTTGAATCTTTCATCTAAATCCGCTGAAAACACGATTTTCTAAAATTTTCGATAACGCGTTAAAGGCGCGCCAGACAAGCTCTCTTCATTATAGTTTCAATACCGAAAATGAATTTTATGCTCAAATTGACGATTTCAATCATAAAATTATCAAATTTTTCGGCTAAAACCGCTGGAAATCGCGATTTTCGGAAAAAGCGTCAAAGTGTGCTTACCATGCTAATGAATCCCTGTTTGACGAGCCACTCCAATCGTTTCTTCGTGAGAACAACGGACACTTTGAGATGAGCCATCACTTCGGCCGTCGTCCAAACCTCTTTTTGGAGGAAAAGAAACAGAGTTTGGGCGTAGATGATGGGAATCGTTCGGTCCACTTGGACACCGTCCAACTCGATCGACACTTCCATGCATCTGGAAACATGGAATGGTAATGAGAGTGTCTGTCTGTGTGTCTGTAGGGTGGTCGGATGTCCAAAATTCCGATTTTATTCAGAAATCGGGAAAAATCCTGTTAAAATATACGAAAAATGACCATTTTTGTCAAATTTTGTGAAATTTTTGAGTCTGTCTGTGTGTCTATGTGTATCTGGGGTGTCCGGATGTCCAAACAACCGATTCTAACGAAAAATTGTTGAAATGCTGTGAGAAAATACTAGAAGAATGATAACTTTCTCTTATTCTTCGAGTCTAGCTTCGATCGCTTGTCTGTCTGTGTGTCTGTAGGCTGTCCGGATGTCCAAGTTGGGTTTCGAACAATAATTAGCCGAAAATAAATGAGAAAATAAGCTAAAATGTTATTTTTGTCAAATGTCGTGAAAAATTTGAGTCTGTCTGTGTGCATGGGGTGTCCGGATGTCCAGAATTGTGATTTTATCGAAAAATCGTTAAAATACGGCGAGAAACTAGGCGAATGGTAATTCTCTCATTTTTCGTGTCTAGATCCGATCGCTTGTCTGTCTGTGTGTCTGTAGGGTGTCCGGATGTCCAAATTGATTTTCTAACGAGAAATAGCCGTAAAGTACCGAAAATCAGTGAGAAGATATGCGGAAATGACAATTTTCAATGAAATTCCGTAAAATTTTCGAGTCAGTCTGTGTGTCTGAGGTCTCCAGATGTCTACAATCATCGCTTGTCTGTCTGTGTGTCTGTAGGGTATACGGATGTCCGGATGTCCAAAAACACGTTATACAAAAAACAATGAAAATTCGTGACATTTTCCTTGAAACTTTGTCTAAACTCCAATAAAAATCATTTTTCTGTCTGTCTATGTGTCCCCAAACCCAGATGTCCAGAAACTCACCCAACACTCTTATAAAACACCAATTTCCGGTTGCGTTTCGCCTCCAAATACATTCGTTCGTAGTTCTCCATCGCTTCGGTCAGCGATATGGGCATCAGCTGAAAAATTCGGGGTTTTCAGGCGTTTTTGGAGGAAAATGCAGGGATTTTGATCTGAAAACTAACAAATCGCGTCAGAGGCGCGCCAGGCAGAATCAAATCGGGAGTACTGGATTTTCAGATACTGAATGTGCGATTTGTTGACAGTATCTTGGCAAATCGCATTTATGAAACGCGTAAAAGACACGCCATCATGATTTTTGTGTTGAAATTCTTGATTTTTCAGCCCAATCTCGATGTTCAGACTATTTCTATGCAAAAAAGTGAGATTTTCAAGTGAAAAAGGTCGACATAGCATAAGATTATGACTTTGGGGCTAAAACTCTCGATTTTTTCATAATTCCCATTTTCAGACTATTTCTATGCAAAAATCTGAAATTTTCACGAAAAAATGGTTGTAATATCGATTTTCAGCCTCAGATTTTGATTTTGTGCTGACATTTTTGATTTTTCAGCCTAATCCTCATTTTCAGACTATTTCAATGCAAAAATCTGAAATTTTCACGTAAAAAAGGTTCTAATATCGACTTTCTGCATTACATTATGATTTTCGAGGCGAAATTCTCAAAAGTCAAGCCAAGTCAAGTCAAGCCAACCTCATTCAACAGTCTCTCCGTCGGCTCGGTCTCGAGTTTTGGCCAATAATGTGAAGAAGTGACACACGCAGAGATGGGAACAATATGATTCGCCCGTCTCTCCTCTACCAATTCGTCCACTTCTTGACTATGCATCACATCTCGAAGCATCACTTCACAGTGTTGCAGTTCACTGTATTGGAATCGGAGTTTCAGCAGATCCAGGTAGCGTTTCTCGAAGAACGGCTGAAAAAATCATGAAAAAAACGTAAATTTTAAGATAAAAAATGACATTTTTCGTCATTTTTGATTAATTTTCTAACTAAAAACTATACTTTCGGCTGCAAAAATCATGATTTCGGATAAAAATTCTCAGATTCTCACATAGAAAACCTAATTTTTGACACTTTTCGCCATTTTCCTTCAAAATCCCCCCCCTTACATCCTTATCCACAGAACTCGATAATCGTTCAGCGAGAAGATTACGGTACTCTTTGACGAATAATTCCTTGGATCCGTAGACTGAGACGAGCATGTTGAAGACGTCGACTCCTTGGCGTCCCGGAGCTCCGTCGCCTAGAAAATTGGCTCATTTAGAGAGTGGAACGCGTCAAAGGTGCGCCAGATGTGAATTTTTTAGTGTTTATTTTGGAAAATTAGAGATTTTCAGGGGGTTTAAGTATCTAAACTTGTTAAATTCAATTTGAGACGCGTCAAAGGCGCGCCAGTCAGAAGTAAATCGAGAATAATGGTTTTTCAAATACTAAATGTGCGCTTTGCATTTTTGAAACGCGTCAAAGGTGCGCCAGCCGCGAATTTTCTAGTTTGGAAAAATGGAGTTTTCAGGTCAGGAGGTTTAAGTATCTAAATTTGTTAAATTCGATCTGAGACGCGTCAAAGGCGCGCCAGTCAAAAATAATTCGAATATTCACTGAAATTAAGAAAATTTCATTCAAAACGCGTCAAAGGCGCGCCAGAAGGAAGAATCAGGAATTTTTGATTGAATTTGGACAAATTGCATTTATGAAGCGCGTCTAAGGCGCGCCAGCTCTCAAAACGTGTGAAAAAAGATCGATTTGGAGCAATTTTTGTTGTAAAATCGTTTTGGCTGATCAAGATCCTAAAATCGCGTCAAAGGCGCGCCAGATCTGAGAATTTGATGATTTGGGTATACAACTACGATATTAGACTCAAATTTTCAGTTTCCTACTCAAAAATTGTGCATTTTTTCAGATTCCGGACTGAAAAAAGCTTAAATTTTCGCTTTTCCGACCCAAAAATCGAGCATTTTCAGTCGATTCCTAAAGTTTTAAGCCAAAATTTCCAAATCTCTTCACACGCACCAACAGTAGCATCACACGGATTCGGCAGCCATCTCTCCCATCCCATCGTTTCCATGTTCTCCGGTAGGAAATCGTCGTTGACACCTCTCAATTCGTCCTCGTCCATCATTGCCGATCGGACTGTTTTAGACTGTAACTTATTTAGGGGCGGGATGAGACATTCTGAGATGAGTTTCTTATATACTTACCATATCTCTTTCCAACTCGTTTTTCTTGTTCGACGTGATGTAACTGATGATTTGTTGGACTGTGTCGGGACGTCGTCTGAAATTCAGAAGTTGGGAGTGGCAATAGGGGATTTGGAGCATTTTTAGTTAGAAATACAAAAAATGTCTGACTGGGGCACTTCTAGCGCGTTTTTGAGCAGTAAAACATAAGAAATGACTAAATTGGGACAGTAAAATCCCTATTTCTACAGTCTGGTGTGCCTCTGGCGCGTTTTTCATTTCTAGATCACAACAACAACTCGGTAGCTGCATCTGGTGCGCCGTTGCCGCGTTTTTCAGCTCATGAAATGACGGAATGCTCACTAACTGACGCGCCTTTGACGCGTTTTCAGCTCAAAAAACGCCGGATTGCTCGTTTATACTTCTGGGGCACCTCTGGCACGTTTTTGATATGTAAAAATGCATCTGGCGCACCTTTGACGCGTTTTTCAGCCCAAAAATCGAAGAAATGCTCGTTTTTACTATCTGGGGCACTTTTGACGCGTTTTTATCCAAGAAAAATTGAAAGTGCTAAAAATGTCTGTCTGGGGCACCTCTGGCACGGTTTTGACCTATAAAACTGCATTTGGCGCCGTTTTTCAGCTCAAAAAACGTCGAAATGCTCGTGTTGGTATTTGAGGCGGCTTTGACGCGTTTTTATACGAAAAAACACGGAAAAATGCTAAAATTTCGTCATGGCGCGTTTCCAGGTGTAAGCCGTAAGAATTACGCTTAAAAACGTCATTTTTGCCTTCTGGGGTGTCTTTGACGCGTTTTTCCATCAAAACTCACTTCAAATACTCTCTGATGACTCCACAAACTTTGTGCATCACAACACAACTGTTATCCATTTCACGGAGGGCTTCGACACACGACGCGTACGCTTGGAGGATGGTTTTTGTGTCGACGGCTGGAACATATTATAGATTTTCAGATAAGAATGGGTGAAAAAAAAAGAAAAACTGACAAGCTATAATCAGATTCGTCTCGACACTTCGAATCAGTCGTTGTGTCAGATCGTCCCGTCCGTAATTGTTGGTTTTCAGGAGGCAATATTTCATTGTTATGATCTCACGGAACTTTTCGGGAAAGTTGACGGCGACCATTTCGTAGGCCTGAAAATATAATTAGGTATAAGCAAAACCCTGTTCTTACAAATGCGCTCCATCGAAACCGAAGAACATTGTGTGCGAAATTGAGAGACGCAGAGAAAAAGAGACATTTTAAAGAGAATTTCGATGGAGCGCAGTTGTCAGAACTGTGCCGAGCTAATAGGAAGGTCTAGAATATCAAGAAATTTCCCATTTTCAGTCTTTAAATCTGGGCAAAAATGTAGAAATTTCCATTCCTAAAGACATCAGCACCCGATTTTCATGATTTCAGTGCCTAGAGATCAGTTGCGGAGTCTGAAAACATGTTTATAAGCTCAAAATCACGGGAAAATATCAAAAATTATTATTTTTGCTGCTAAAATCATGAAAATCAGGTGCATGTACTGATTTTAAAGCTAAAAACTCTATATTTGAAGATTACAGAAAGTTCTTTGCATAATCCCTTTATAGAGGCTGAAATTTATACTTTCAGAATGAGAAATTCCGTCTGTTTGTGTATTTTCTTCAAATTTCTAACATTTTTAGGTTGTTTACACTGAAAAATCTGACGTTTTCAGCCTCTGGAGTCGGATTTTGAGACAAAAACTGAAATTGAGTGGTAAAGTGAGTTTTTGGGCTGAAAATCTAATGATTTTAAGATAAATTTCCCAATCTTACAATTCCTTGACTAAAAAATGTCTATTTGTGATCGATTTAAAGCCGAAATTGGAGATTTTTCACCAAAAAATGACAAATTTCGATCATTTTGACAGTTTTTCAGCGTTTTTGACTTAAAATAGGTGATTTGAAATCCATTTTCACTCAATATTCAGCATTTTCAATTGATTTTTTGGATAATATGGACAAATCTAGCTCAAAAAAGATAAATTCTGATCGCTCTGGACCGATTTCCAGCTGAAATTTCAGTATTTTCAGCCTTTTTTCTCAATTTTTCAGTTTTTCAGCCCTTACATTTCTCGACAACAACTGGAAAACATCCTTATAAATGGTGTCTGCCACCAAATGATACGCCTCTTCCATCGTCATTGACTCCGCCCAAATCCGGAGACTTTCCATGTATTCTTGGAGCATTGAGCATCTCAACTCATCGTCGAAAGCCCGTTTCTCGTGAACGACCATCGAAGCGGCCAATTCTCGGATGATGAGAGAGACAGTGGCGTTTAGGTGACGATTTGCGTTGACAATTCCTGTTTTTCTGGAAAAAAACGGGGGATTTTGAGTGAAAATCGGTCGAAATTAGCTTAAAATCGACCAAAAATGAACAAAATGAAGCAAAAATAGCCCAAAATCAACTAAAAATAGCTTATAATCGACCAAAAATAGCCAAAAATCGTACAATTCATTGACAAACGCGTTGAAATCTGCCACATATTGCTGATTCTGTAATTTCTTCTCATCTGTCCACAGGGATTCGTTCAAATCGATGCCATGGTCGATTTTTCGAATCGGATTGAAGCCGGCTACTGGAAAAATCAAAATTTTGAGTCTAAATCAGATTTTGAAGCTGGAAAACTCGATTTTCAAAGGGAAATCAGTCAAAAATTCAATTTTTAATTAAAAACTTGGAAATTTAGTCAAAAAATGCAACTTTTTGAGCTAAATTTCAATTTTTGTCTGAAAAAATCGGTTTTTAGCTCAGGGGTTGCATTCTTTGGTTAACTTTCGCTTCAATTAAGTTTTTTAGGTTAAAAATTTAAACTTTTGACTGATTTCCTTGTTTTCCGGCAGTTTTCCGTTTTCAAAATTGATTTTCCAGTCATTTCTCATATTTTAAAACCGCAAAACTGGGAAAACAGTCAAAAATTCAATTTTTAAAACTTGATTTCAAGCGAATGTTAGTGGAAAAAAACAACTTTTCGAGCAACTGTTCGATTTTTCAAACAAAAATCGGTTTTTAGACCAAAGAGTTGCATTTTTTGAATAAAAAGTCAAGTTTTTAAGTTAAAAACTACAATTTTTTGACTGATTTCCCAATTTTCCGGCTTCAAATTTCGAGGAATGACTGAAAAACCAGTTTTTCACCAAAACTAACATCTGAAGTTGGCCCAATGCGAGAGAAAATACGGTTTCAACACTTTGATGACCACTTTTTGCATTGCCAACGGGAAGATGAGCTCGGCGGCGTCGTGGACATCCGGATGTCCGATTCCATTCTCCAGGGCGAACTGAAAATGAAAAATTGAGGGTGAAAATCGTGATTTTAAGACTTTTTCTGTTGATTTTACGGGTTTTTGGTAGAAAATTTTGATTTTTATGCGCTCGGATGATTTTTTTTCCAGTTTTTCCGCAAAATTTACATCATTTAATCAATTTTTCAGCGTTTATAACAATAGTCTGTTATTTTCAAGCTATTTATGGTGATTTTTAGACGGATTTTTATCAAATTTGATTTGAAAACTGAAAAAGTCGAATTTGAACATTTTTGTGTTGCTTTTGCTGAAAATTTTAGCATTTTAGACATAAAAATCGGTAAATGTCGCGATTTTCATTCAAAAATCAATCTCTTCAACTTATTTTTGGTGAAAATCGTGAGTTTTCATCGTTCTGGAGCGATTTACAATGCTCTTTGTATTGATTTGTATTGATTTTGACTTAAAATCTAAAAAAATTGAATTGTTATTGGATTTCGATGAATTTTCTGGCGAATTTTTTGTTTTTCGCACCCTAAAACTGATTTTATCGATTTTCTTGCAATTCCCCCCCAATTTCAGTATAAAAACTACTATTTTCCGACTTTTTACTTATTTTTTGCTATTTTTTCACTCAAAACCCACCACAAGACACTCCTGCTGTACTCTCTGCAAAACCGTCGTCATATCATACACTTTCTCAATGTGTTTCGCATAATTCGCGTGATGAATCAACGCCTCCCACACTTCTTTCTTTTTCGCCACACAAAATGTTCTGAAAATCGAAATAATTTCGAGTTTTCAGCCATTTTTCGACAGAAACTATACCTATATTTCAATGCGGCCTCTTTTGTGGTCGTCATTCTGTCAAAAAGCGACATTTTTCAACGGCGATTTATTCGATTTATTCGGTGCGAGACGAGGGGAAGACGGACGGAAATTATGGATTTTTTGAATGACAATTGAGGGGTACGGTGAGAATTTAAAGGCGCATGCAACTAGAGGGGTGGGTGGGTTTCGACACGAACAAACTTTTTACTGTAGTTCAAATGTTAAATATTTATTTTTGTGTGAAATTGAATTATTTTTTGAATAAAAATTGTTTAAAAAAAATTCTACTGTTTATTACATGCAATTTTCTATCATTTTTCCAAAGAAATTATCCAGAATTCCCTTTTGAAAAAGAAGAGAGTCTGAAGAGTGAGGAGACGCAGACATGTGTTCAATAGAGCGCGCTTGCATTACCAACGGCGGGACTCGGAAATTGTTTATTTTTCACAGGGTTTCGCTCAATTTTCCAGTTTTTCGGGTAGAAATTCAAGGAATTCGTGTATTAAAAGCATAAAATCAGCAAAATTATTAATTTTTAACACAAAAAGTCTGAAAAAACTCGTGTTTTCAGGTGAATTTCATAAAAAAATTTGATTGCATCAATATTATGTCTGAAATTGGGACTTTCCAAAGCATCAGCACAGGGGTGATACGTTAAATTTGAATTTGGCACCCATTCTGGTCTTTTTTAAGCGAAATTATGCATTTTTAACGCAAAATATCACAAAAATCGTTATATTTTGTTCGAATTTTCAACATTTATTGGATATCAGTTTATCAGATTGGACTTTAGAAACATATGGTTGTGATTAACGAGATATAAGTAAAGCCAACATTTGAAAAACAAAAAAAACAAAAACTTTGAAAACATATTCACAATACCAGTTTCCAGATTCTTAAGACCAGACAAGAAAAACGAATTGGGAATAACTGTCAGCCAGAAATGTAGCTCTTGTTCCATCCTTTCTAAAAACATCGCATCCACCACAGATGTATTTGAATCCAGTTCCAGCCGTTATAGATTCCGGAATTCGTCTCTCATAACCATCAGGTATTACTTGATGCTCAATTCCTCTCAATAGAGCACTCCTGTCCAACACGCGTCCTTCGTCGAAAGATATTGCAAGTTGTTCCAGTCTCGGATTACTCCCTGCCATCCAGTGTTTGATAAAACGGTTCAGGTCTCTCTCCGGGATTGTTGGACAATCCATATCAAGAAATTTCGCATTTATCGTCAACAAATCGTCTACTTCGATTTTAGTCCAGTTCTCCAGATAGAGCAAATCGTAATTTTGAATGTAAACTTCGTGAAGAAATGTAGTGCATTCGATTTTTTTGGAGAATGGGTTCGATCTGAGGGTTAGTTCCTTCTGGACACTAAACAATTTCAGAATCTCTCGAATGTCTATAGTGTTCAAGTCCTCAGATATAGACAGCCCCCAATAGGAACGGATACATTTCCGGAAAGACTTCAGATCTGGTAGCTTTTTCTTAAAATAAAGAACTGGCACATTCCTGGCCTCGAATATTTCAAAGAAATGACTCATCCACTCCTCAAATCGATAGCCAGGTCTGCGATAGGTGAATTCATAAGGGCCACCATTCATACTCACTTTTGTTTCGATGTTTTGAGGGGATGAGTTATCGATTGACACTTGATAATCCTTGAATGTGAAGTTTACTCCACGAACTCTTGGGACTATTCCTACTTTAAAAGGATCCTCCGCGTAGATTGCGATTATCGAACATGACATAGACTTGAAAAGCTGTTTGGTTCGATTGGAGAGTAAGGAAAGGGCTATTCTGAAAATGGATAAATTCGTACAGAAAAAAACGTTGAAAAATCTGTTAAAATTTTTTCAAAACGCTTGTCGGAACTAACAACAGACCGCACTGTACCAACCAGAGTTGCATGGAAGTGATTTTTTCTAAAACGGAAGTCAGAAGTCGGAAGTGAAAAACTCCCGGAAGTCGGAAGTCAGAATTAGTTTTTTTTTCCAAAATTTGCTAAAATTCCAAGAGAAAAATCATAAAATTCGTGAAAATCCGTGAAAAATTAGGTTTCGGCTGAAGAAAAGCCTGTTTTCTGTCCTTTCCGACCATTTTTCCATGTATTTTTGCAAAATGTATTCTTCCTAAATTTCACAGTAATGGAATGACGGAAGTCGGAAGTCGGAATTCCATGCAACTCTGGTACTAACAGTAGATTTTTACCGAGGCGGAAGCTTAGTACTAAAAATGGCGTTTTTTTCGAAAACTATCCGATTTTTTGAGAAAAAATTGAAAACTTTCGACAATGAACTTGAGAAAAACCATGTAACTCGACGCGGAATTCTGTAAAGGCCAACTCACATTTCGATTTCGGATAAGTGTCGAAGAACATGTTCGATAGCATTGTCGGGAAGACGGAGAAGAGGGATTCCGTTGGTCATGATGACAGAAGACGTGAATAATATAGTGGGAATCATACAGAATACGTTTAAACGTGGCGGCGGTGGTGCTGCTCGTAGCGGAATTTCGGACCTAACAATACATCGCCAAGATTGCTCTCTATTTGTTCTACTAATCGCTGAGACACCCCTCTCTCCCCCCGACTACTCTTCATTCACGTCTTCGGCAGTCATGGAGGACGGTGACCGTCCCTTCCCTCTCCTTCGTCTCCCTGATAACCCTCTCCAACGGATTGTCCTACTTATGGGAAGATTCGAGCAGTGAGTTTTTCTTTAATTAGCCTAATTAGAAGTGGTTTTTTTTTTCAGATTCGCTCTATCCTTGGTGTCTAATCGAAGCAAGGAACTGGTGAAATCGATTGATCTCTCTTCTCCAATCAATATCACAGTTGACGAAGAAGAAGTCTCAATTAGTATTCACAAACGTATGTACGTAAACATCCGATGCTCGTTTGCAGACGATCAAGTTGCAATTGATAACTTGCCGTCTGAAATGGTCAAACCAACTGTCACCTCGACCAGAGGACGACATAGTTTCACGCGGAGCAGAAAGGGCTATCGATTCGACGATTGGTTGAGTCACTGCCTCGAGGTCTTCCATCAATCGGAAGTGAAAACTGTCATTTTTAATAGACTGATCCCCCATTTCAAATCTTTGCGGAAAACATTCGAATCGTTCTCAATATTAAGAATAAGGCAAGAGTACACTGATGAGGAAGCTCGTGACCTTCTAAAACTATTCAAACCGGAGAAAGAACTATACTTGGCCTGTAATCCGTTTACAAACAAAGACGAAAATAACAAGTTTCTGCAGGAAGTGTTCATTCAAAACTTCCATGTACTTGACCTATACTGGAGGACTCCATTTACTCTCGATAATCTATTGATATTGAATGGTAAGATTATATCGATAAGCAGTGAGAGCCTCCCTGAGAAAGTTTTGAATCGCTTCATCAAACACTGGATGGTTGGGTCGAATCCTAGACTGCAATTCTTGGAATTGACTTCGAATGACCGCCAAAGAATTGACGAGAAGGTTGTGCTGAAAGGAATCAAATATCAGAAAATGCCTTCTACTCATCGAAGATATGTGGAGAACCCTCCGTTTCTTCACAATCCCGATTATGCCTACATTGATGGTGGATACGATGTTCGTAGGGCTGATGGGGCGACTGCTTCAATTCGGTTCGACAATTTTGTGTATTTTATGTTTATCGTTTTGAACTAGCATTGCTTTACTGTAAGATGGGCTCTTCCACATCCCCCAACTTTTTTGTGATAATTATATTATTGCCCAATAAATACGTCAACCCTTGAGATTATTCAATGGCATACCGTCGATCCGCTCCCTGGTTATACATAAACGTGGTGACTATCGCAGAACGGTTGCACTTCCCAGGAGTTAGATGCCATCTCATCAGTCATATTTGAGTTTATAATAGATCTTAGTACGGTACTTACTAAAACACTGTGTACAGTCCCCCAAACTCCCCTCCAATTAGCACCACTATCTTATTTTCTTGTCCTTCATAGTGCAGTGGCAGGTGGTGGAGATCTCTATCTAATCTCTCCTCTCCTCCCCAATTGCCTCTATCCTCTTCATTCAACCCCGTCGGGTGTTGCAGCGATGACCCTTCCTCTGATCAACCTACCAAGCAACGTTATTCATCTGGTTACTCAAATGATGACAAGCGATGAATTGTAAGTTTTAATATTGTTACGAACTCACAAGCGAACCTCTGGGGATCACTAGCTGTGAATCGTTCTCAATTTCTACCAGACATTAAGGACAACTTAATTAGGCAAATCCCAAATTTTCATACTTGCGGGCCGAGTCCGGGCCGTCAGCGGGCCTTTGAATAACTCGCTTCAAAATGAAAATTAGGAGTCGACCAACCTGTCAAATTATAGATCTCGGTGAGCTCTACTCAATCTATTTTCAGTTTTACTGTGCGTTCAGTGAGAGCCGCAGTACAATCCATTAAGTAGCCGGGTCCTGATTCAAGGCCCGGCTGTTCACGGCCCGGCCACTAAATGGATTGTGTTGACAATGCCTGTAGGTCCAGTCGAAGACCAGGACACAGTCATAACCCTGGGAGACCCCCTGTATGCGCCGTATGAGCCCCGGTTCCGCAGAACCTTCGGATAAGCTATGCAAATGACACAACAGTACACAATTTCTCAGTGACCCGTTTATTAGGAGAAAGAAGAGACACGAGAAAGGGAAAATCCTTCGACAGGTGGTACGGAGCTAAATTCGTAGGAGTAAAACCCCGCTCCCTTGTGGGATGCGAGGAAACCTTTCGGTTCTCCTTCCTGTCAGGTAAAACCTGTTTCGTAGAGTTTTAGTAGAGTTTGTAGAGGTTTTGTAGATGGTTTAGAGGGGAAAAAAAGGGGAAGGAGAACAGATAAAAGGGAATAAAATAAGGGGAAAAATGGGACAAATTCCGTGACCAACGGACCGCAACGTGGCGTAAAACGTAGTGAGTGCGGTCACGAGAAGTGACGAGCGGCGGCGCGCGTTGGCCTAAAGAGGCCGTGCGACGCCTGCGCATCTGGGTCTCGCGACGATCGGGATACTGTAGGGAAAAGCGCGCGCCGTTCAAATAATGAAGGGCGCGGCTGCGGATGGAAAATCCTGTAGAGTTGACCGATTTTGATGGAATAAATCGGGAAAAGGTGATCATAAATAAAGAGTAATAATTGTGAAAGAGTTCGGCTCATAATTTCGGGGGATTTTGCGGGGAAAATCAATGGGACCCGGAATTATCGAGTTGTAAAGTTGGCAGTTTAATCCAGAGGCGGTAAACTGACAACACTCCCCGGGGGAGGAGCAAGAGAACGTATCATGACTGTTATAAAGACTTGTAGAATAAATACATTCGTGTTGCGACGAAGTATTACTGTCTTTTGAAGCAGCTGACGGTAGAATTATAGTCAGTTCATGTGGGATACTGTACTCTTTGGCTCTCTCAGAGTAGATGTTCACTAGTCTTTTATTTATTGATCTTTCATTAGGGATAATACAAGTCCAATTTGGATTTTGCTTAAAGCATATGATAGAGAGATAGTAGAGATTATTAGGAGCAGAACAGTTGAACAGATTACAGAAACTTATGATTTCTGGAGAGAACTTTTGTATTGAATTGTTAGTAGAACAATTTCTGGTGGCAAGGCAGAGGGTGGCACGTGGAACAGTTACTGAGCTCCCGCGCCTGCCTTCGAAAGGCGGCTATTGAGAGTGGTTGCGGAACACGCTGTCCGCTCTGTTCGTGGGGTGCGTATAAAGTGAATCGTAATCCACTCCTCTGTCGTCGAAGTAGGACTCTCCGATTCGAATCTGTTCGATTTCGTCAACCACTATGTCATGAATCATGTCAAATGTCAGCTTTCCATCGGTGGCGATGAATTTTTGGACTACTCTTTTTCTCATTGCGCCTGGTAGTTTGGTGCAGAATTGCTTGATGACTGCTTCGTCATCAATATTTATTCCACGGTCTTTCATTTCACTCAAAACCATTCGATGGGCTAGAAAATCTTCCTCCATACGACTGCTATCTGTATGGTGGAATGGGATGCTGCCAAATTTATTGTGCAGAGTCATCTTGTCAGGCTTTCCTCCGTATTTGGACTCGAGTTCTTTGAAAGTGAGGCGAATAGCTTCTTCTGAGTCTTGAAGGCGGTAAAGACATCGACTCGCTCCATCGTTTAGATGTTGTTTCAACAACACGAGTTTGTAGCTGCTCGTTATGTTTGGATTCTCAATGACATATTCCCGGAAGATGTTCCGGAAGATGTCAAAATCCGAAGAACCGTCAAATGTCACGAGATAACCGTGTACATTGTGGAAACTGACATTTTTCAAGTGATTAGGATAAGTGTTTGATCGAGGAGTAGAATGTGGGTTGGAATTGTCGTCATATTTTGAATGACGGTTGCCCAGCTCTAAGAATCTCATGGCATAGTCCTCGTCATTTTCCGATTCTTGTTCTATCTCCATTTTTCTCTCTGATTTCTCTGATTGGTCAGTATGCTGATGTAAAATTTCTGTCGTGGGAGAGCTGAGTTTCTCTTCGGATTGAACAGTTTGAGCTCTGTCGTCAATGACATGTGGGTGCTCTGACGATTTATGCTCCTCGTGTATTGTGGGATGCAAGTGATCTGCGTTGCGAAGAAGTGGATCTACCGGTTTTTTCTTATCGATAGAGATAGACGGTGAAGGTGATGCGACGCCCCTGTTCGCAATCTTTGCCTCAACCCTCAGGATCTCTTCTCGAAGTCTTTCTTCTTCGGCAGCTTTTACTTGACTCTCTAACTTGACTTTCTCCATTTCGGTTTTCAAATCTTTCAGCTTATCTTTCAAGTTAGAGTCCTCCAAGTGGGCTGCCGCCTCTTCGTCTGGTAGATGCCGTTGCTCATTCTCGGTTTTTGCGAGTGGCGTCTGGTCTTTAGCATCACCATCATTATTTTCACCAGCTTCCTTCAATGACTTGGCGAGCAGCCTTGTCTCCTTTAGCTCATTAGTTAGCTGTTGGATGACGTCGTCAATGGGGTGCCCTTCCACCTTGATCAGGTCTCCCGTTTCTGGGTCGATCTCGAGTAAACCCAATTGTTCGACTGCCGAGTTGGCATCGTAAATACTTTCGTCGAATGGGCTGGCTGGTTGACCATGTTGGGTCAGCTCGTTTTCGATCAGGTCGATCAGCTCGGTACTTACAGAAATGGCTGTCAAGTAATGTGACTTGACAAGATATTCATCCATTTCTTCAAGGTGTTTGTCTTTATTGATCGACTCGATAACGAGTGGGTGCACCTTTTTGGAGTTGACATAATCTGGCAGGGCTCTCAAGTTTGCGATTTGCTTACAGATTTCTGTAAGTGTCTCGTCGAGTTTGTTCAGCTCTCCCGTAGAGGGAGTTGTTGTAGAATTTTTGATGTTGGTGAGGTAGAGTTTGGCTGAGACTGCCTGCTTGCTAGCGACGTAGACTGTGTTGTTGATGTTCAGCTTCAATTGACCAGTTACCGTTCTAGCGACGGTTTCACCGGTATCTGTCGACGGTGGGGTGCCAGCAGTTTCATCAGCCATGGTTGGAGTTGTTGTTCGTTCGGACAAAGAAAAATCAGTACCCTGGAATTAAAAATATTATAGATAGGATGTACAAGATACTATAAAAATGTATGAATGATGGAGGGGTGAATGTTGCCCGATCGAACTGGAGAAACTGTAGAATCGAGAATGATTCTCTGATATGTGTTGATATGATATGTGTAGACGTAGAGGGGTATTGTAGGTGATGCTGTTATCAGTGGGTAGCCCTACTGCTATTCCACCAATTGCTGTAAATCCCGGAGGGAACAGACCCTTGGTGGGTATCTGTTGCCAGTTGATCGTTATGCTACTATACCCTATCACTGGTTCCGTAAGATTTCAGCGAGAACAGACTTTTGTGGGTTGCTGTTGTCAGTGGCTAGTTCTCTTGCTACGCCGCTGATTCCTGTAAATCCCGGCGTGAACAGACCTTTAGTGGGTAACTGTTGCCAGTGGATAGTTATCGTACTATACCACTGGTTTCCGTAAGATTCCAGTAGGAACAGACTTTAATGCATGTGTAGGATCGAATATTTTTGGGTCTCATGTCCTCTCACATCTATCACTTGGCCTGCATTTGCGCTATGTCAGCACCTTGTGATCCTTATAGGACTGCCGCTTCGCCTAACAACATGTTGACCTTCCCGGATACTTCTAGATCGTTAGACCTGTTATACGACGCCCAACAATGACCAGGATGAATATCGGTATATCGAATTTTTACATAGGTAGCAAGCCCTCTGCCATCACTGAAGGGGCCTTGTAGGTCTGTGTCGCTCCGAGTTGTCAGTGTAGACAGTTAGTGGATGGACATTTTAACCACTAGCTCTTTGAGACTGTGGGATGCGAGTTGATGTTTTTAGTCGATGAGCATCAGATGAAACTGCTAACTTCCTCTGAACCTTTCTTCGACGTCATGAAGAGAGGTTTGCTCCTACCGTAGAGAACTCGCTTTTCTGGTCCGAATAGTCGTCCGGCTCTTTTAGTCCGGTTCTCAGACTCCAACATCCTTCTACACTAAGATGTAGATGAATCAAATATCTCATGGACAATGCCACGTAATCGGATATATTGATTCACAGAAAGAAGGACTAGTGATCGCGCTAAAAACGCTCACATCTTCATTTTCTCGCAGAGGAGTGTCGAAAACTAATTCGTTCGGAGAGACTCTGAAGAGAAATCTGTAACGATGTGTAAGAGTAGATATACAGTCATGCCTCTTGTTATGTAGATTTTGTTCATTTCAACGTGAATAAATCAATTGTATCTTTGTGGGATGCCATCCAAATACAAGTAAATCTTAAGGCTACTGTATTGAGGCTATTGTTTCATTTTTGATACAGGTATCTGGGCTAGTATACCAAACGTGAGTTCTATTTCAACACGTTTTTAGAAATGAATTGTAGTTGTAGAAGTTGATTACACATCGAAACGTCTCTCAACGATCGAATTGTCAAATTAAATAAACGTAGATACTTTTCAGCATTATTATTTCCGATTGTAGATAGTACTGCCTTCAGCTCTTTACTTCACGGGTCGCACTTTTTATTGTAGTACGATTGAATCAACTAAACTCTAGATTTCTCAGTGATTCAGATGTATTTAGCAGAGTTGCAACGGGCCGGGCCGGGCCGGGCCGGGCCGGGCCGAAATCAGAATTTCTCCGGCCCGGCCCGGCCGCGGCCCGGCCCGGCCCGGCCCGGCCCGAGCCCGGCCCGGCCCGGTCGGCCCGGATTTTCAGTACTAAAAAATTCAAACTTTTTTTTCGAATTTTTTCCGATTTTTTCGGAAAGATTTTTTAAAGGGGAAAACAACTACTCCTAAACTTAGGATTTTTGATTTGAATCCATTCAGAAAGCCAGAAAAAATTTTGTGGATTCATGTCTGAAAATGCGTCTGAAGCGAGTTATGAGACCTCAAAATGCCAAAAATCGATGCTAGTCATGCAATTTTTCAGTACATTTCAATAGAAATTCTTTTCGTCGTGCACGAGAAAGCAATATTTTCAAGAATTTTCAAGAAAAGTTCGAAAAAATGAACAATTATGCATGCATTTCATGTACAGACGACGAGAATTTCTACTAAAATGTACTGAAAGAGTGCATGAAAAGTGAAAAAGTGAGCGATTTTTGGAATTTTTGGGTCTCATATTCCAATTTAAACGCATTTTTTACATATACTTGAGAAACATTTTGGAAAAATTTTGGAAAAAAAATTATTGAAAAAAATATTTCTAGTGAAAAAATTCAAAAATTCAAATCCGGGCCGACCGGGCCGGGCCGGGCCGGGCTGAAACCGGGCCGGGCCGGGCCGGGCCGGGCCGGCGGGCCGGCCCGGAATTTTGCAAGTCTGGTATTTAGGTGTCGTAATAGTGCCAAGGAGTTACACATGTAGATGTTTGTGGGCTGCCAGACATACTGCCACTATAATGAAACAGCCTTGTGTACTCCTCTTTTAGTATCTGTTACTGGCCGGAAACAGATACCCTCCGGTCCTTAGCAAGAGGCTGGAAGTCGTAGAATCTAGTCTCGTAGATAGAATACGTCAAGTATCGCAGTCTTTCTAATTTTCATACTGGGATTGTATGATTCAACACTGTTATATGTTCTTCAATTGAGGGCTTCCCTGTCCATAGGGGTCACCCGACTCTTCTACCGAGTCGCAGTTGGTGGATTTAATCTTCCCTTTATCTGTAGGTGTTATATGGGTTGCTCCAATATATGTAGAATTTGTGCTCGTAGATACTTTGTTTCTTTCCAGTCATTTCAGCAACATTCCAGGGGCAAGTTCATACAAAGTAGTAGTATCAAATAACAGTAGAGTATAAAACTCGTGAGATTAGATGATTAAGCTATATGATGGTAGAATATTAGGCAAGAATTTTATTTTCAGATGACAGTAGTGTTTACAATGAATCAATGAGGTTAACAAGGCTCGGGATCTTTCGCTTCTATCATTTCGTCGCTCTTTGATCTAGTTCAACCCTTGCTAACACGTTGGTGTTCCTTTTTAGTGGGACTCAGGACGTTCAGAAGTAGCTCTTTTTCAACTTTCTTGGAAGAGTGGGCTGCTCGATCAGCAGTTCTCTTATTTCCTTTTTATGCTAATCACTTATCTGCTTTGTGACTTCCTTACTCTCTCTATCATCGTCAACTTATTCAAGTTTTCAACAATGGAGGACTCATATCCTATAGTCTGGTAGAGGGAAAAATAGGAGAGTGCGTATTGAGTACCGTTTTTCAGATGCTCGCAATAGTATTTGTTTTGTAGATGTAGCTTATGGAAGCATAGTAGCTAGTAGAGTGAGCAGATGTTCAGATTTTTCAAGATTGATAGAGCAATGTGTACCCTTGTTTCAGTTACACAACGGTTTATTAACGTGGGTTGCCAGAAATATGATGTCAACAATATAACAGATTTAACAAAAATTTAACGAGTTAGACAGCAACATGGGCTGCCAATGTGTATGCTTCATGAGAGTGGTGGATGACGTCCACTTGTGCTTCATGTCAACGAAATTTGTGTTGATGTGTAGATGGGAGCACGAGGCATCTTCTCTTGGGTGGGTCCCTTGGAGATTTTAGCCTTTTTCTATAAGAAGCATCATGTAAATTTTGTTAACTAGTTAATTGTTAACTGTACTCACTGGTTTTTTGTGGGCTTCTTCTTTCTTCTTCTCTTTAATCTCTCCTCTTCAGTGACTCGGTGCTCCGATGTGGGATGCATCATCAGACTCTTTATCCCTCTGTTTGGCTCGGCAATTTGTCGTGGGGTGCTCGAACGTTGTATGTGGGGATGACATTCTGAAATAAAAACAGATGTGTTGTAGAACTTTCAGAGAGATACGAGTTAGTGGAGAGAGCGAGAAGAAGATGATTACAGAAATTATCAGTATCAGAAATGAGAAAGAATGTTTGAAAGGGATCAGTGTTAGCCTGATTCGTACTTTTCCGTGCTTCAGATGTGTAAGCTTTCGGATTTCTATTGTCATTGTAGTCTTGTAGATGTTTTATTTCATTGGAAATTCTTTTTTAGACTCAACTAGAATAGCAGACGTTATCGGATATTCATTGTTAATTTTTGGCGTTTTCGAAAAATCGAAATCGATTTTTGTGGGATTCTGACCAGATTCTTCAGCTATATCAGATCTTGACGTCTACTTACACTATATGATCCATGAAGAATCAGTGTTAGGCTCATCATGCCGGGTCAGAATCGTGTTCAATTGTAGAATCTCGAAATTTCAGATAAAAGTGGGCTTGCGAGTTGCCTCTCGAAGACACAACCACTCTCTTAAGTGGGAAAGTGTGATGTAGATCAAAAGCTCCAAAAAAATTTCATCCGAATTTTTCAGATTGGAAATTTGTCTATCTTTTCAGAGAAAATGAAAATTTGGGCAGCACTCTCCCTAGCAAAAGTGCTTTTTGTCATGCCTTTTTGGCTATGCTTAGTGTTTGAGGGATGCTATGAGAATATTCAAGTCGAATTTTATCGATTTTCTGGAAAACTTCTCCAATATTTTCAGCCAAATTTTTCTGAATTTCTGATGTGTGGGCTGCAAATTTTATTAAATTTTGCTTAGCCGGCCTTGATATTCACTTTTTAGTGATTGATAGGCTTTTGGAGCTTCGGGATTACTCGCGCCAAAGTTTTTTATCGATTTTTCAAGATTTTCAACTGAATTTTCAGTGAAATTTGACTTATCTGTCAGAGAATCGATCAGAATCTTTGCCAAACTAGAACGAATTGCTTTGTGTATTCATTATATCAATGAGTCAGAATCATTCGAGTCTCAAAAACATTTGGAAATATTTTCGAATTTCGAAAATTTTCGAAACTAATTTCCACTGGAAATTTTTAGATTCTAGCGAAAATCGGGCATAGGTTCCCCTCTAAAAGTGGGTTGCGCCGATCTCATTTATTGTAATAATGAGTTAGAATCATTATCGAATCGATTTTTCATCGATTTAGATTTTTCTGGATTTTCGAAATTTTTCGAAATCACATTCCCACGGAAAATTTTCTGATTTTTGTCGAAATTCGGGCATAACTTCCCTTTAATGGGTGGGTTGCTCCGATTGTATTCATTATTGAATGAATTGAAATCAGATTTGAATCGATTTGATTCGATTTTCAGATTATTGATTTTCGAAATTTTTCGAAAATAAAAATGTCGGTGGGGCTTCCATGATTCTTTGAAATTTGGGCAGCAATTCGCCTAGTAAATCGATAATTTACTATTCTAGATATTCTTTATTAAAGAATTATCCAGATTCTTGGCTTTTAGCTCAAGAAACATCAGAATTTAAAAATTCTAGCCTCTTTCGGCGAATTTTCGGTCATTTTCGGTTGTTTGTGGGGTGCTCCTCAGCTTTTTCGGAAATTTTCCGGCCACGCGTTCGCTGATGGAGACTTGTGGGTGCCAATTGTAACTGATTTTTCAGTTTCCGACACAATTTTTACGAAAAATGCCAATATTTGGTCATTTTTCAACGAATTACTCGTATTATCGTGGAAATTTCAGAAAACGGCAGGTTCAGTGGATTTGTTGTAGACGGGTGAATTTTTCACTCCGATTGTGAACCCCTCGCATATTTTACGCGAATTTTCGTCGATTTTCGACGATTTTTGACCAAAATTTCGCCACTTGGTGGGCTTCTTGTGTAAATACTTACCTTCCCAGCTGTAGAATGACTGGGATGCTGTAGAATGCGCCTATTTGGCGACTTTTTGTGGAGAATCCGTCGAGTTGGTGGGCTGCGGCTTCGATTTGTCGGTTTTTTCGTGTAGAATATACTTTTAAACTCAATTTAACCCTTCCAGTATGGGATGCAACATTTTATTCGATTTTCATCGAATTTTGTGGGGAAAGGGGAGAAAATCGATAAAATCACGGATTTATTCGGAAAAATCGGAAAATTTTTTTAGAGTGAGCAAGAGTGGGTGCGGAGTGTACGGTGTACACCTCACGCACAAAACGCTCCTCTTTTGCGTCGGCACGCACTTTCTCGTAGCAAGTACTGTGCGCGACCAAGTGCGCATTGTACGCAATCGGTGTTTGCGTACAATGACTCGCGAATTGCCGACCGTATACCTCCGAAAATAAATTTGAATGGAATTCAAATATTTTCGATGTTTTTACATCGATTTTCGGGTAAAATGAACCGATTCTTTCGGAAAAAATGACAATCGAAGGCAGATGGAGCCCGGAAATACCTGATTTTCAGATTTTTCAGGATTTTATGTAGATTTTCGTCGGATTTGGTACTGAATGCGTCACGACGACGGAATTTATCGATTTTTCGGATTTTCTCGATGGAATGTGGCATTTTCTGGCTAGAAATGTAGAATTTTAGTGAGAATCAAAGTTTTCCGTGTGTGACAAATTATTTTATCACGTTTTGAGACTGATTCATGTAGAACTATCGATATTTTCGTTGGATTTATCGATTTTTCGTAGATTTTCTCGCCGATGATGCAATTTTGGCGGATACTTTGTAGAATTTCGCCTCAGTGGGCTGCCAGAAGTTGGAGATCGAGTATATTGTTGTAAAAATTGTAGAAATTCGTTGTTTTTCGTCGAGTTCGAGGTGGTGGGGTGCTCAGACGCCAGGAGGGCTAGCGGGTCCGACTTGGGTTCGTTGTAGAGCATGTAGATGGGAGAACTCGTAGTTCTACTACCTTTAACAGACCGTCCGTCGATGCACCATGTTGACAATGCCTGTAGGTCCAGTCGAAGACCAGGACACAGTCATAACCCTGGGAGACCCCCTGTATGCGCCGTATGAGCCCCGGTTCCGCAGAACCTTCGGATAAGCTATGCAAATGACACAACAGTACACAATTTCTCAGTGACCCGTTTATTAGGAGAAAGAAGAGACACGAGAAAGGGAAAATCCTTCGACAGGTGGTACGGAGCTAAATTCGTAGAAGTAAAACCCCGCTCCCTTGTGGGATGCGAGGAAACCTTTCGGTTCTCCTTCCAGTCAGGTAAAACCTGTTTCGTAGAGTTTTAGTAGAGTTTGTAGAGGTTTTGTAGATGGTTTAGAGGGGAAAAAAAGGGGAAGGAGAACAGATAAAAGGGAATAAAATAAGGGGAAAAATGGGACAAATTCCGTGACCAACGGACCGCAACGTGGCGTAAAACGTAGTGAGTGCGGTCACGAGAAGTGACGAGCGGCGGCGCGCGTTGGCCTAAAGAGGCCGTGCGACGCCTGCGCATCTGGGTCTCGCGACGATCGGGATACTGTAGGGAAAAGCGCGCGCCGTTCAAATAATGAAGGGCGCGGCTGCGGATGGAAAATCCTGTAGAGTTGACCGATTTTGATGGAATAAATCGGGAAAAGGTGATCATAAATAAAGAGTAATAATTGTGAAAGAGTTCGGCTCATAATTTCGGGGGATTTTGCGGGGAAAATCAATGGGACCCGGAATTATCGAGTTGTAAAGTTGGCAGTTTAATCCAGAGGCGGTAAACTGACAACAGATTGTACTGCGGATCTCACTGAACGCGCAGTATATAATTTGACAGGTTGATCGACTCCTAATTGCCATTTTGAAGCGAGTTATTCAAAGACCCGCCCACGGCGCGGACAAGGCCCGGTTGCAAGTATGCAAATTTTTGCTTTGTGCTCGTTACTTGCCGTTGAGAAAAACCGTCTCCATTCCTGGTTTTGGGAAAAAAATTTCGGGCTTTTTCAGGGCTTAACCGCGGGGATGAAACTTTGAGACGGCTATTCCAGCGGCAAGCAAGTCACGAGCACAAAACAAAAGACTGGTAGCAATTTGGAACGATGCCGAACTTGCAATCCCTTGAGCTTCCCTTGTCAAATAAAATGTTATCTTATTTCAGATACAACCTCTGGTCTCTCTCCAAAAAGACAAAGAAAGCCGTGAAACCATTGTATCCGAAGAATGCCTATGTTCAACGGGTTTTTAATAATGATTTAGCTTTATTCCAAATGTCATCAAAGGCAGAGTACTTGAACAGACCACCTCAGGCACTCACATTCCCGTCTCCTCCTGCAGTGGTGACGTCGAATTTCCCTCTTTTCAAACTACCCGATAAGGCTAGGCGTCATGTGATTAAATCCATGAACTGTGATGAAATGTGAGTTTTGATATTTGTAATTTTTCTGTATGTTAGTTTCGAAACTTTCAGACTGTTCCTCTCTTTGCTCTCAGAGAAATTGAAGGAAACTGTGACGTCGTTGAATTTAAAAAGTAGACTCGTGTCTATTACTATAACCCAAGAAATTCAAATCTGTATCTTGGTTAAACATTTTTTGGCGGATTTGCAGTTTTCTAGCAGTAGAAGTCTCTCTTCAATGGATGAAATGTGGTTAGTGTTTGGAAAAAAATGGCGAAGGACCAACTACTGGATAAGTAAAGGACTTAGTATCAAAACATGGTTTGAGCACATTAAGGAAATCTTTCATTTCTCGAAAATTGATTTATGGTTCGGCGAGGACTCAATAACACATGATATGAATGAGATCCGTGATACATTCAACAGTTGCCATGAAATTCGCATTAGTAACAACAGTGGGTCAGAGGCTCATGTGATGTCAATACTGAAAACCTTCCCAACTGCAAAACTGATGCTATATGGGGATTTATTTGAAAACGGGGAGCCTCCAAGCGAGGTGTTTATTCAGAACTATGACGAACTGACAATTGAACCAAGGCTTGCGTCTGCGTCTACAATCACATTGGAAGACTTATTGATAATGAATAGTCGAAATATTGAAGTATCAGAACTGAGCATACACGAGAAAGATGTCAACAGATTCATCAAACATTGGATGAAAGGATCGAATCCTAGAATGGAACGAATTTGCATCAATTTTCAGGATTATAGAACCATCGACATAGATCTCGTTCTAAGGAACTTGAATTACGAAGAAGGTCCTGCTGATCGGAAAAGATATTTCAAAGATAACTCAAACAGCTACTATCCTGTTGAAACCATTTGTGGAGGAATCGACATTTGGAGACGTGATGGGACCTTAGCTACTATCACAATTCGAGAAAATTCCGCCAAGCTCAATATGTTTGTATGGCATCCGCATTGTGTAACCGATAGGAGATAAGATGTCTTCTGACCTGATTTGTTTTCAAATATAAACTTTTGTTGTTCGTTATTCTGCTTGGCATTTCAATAAACTTTAATAAATTTTGCACTTTTTGTAAACTATTACTTTTGAACAGACTGTTCATGAGACTCTTTGCAGGCAAGCTGTGTGGAAGTAGAGACGGACGAAAAACGCATGCAACTGACGAAAATGATACAAAGTTAATTGGCTATAATGAAGGTAGCTACTCTTTGAGCATAAAATCCCAACATTTTACGTATCTCGTACCAATAAACCTGAAAAAGTATCCAATTTCCAATATCCAATATCGCACAGCCCTGTTAGGGACCCTGATCAATGAAAACCAATATTCCTGGTGATGCATGAATGTGGCTTGCGGTTGCAATTTCCCAAGAGTCATATTCGAGTGTATAAGAGATCTTAGTGTAGTACTTACTAAAACACTGTATAACCAGCTACAGTTCATTTTTCCTTCTAATTAACACATCTATCTTATTTGTTTGGTCTTCATTGTGGGATGACAGATGGTGGAGATCTCTACCAAAGACCGACTATCCTCCCGAATTGCTCTTGTCCTCTTCATTTATCCCTCCATCGCCTATTGGAAGGATGACCCTTCCTCTGATCAACCTCCCAAGCAATGCTATTCGTCTTATTACTCAAATGATGACAAACGATGAACTGTAAGCTTTTATATTTTTGCGGACTCAACCGCGAGTGCAGTCCGGCCCATGTTCCTCCAACTCCTGACCCTAATTAAGTTAAAGAGAATTTTAAAAGTTTTAGAATTTTAAGGAGAAGGCATGCGTGGTGGGACCGCGAATGCAGTCCGGCCCATGTTCCTCCAACTCCTGACCCTATCTAAGTTAGAGAATTTTAGAATTCTAACAATTTTAAGGAGAAGGCATGCGTGGTGGGACCGCGAGTGCAGTCCGGCCCATGTTCCTCCAACTCCTGACCCTATCTAAGTTAGAGAATTTTAGAATTCTAACAATTTTAAGGAGAAGGCATGCGTGGTGGGACCGCGAATGCAGTCCGGCCCATGTTCCTCCAACTCCTGACCCTATCTAAGTTAGAGAATTTTAGAATTCTAACAATTTTAAGGAGAAGGCATGCGTGGTGGGACCGCGAGTGCAGTCCGGCCCATGTTCCTCCAACTCCTGACCCTATCTAAGTTAGAGAATTTTAGAATTCTAACAATTTTAAGGAGAAGGCATGCGTGGTGGGACCGCGAGTGCAGTCCGGCCCATGTTCCTCCAACTCCTGACCCTATCTAAGTTAGAGAATTTTAGAATTCTAACAATTTTAAGGAGAAGGCATGCGTGGTGGGACCGCGAGTGCAGTCCGGCCCATGTTCCTCCAACTCCTGACCCTATCTAAGTTAGAGAATTTTAGAATTCTAACAATTTTAAGGAGAAGGCATGCGTGGTGGGACCGCGAGTGCAGTCCGGCCCATGTTCCTCCAACTCCTGACCCTATCTAAGTTAGAGAATTTTAGAATTCTAACAATTTTAAGGAGAAGGCATGCGTGGTGGGACCGCGAGTGCAGTCCGGCCCATGTTCCTCCAACTCCTGACCCTATTTAAGTTAGAGAATTTTAGAATTCTAACAATTTTAAGGAGAAGGCATGCGTGGTGGGACCGCGAGTGCAGTCCGGCCCATGTTCCTCCAACTCCTGACCCTATTTAAGTTAAAGAGAATTTTAGAATTCTAACAATTTTAAGGAGAAGGCATGCGTGGTGGGACCGCGAATGCAGTCCGGCCCATGTTCCTCCAACTCCTGACCCTATTTAAGTTAAAGAGAATTTTAGAATTCTAACAATTTTAAGGAGAAGGCATGCGTGGTGGGACCGCGAGTGCAGTCCGGCCCATGTTCCTCCAACTCCTGACCCTAATTAAGTTAAAGAGAATTTTAGAATTCTAACAATTTTAAGGAGAAGGCATGCGTGGTGGGACCGCGAATGCAGTCCGGCCCATGTTCCTCCAACTCCTGACCCTATTTAAGTTAGAGAATTTTAGAATTCTAACAATTTTAAGGAGAAGGCATGCGTGGTGGGACCGCGAATGCAGTCCGGCCCATGTTCCTCCAACTCCTGACCCTATTTAAGTTAAAGAGAATTTTAGAATTCTAACAATTTTAAGGAGAAGGCATGCGTGGTGGGACCGCGAGTGCAGTCCGGCCCATGTTCCTCCAACTCCTGACCCTATTTAAGTTAGAGAATTTTAGAATTCTAACAATTTTAAGGAGAAGGCATGCGTGGTGGGACCGCGAGTGCAGTCCGGCCCATGTTCCTCCAACTCCTGACCCTAATTAAGTTAAAGAGAATTTTAGAATTCTAACAATTTTAAGGAGAAGGCATGCGTGGTGGGACCGCGAATGCAGTCCGGCCCATGTTCCTCCAACTCCTGACCCTATTTAAGTTAGAGAATTTTAGAATTCTAACAATTTTAAGGAGAAGGCATGCGTGGTGGGACCGCGAATGCAGTCCGGCCCATGTTCCTCCAACTCCTGACCCTATCTAAGTTAAAGAATTTTAGAATTCTAACAATTTTAAGGAGAAGGCATGCGTGGTGGGACCGCGAATGCAGTCCGGCCCATGTTCCTCCAACTCCTGACCCTATTTAAGTTAGAGAATTTTAGAATTCTAACAATTTTAAGGAGAAGGCATGCGTGGTGGGACCGCGAGTGCAGTCCGGCCCATGTTCCTCCAACTCCTGACCCTATTTAAGTTAAAGAGAATTTTAGAATTCTAACAATTTTAAGGAGAAGGCATGCGTGGTGGGACCGCGAATGCAGTCCGGCCCATGTTCCTCCAACTCCTGACCCTATTTAAGTTAGAGAATTTTAGAATTCTAACAATTTTAAGGAGAAGGCATGCGTGGTGGGACCGCGAATGCAGTCCGGCCCATGTTCCTCCAACTCCTGACCCTATTTAAGTTAAAGAATTTTAGAATTCTAACAATTTTAAGGAGAAGGCATGCGTGGTGGGACCGCGAATGCAGTCCGGCCCATGTTCCTCCAACTCCTGACCCTATCTAAGTTAGAGAATTTTAGAATTCTAACAATTTTAAGGAGAAGGCATGCGTGGTGGGACCGCGAATGCAGTCCGGCCCATGTTCCTCCAACTCCTGACCCTATTTAAGTTAAAGAATTTTAGAATTCTAACAATTTTAAGGAGAAGGCATGCGTGGTGGGACCGCGAATGCAGTCCGGCCCATGTTCCTCCAACTCCTGACCCTATCTAAGTTAGAGAATTTTAGAATTCTAACAATTTTAAGGAGAAGGCATGCGTGGTGGGACCGCGAATGCAGTCCGGCCCATGTTCCTCCAACTCCTGACCCTATTTAAGTTAAAGAATTTTAGAATTCTAACAATTTTAAGGAGAAGGCATGCGTGGTGGGACCGCGAATGCAGTCCGGCCCATGTTCCTCCAACTCCTGACCCTATTTAAGTTAGAGAATTTTAGAATTCTAACAATTTTAAGGAGAAGGCATGCGTGGTGGGACCGCGAATGCAGTCCGGCCCATGTTCCTCCAACTCCTGACCCTATTTAAGTTAGAGAATTTTAGAATTCTAACAATTTTAAGGAGAAGGCATGCGTGGTGGGACCGCGAGTGCAGTCCGGCCCATGTTCCTCCAACTCCTGACCCTATTTAAGTTAAAGAGAATTTTAGAATTCTAACAATTTTAAGGAGAAGGCATGCGTGGTGGGACCGCGAATGCAGTCCGGCCCATGTTCCTCCAACTCCTGACCCTATTTAAGTTAGAGAATTTTAGAATTCTAACAATTTTAAGGAGAAGGCATGCGTGGTGGGACCGCGAATGCAGTCCGGCCCATGTTCCTCCAACTCCTGACCCTATTTAAGTTAAAGAATTTTAGAATTCTAACAATTTTAAGGAGAAGGCATGCGTGGTGGGACCGCGAATGCAGTCCGGCCCATGTTCCTCCAACTCCTGACCCTATTTAAGTTAAAGAGAATTTTAGAATTCTAACAATTTTAAGGAGAAGGCATGCGTGGTGGGACCGCGAATGCAGTCCGGCCCATGTTCCTCCAACTCCTGACCCTATTTAAGTTAAAGAATTTTAGAATTCTAACAATTTTAAGGAGAAGGCATGCGTGGTGGGACCGCGAATGCAGTCCGGCCCATGTTCCTCCAACTCCTGACCCTATTTAAGTTAGAGAATTTTAGAATTCTAACAATTTTAAGGAGAAGGCATGCGTGGTGGGACCGCGAATGCAGTCCGGCCCATGTTCCTCCAACTCCTGACCCTATTTAAGTTAAAGAATTTTAGAATTCTAACAATTTTAAGGAGAAGGCATGCGTGGTGGGACCGCGAATGCAGTCCGGCCCATGTTCCTCCAACTCCTGACCCTATTTAAGTTAGAGAATTTTAGAATTCTAACAATTTTAAGGAGAAGGCATGCGTGGTGGGACCGCGAATGCAGTCCGGCCCATGTTCCTCCAACTCCTGACCCTATTTAAGTTAAAGAATTTTAGAATTCTAACAATTTTAAGGAGAAGGCATGCGTGGTGGGACCGCGAATGCAGTCCGGCCCATGTTCCTCCAACTCCTGACCCTATCTAAGTTAGAGAATTTTAGAATTCTAACAATTTTAAGGAGAAGGCATGCGTGGTGGGACCGCGAATGCAGTCCGGCCCATGTTCCTCCAACTCCTGACCCTATCTAAGTTAGAGAATTTTAGAATTCTAACAATTTTAAGGAGAAGGCATGCGTGGTGGGACCGCGAATGCAGTCCGGCCCATGTTCCTCCAACTCCTGACCCTATTTAAGTTAAAGAATTTTAGAATTCTAACAATTTTAAGGAGAAGGCATGCGTGGTGGGACCGCGAATGCAGTCCGGCCCATGTTCCTCCAACTCCTGACCCTATTAAGGTTAAAGAGAATTTTAGAATTCTAACAATTTTAAGGAGAAGGCATGCGTGGTGGGACCGCGAATGCAGTCCGGCCCATGTTCCTCCAACTCCTGACCCTATCTAAGTTAGAGAATTTTAGAATTCTAACAATTTTAAGGAGAAGGCATGCGTGGTGGGACCGCGAATGCAGTCCGGCCCATGTTCCTCCAACTCCTGACCCTATTTAAGTTAAAGAATTTTAGAATTCTAACAATTTTAAGGAGAAGGCATGCGTGGTGGGACCGCGAATGCAGTCCGGCCCATGTTCCTCCAACTCCTGACCCTATTTAAGTTAAAGAGAATTTTAGAATTCTAACAATTTTAAGGAGAAGGCATGCGTGGTGGGACCGCGAATGCAGTCCGGCCCATGTTCCTCCAACTCCTGACCCTATTTAAGTTAAAGAGAATTTTAGAATTCTAACAATTTTAAGGAGAAGGCATGCGTGGTGGGACGCGAATGCAGTCCGGCCCATGTTCCTCCAACTCCTGACCCTATTTAAGTTAAAGAGAATTTTAGAATTCTAACAATTTTAAGGAGAAGGCATGCGTGGTGGGACCGCGAATGCAGTCCGGCCCATGTTCCTCCAACTCCTGACCCTATTTAAGTTAAAGAGAATTTTAGAATTCTAACAATTTTAAGGAGAAGGCATGCGTGGTGGGACCGCGAATGCAGTCCGGCCCATGTTCCTCCAACTCCTGACCCTATTTAAGTTAGAGAATTTTAGAATTCTAACAATTTTAAGGAGAAGGCATGCGTGGTGGGACCGCGAGTGCAGTCCGGCCCATGTTCCTCCAACTCCTGACCCTATTTAAGTTAGAGAATTTTAGAATTCTAACAATTTTAAGGAGAAGGCATGCGTGGTGGGACCGCGAGTGCAGTCCGGCCCATGTTCCTCCAACTCCTGACCCTATTTAAGTTAAAGAGAATTTTAGAATTCTAACAATTTTAAGGAGAAGGCATGCGTGGTGGGACCGCGAATGCAGTCCGGCCCATGTTCCTCCAACTCCTGACCCTATTTAAGTTAGAGAATTTTAGAATTCTAACAATTTTAAGGAGAAGGCATGCGTGGTGGGACCGCGAGTGCAGTCCGGCCCATGTTCCTCCAACTCCTGACCCTATTTAAGTTAGAGAATTTTAGAATTCTAACAATTTTAAGGAGAAGGCATGCGTGGTGGGACCGCGAGTGCAGTCCGGCCCATGTTCCTCCAACTCCTGACCCTAATTAAGTTAGAGAATTTTAGAATTCTAACAATTTTAAGGAGAAGGCATGCGTGGTGGGACCGCGAGTGCAGTCCGGCCCATGTTCCTCCAACTCCTGACCCTAATTAAGTTAAAGAGAATTTTAGAATTCTAACAATTTTAAGGAGAAGGCATGCGTGGTGGGACCGCGAGTGCAGTCCGGCCCATGTTCCTCCAACTCCTGACCCTAATTAAGTTAAAGAGAATTTTAGAATTCTAACAATTTTAAGGAGAAGGCATGCGTGGTGGGACCGCGAGTGCAGTCCGGCCCATGTTCCTCCAACTCCTGACCCTAATTAAGTTAAAGAGAATTTTAGAATTCTAACAATTTTAAGGAGAAGGCATGCGTGGTGGGACCGCGAGTGCAGTCCGGCCCATGTTCCTCCAACTCCTGACCCTATTTAAGTTAGAGAATTTTAGAATTCTAACAATTTTAAGGAGAAGGCATGCGTGGTGGGACCGCGAGTGCAGTCCGGCCCATGTTCCTCCAACTCCTGACCCTATTTAAGTTAGAGAATTTTAGAATTCTAACAATTTTAAGGAGAAGGCATGCGTGGTGGGACCGCGAGTGCAGTCCGGCCCATGTTCCTCCAACTCCTGACCCTAATTAAGTTAAAGAGAATTTTAGAATTCTAACAATTTTAAGGAGAAGGCATGCGTGGTGGGACCGCGAGTGCAGTCCGGCCCATGTTCCTCCAACTCCTGACCCTATTTAAGTTAGAGAATTTTAGAATTCTAACAATTTTAAGGAGAAGGCATGCGTGGTGGGACCGCGAGTGCAGTCCGGCCCATGTTCCTCCAACTCCTGACCCTAATTAAGTTAAAGAGAATTTTAGAATTCTAACAATTTTAAGGAGAAGGCATGCGTGGTGGGACCGCGAGTGCAGTCCGGCCCATGTTCCTCCAACTCCTGACCCTAATTAAGTTAAAGAGAATTTTAGAATTCTAACAATTTTAAGGAGAAGGCATGCGTGGTGGGACCGCGAGTGCAGTCCGGCCCATGTTCCTCCAACTCCTGACCCTATTTAAGTTAGAGAATTTTAGAATTCTAACAATTTTAAGGAGAAGGCATGCGTGGTGGGACCGCGAGTGCAGTCCGGCCCATGTTCCTCCAACTCCTGACCCTAATTAAGTTAGAGAATTTTAGAATTCTAACAATTTTAAGGAGAAGGCATGCGTGGTGGGACCGCGAGTGCAGTCCGGCCCATGTTCCTCCAACTCCTGACCCTAATTAAGTTAAAGAGAATTTTAGAATTCTAACAATTTTAAGGAGAAGGCATGCGTGGTGGGACCGCGAGTGCAGTCCGGCCCATGTTCCTCCAACTCCTGACCCTAATTAAGTTAAAGAGAATTTTAGAATTCTAACAATTTTAAGGAGAAGGCATGCGTGGTGGGACCGCGAGTGCAGTCCGGCCCATGTTCCTCCAACTCCTGACCCTATTTAAGTTAGAGAATTTTAGAATTCTAACAATTTTAAGGAGAAGGCATGCGTGGTGGGACCGCGAGTGCAGTCCGGCCCATGTTCCTCCAACTCCTGACCCTATTTAAGTTAGAGAATTTTAGAATTCTAACAATTTTAAGGAGAAGGCATGCGTGGTGGGACCGCGAGTGCAGTCCGGCCCATGTTCCTCCAACTCCTGACCCTATTTAAGTTAGAGAATTTTAGAATTCTAACAATTTTAAGGAGAAGGCATGCGTGGTGGGACCGCGAGTGCAGTCCGGCCCATGTTCCTCCAACTCCTGACCCTAATTAAGTTAAAGAGAATTTTAGAATTCTAACAATTTTAAGGAGAAGGCATGCGTGGTGGGACCGCGAGTGCAGTCCGGCCCATGTTCCTCCAACTCCTGACCCTATTTAAGTTAAAGAGAATTTTAGAATTCTAACAATTTTAAGGAGAAGGCATGCGTGGTGGGACCGCGAGTGCAGTCCGGCCCATGTTCCTCCAACTCCTGACCCTATCTAAGTTAGAGAATTTTAGAATTCTAACAATTTTAAGGAGAAGGCATGCGTGGTGGGACCGCGAGTGCAGTCCGGCCCATGTTCCTCCAACTCCTGACCCTAATTAAGTTAGAGAATTTTAGAATTCTAACAATTTTAAGGAGAAGGCATGCGTGGTGGGACCGCGAGTGCAGTCCGGCCCATGTTCCTCCAACTCCTGACCCTAATTAAGTTAGAGAATTTTAGAATTCTAACAATTTTAAGGAGAAGGCATGCGTGGTGGGACCGCGAGTGCAGTCCGGCCCATGTTCCTCCAACTCCTGACCCTAATTAAGTTAAAGAGAATTTTAGAATTCTAACAATTTTAAGGAGAAGGCATGCGTGGTGGGACCGCGAGTGCAGTCCGGCCCATGTTCCTCCAACTCCTGACCCTATTTAAGTTAGAGAATTTTAGAATTCTAACAATTTTAAGGAGAAGGCATGCGTGTGTGGGACCGCGAGTGCAGTCCGGCCCATGTTCCTCCAACTCCTGACCCTATTTAAGTTAGAGAATTTTAGAATTCTAACAATTTTAAGGAGAAGGCATGCGTGGTGGGACCGCGAGTGCAGTCCGGCCCATGTTCCTCCAACTCCTGACCCTAATTAAGTTAAAGAGAATTTTAGAATTCTAACAATTTTAAGGAGAAGGCATGCGTGGAGGGACCGCGAATGCAGTCCGGCCCATGTTCCTCCAACTCCTGACCCTATCTAAGTTAGAGAATTTTAGAATTCTAACAATTTTAAGGAGAAGGCATGCGTGGTGGGACCGCGAATGCAGTCCGGCCCATGTTCCTCCAACTCCTGACCCTATCTAAGTTAGAGAATTTTAGATTTCTAACAATTTTAAGGAGAAGGCATGCGTGGTGGGACCGCGAATGCAGTCCGGCCCATGTTCCTCCAACTCCTGACCCTATTTAAGTTAGAGAATTTTAGAATTCTAACAATTTTAAGGAGAAGGCATGCGTGGTGGGACCGCGAATGCAGTCCGGCCCATGTTCCTCCAACTCCTGACCCTATCTAAGTTAGAGAATTTTAGAATTCTAACAATTTTAAGGAGAAGGCATGCGTGGTGGGACCGCGAATGCAGTCCGGCCCATGTTCCTCCAACTCCTGACCCTATCTAAGTTAGAGAATTTTAGAATTCTAACAATTTTAAGGAGAAGGCATGCGTGGTGGGACCGCGAATGCAGTCCGGCCCATGTTCCTCCAACTCCTGACCCTATCTAAGTTAGAGAATTTTAGAATTCTAACAATTTTAAGGAGAAGGCATGCGTGGTGGGACCGCGAATGCAGTCCGGCCCATGTTCCTCCAACTCCTGACCCTATTTAAGTTAGAGAATTTTAGAATTCTAACAATTTTAAGGAGAAGGCATGCGTGGTGGGACCGCGAATGCAGTCCGGCCCATGTTCCTCCAACTCCTGACCCTATCTAAGTTAGAGAATTTTAGAATTCTAACAATTTTAAGGAGAAGGCATGCGTGGTGGGACCGCGAATGCAGTCCGGCCCATGTTCCTCCAACTCCTGACCCTATCTAAGTTAGAGAATTTTAGAATTCTAACAATTTTAAGGAGAAGGCATGCGTGGTGGGACCGCGAATGCAGTCCGGCCCATGTTCCTCCAACTCCTGACCCTATTTAAGTTAGAGAATTTTAGAATTCTAACAATTTTAAGGAGAAGGCATGCGTGGTGGGACCGCGAATGCAGTCCGGCCCATGTTCCTCCAACTCCTGACCCTATCTAAGTTAGAGAATTTTAGAATTCTAACAATTTTAAGGAGAAGGCATGCGTGGTGGGACCGCGAATGCAGTCCGGCCCATGTTCCTCCAACTCCTGACCCTATTTAAGTTAGAGAATTTTAGAATTCTAACAATTTTAAGGAGAAGGCATGCGTGGTGGGACCGCGAATGCAGTCCGGCCCATGTTCCTCCAACTCCTGACCCTATTTAAGTTAGAGAATTTTAGAATTCTAACAATTTTAAGGAGAAGGCATGCGTGGTGGGACCGCGAATGCAGTCCGGCCCATGTTCCTCCAACTCCTGACCCTATCTAAGTTAGAGAATTTTAGAATTCTAACAATTTTAAGGAGAAGGCATGCGTGGTGGGACCGCGAGTGCAGCCCGGCCCATGTTCCTCCAACTCCTGACCCTAATTAAGTTAAAGAGAATTTTAGAATTCTAACAATTTTAAGGAGAAGGCATGCGTGGTGGGACCGCGAGTGCAGTCCGGCCCATGTTCCTCCAACTCCTGACCCTAATTAAGTTAAAGAGAATTTTAGAATTCTAACAATTTTAAGGAGAAGGCATGCGTGGTGGGACCGCGAATGCAGTCCGGCCCATGTTCCTCCAACTCCTGACCCTATTTAAGTTAGAGAATTTTAGAATTCTAACAATTTTAAGGAGAAGGCATGCGTGGTGGGACCGCGAATGCAGTCCGGCCCATGTTCCTCCAACTCCTGACCCTATTTAAGTTAGAGAATTTTAGAATTCTAACAATTTTAAGGAGAAGGCATGCGTGGTGGGACCGCGAATGCAGTCCGGCCCATGTTCCTCCAACTCCTGACCCTATCTAAGTTAGAGAATTTTAGAATTCTAACAATTTTAAGGAGAAGGCATGCGTGGTGGGACCGCGAGTGCAGCCCGGCCCATGTTCCTCCAACTCCTGACCCTAATTAAGTTAAAGAGAATTTTAGAATTCTAACAATTTTAAGGAGAAGGCATGCGTGGTGGGACCGCGAGTGCAGTCCGGCCCATGTTCCTCCAACTCCTGACCCTAATTAAGTTAAAGAGAATTTTAGAATTCTAACAATTTTAAGGAGAAGGCATGCGTGGTGGGACCGCGAATGCAGTCCGGCCCATGTTCCTCCAACTCCTGACCCTATTTAAGTTAGAGAATTTTAGAATTCTAACAATTTTAAGGAGAAGGCATGCGTGGTGGGACCGCGAATGCAGTCCGGCCCATGTTCCTCCAACTCCTGACCCTATCTAAGTTAGAGAATTTTAGAATTCTAACAATTTTAAGGAGAAGGCATGCGTGGTGGGACCGCGAGTGCAGTCCGGCCCATGTTCCTCCAACTCCTGACCCTATCTAAGTTAGAGAATTTTAGAATTCTAACAATTTTAAGGAGAAGGCATGCGTGGTGGGACCGCGAATGCAGTCCGGCCCATGTTCCTCCAACTCCTGACCCTATTTAAGTTAGAGAATTTTAGAATTCTAACAATTTTAAGGAGAAGGCATGCGTGGTGGGACCGCGAATGCAGTCCGGCCCATGTTCCTCCAACTCCTGACCCTATCTAAGTTAGAGAATTTTAGAATTCTAACAATTTTAAGGAGAAGGCATGCGTGGTGGGACCGCGAGTGCAGTCCGGCCCATGTTCCTCCAACTCCTGACCCTATCTAAGTTAGAGAATTTTAGAATTCTAACAATTTTAAGGAGAAGGCATGCGTGGTGGGACCGCGAATGCAGTCCGGCCCATGTTCCTCCAACTCCTGACCCTATCTAAGTTAGAGAATTTTAGAATTCTAACAATTTTAAGGAGAAGGCATGCGTGGTGGGACCGCGAGTGCAGTCCGGCCCATGTTCCTCCAACTCCTGACCCTATCTAAGTTAGAGAATTTTAGAATTCTAACAATTTTAAGGAGAAGGCATGCGTGGTGGGACCGCGAATGCAGTCCGGCCCATGTTCCTCCAACTCCTGACCCTATTTAAGTTAGAGAATTTTAGAATTCTAACAATTTTAAGGAGAAGGCATGCGTGGTGGGACCGCGAATGCAGTCCGGCCCATGTTCCTCCAACTCCTGACCCTATCTAAGTTAGAGAATTTTAGAATTCTAACAATTTTAAGGAGAAGGCATGCGTGGTGGGACCGCGAGTGCAGCCCGGCCCATGTTCCTCCAACTCCTGACCCTAATTAAGTTAAAGAGAATTTTAGAATTCTAACAATTTTAAGGAGAAGGCATGCGTGGTGGGACCGCGAGTGCAGTCCGGCCCATGTTCCTCCAACTCCTGACCCTAATTAAGTTAAAGAGAATTTTAGAATTCTAACAATTTTAAGGAGAAGGCATGCGTGGTGGGACCGCGAATGCAGTCCGGCCCATGTTCCTCCAACTCCTGACCCTATCTAAGTTAGAGAATTTTAGAATTCTAACAATTTTAAGGAGAAGGCATGCGTGGTGGGACCGCGAGTGCAGTCCGGCCCATGTTCCTCCAACTCCTGACCCTATCTAAGTTAGAGAATTTTAGAATTCTAACAATTTTAAGGAGAAGGCATGCGTGGTGGGACCGCGAGTGCAGTCCGGCCCATGTTCCTCCAACTCCTGACCCTATTTAAGTTAGAGAATTTTAGAATTCTAACAATTTTAAGGAGAAGGCATGCGTGGTGGGACCGCGAGTGCAGTCCGGCCCATGTTCCTCCAACTCCTGACCCTAATTAAGTTAAAGAGAATTTTAGAATTCTAACAATTTTAAGGAGAAGGCATGCGTGGTGGGACCGCGAATGCAGTCCGGCCCATGTTCCTCCAACTCCTGACCCTATTTAAGTTAGAGAATTTTAGAATTCTAACAATTTTAAGGAGAAGGCATGCGTGGTGGGACCGCGAATGCAGTCCGGCCCATGTTCCTCCAACTCCTGACCCTATTTAAGTTAGAGAATTTTAGAATTCTAACAATTTTTAGGAGAAGGCATGCGTGGTGGGACCGCGAGTGCAGTCCGGCCCATGTTCCTCCAACTCCTGACCCTATCTAAGTTAGAGAATTTTAGAATTCTAACAATTTTAAGGAGAAGGCATGCGTGGTGGGACCGCGAATGCAGTCCGGCCCATGTTCCTCCAACTCCTGACCCTATCTAAGTTAGAGAATTTTAGAATTCTAACAATTTTAAGGAGAAGGCATGCGTGGTGGGACCGCGAGTGCAGCCCGGCCCATGTTCCTCCAACTCCTGACCCTAATTAAGTTAAAGAGAATTTTAGAATTCTAACAATTTTAAGGAGAAGGCATGCGTGGTGGGACCGCGAGTGCAGCCCGGCCCATGTTCCTCCAACTCCTGACCCTAATTAAGTTAAAGAGAATTTTAGAATTCTAACAATTTTAAGGAGAAGGCATGCGTGGTGGGACCGCGAATGCAGTCCGGCCCATGTTCCTCCAACTCCTGACCCTATCTAAGTTAGAGAATTTTAGAATTCTAACAATTTTAAGGAGAAGGCATGCGTGGTGGGACCGCGAGTGCAGTCCGGCCCATGTTCCTCCAACTCCTGACCCTATTTAAGTTAGAGAATTTTAGAATTCTAACAATTTTAAGGAGAAGGCATGCGTGGTGGGACCGCGAGTGCAGCCCGGCCCATGTTCCTCCAACTCCTGACCCTAATTAAGTTAAAGAGAATTTTAGAATTCTAACAATTTTAAGGAGAAGGCATGCGTGGTGGGACCGCGAATGCAGTCCGGCCCATGTTCCTCCAACTCCTGACCCTATTTAAGTTAGAGAATTTTAGAATTCTAACAATTTTTAGGAGAAGGCATGCGTGACCAAACCGCGAATGCAGTCCGGCCCATGTTCCTCCAACTCCTGACCCTATCTAAGTTAGAGAATTTCGAACGTTTTAAGAATTTTAAGGAGAAGGCATGCGTGGTGGGACCGCGAATGCAGTCCGGCCCATGTTCCTCCAACTCCTGACCCTATCTAAGTTAGAGAATTTTAGAATTTTAAGAATTTTAAGGAGAAGGCATGCGTGACCAAACCGCGAATGCAGTCCGGCCCATGTTCCTCCAACTCCTGACCCTATCTAAGTTAGAGAATTTCGAACGTTTTAAGAATTTTAAGGAGAAGGCATGCGTGGTGGGACCGCGAATGCAGTCCGGCCCATGTTCCTCCAACTCCTGACCCCATCTAAGTTAGAGAATTTTAGAATTTTAAGAATTTTAAGGAGAAGGCATGCGTGGTGGGACCGCGAGTGCAGTCCGGCCCATGTTCCTCCAACTCCTGACCCTATCCAAGTTAGAAAATTTTAGAATTTTAAGAATTTTAAGGAGAAGGCATGCGTGACCAAACCGCGAATGCAGTCCGGCCCATGTTCCTCCAACTCCTGACCCCATCTAAGTTAGAGAATTTTAGAATTTTAAGAATTTTAAGGAGAAGGCATGCGTGACCAAACCGCGAATGCAGTCCGGCCCATGTTCCTCCAACTCCTGACCCCATCTAAGTTAGAGAATTTTAGAATTTTAAGAATTTTAAGGAGAAGGCATGCGTGGTGGGACCGCGAGTGCAGTCCGGCCCATGTTCCTCCAACTCCTGACCCCATCTAAGTTAGAGAATTTTAGAATTTTAAGAATTTTAAGGAGAAGGCATGCGTGGTGGGACCGCGAGTGCAGTCCGGCCCATGTTCCTCCAACTCCTGACCCTATCCAAGTTAGAAAATTTTAGAATTTTAAGAATTTTAAGGAGAAGGCATGCGTGACCAAACCGCGAATGCAGTCCGGCCCATGTTCCTCCAACTCCTGACCCCATCTAAGTTAGAGAATTTTAGAATTTTAAGAATTTTAAGGAGAAGGCATGCGTGACCAAACCGCGAATGCAGTCCGGCCCATGTTCCTCCAACTCCTGACCCCATCTAAGTTAGAGAATTTTAGAATTTTAAGAATTTTAAGGAGAAGGCATGCGTGGTGGGACCGCGAGTGCAGTCCGGCCCATGTTCCTCCAACTCCTGACCCCATCTAAGTTAGAGAATTTTAGAATTTTAAGAATTTTAAGGAGAAGGCATGCGTGGTGGGACCGCGAGTGCAGTCCGGCCCATGTTCCTCCAACTCCTGACCCTATCTAAGTTAGAGAATTTTAGAATTTTAAGAATTTTAAGGAGAAGGCATGCGTGACCAAACCGCGAATGCAGTCCGGCCCATGTTCCTCCAACTCCTGACCCCATCTAAGTTAGAGAATTTTAGAATTTTAAGAATTTTAAGGAGAAGGCATGCGTGGTGGGACCGCGAGTGCAGTCCGGCCCATGTTCCTCCAACTCCTGACCCTATCTAAGTTAGAGAATTTCGAACGTTTTAAGAATTTTAAGGAGAAGGCATGCGTGGTGGGACCGCGAATGCAGTCCGGCCCATGTTCCTCCAACTCCTGACCCTATCTAAGTTAGAAAATTTTAGAATTTTAAGAATTTTAAGGAGAAGGCATGCGTGGTGGGACCGCGAGTGCAGTCCGGCCCATGTTCCTCCAACTCCTGACCCTATCTAAGTTAGAGAATTTTAGAATTTTAAGAATTTTAAGGAGAAGGCATGCGTGACCAAACCGCGAATGCAGTCCGGCCCATGTTCCTCCAACTCCTGACCCCATCTAAGTTAGAGAATTTTAGAATTTTAAGAATTTTAAGGAGAAGGCATGCGTGACCAAACCGCGAATGCAGTCCGGCCCATGTTCCTCCAACTCCTGACCCTATCTAAGTTAGAGAATTTTAGAATTTTAAGAATTTTAAGGAGAAGGCATGCGTGACCAAACCGCGAATGCAGTCCGGCCCATGTTCCTCCAACTCCTGATCCTAATTAAGTTAAAGAGAATTTTAAAAGTTTTAGAATTTTAAGGAGAAGTCAGTGTGATGTTCCCCATTACTAACCTAATTTTCGTCTCCTTTTGAATATCTGTTGATGTGTTTTGGCCGTGGGTCGTTGTGGTGGTTAGTGGTTGCTGAAAATGGATAAATTTCATAATGATAAATTTGATGAATGCAGAAAGATATCTAGAGAGTTAGAAACGGGTCGATTTCAATGAAAAATAGAGAGCCGAAAAAGAGAGGACTGCTCGGTGCGGAAGTGAAAGGAACAACTGACTGTATTCCACCAGTCTGACCTCATTAAGACTGGGGGCGTGTCCTATGTGCCATCGTCTATTAGATTTCCCAAGGAGATAAGTGTGTATGTGAAGACAGATGTCCGAGACAATAGACCGGAATGGACAATGCGTGAATTCGTTGACATGATCAACGTGTATACAGAGACATCTGCTGTTTGTTTAATCTACCTACATGTGAGTCAATAACAAGGGGGGTCCCAAAGAAGAAAAACTAGGAAAATAGGAAAATTTGAGTTTTCTTTGAAAAGTATAGAAATTGGGAATGCGACTAGAACATACAGAGCTACAAGAGATTTCATGTGGTAGTTGGAATTGGACACATTAATGAGAGAGATCTCATCAAGATGTGGATTTTAAATGAGAATACGGTGAACTCAGTTGAGAGTATCGGAAAAAGATGCTCTTAATTCAAGAAAGGAAACTTTAAGAAAAATGATTTAGCTAATTGTAACTTTCGAGGAACCTAAAGAATTAAGATTAAAATCTTGAAAGTTGGAAACGCAGAAAGAACAAAGAGTGCCCAAAAAAGAGGACTCCTCGGTGTGGAAGTGAAACGGACAACTCACTGCATTCCACCAGTCTCCCCTTATCAAGACTGGAGGCGTGTCCTATGTGCCGTCGTCTATTAGATTTCCCAAGAAGATAAGTGACAGGTGGCAGAAAATAACAATAAGAACACGGGCTGGCATCTTCACATTCACAATTATTATGTTACCATGTTCCAAGTTCACACCCTCCATACACACGTCTACAAACTATAGATAGTGTTAATACTGGCTCTTGGGAAACATATCGATCAACTGAAGGTTTTTGAAGTTTTAACATTGAGGTTCCAACTTTCTAAACTGGATAAAATAGAAATTAGAAAATTGAAGAAAATGGTTTTCAAGTTTCCTATATTTTCAATTGATCTTCCCAGAAAACAGTATTTGCACTAGTTGGTGTATGTGTGAATTGAGAGTGTGAACTTGGAACATGATGACATGCAAATTTTGAATGTGAAGATGCCAGCCCGTGTTCTTATTGTTGTTCTCAGCCACCTGTCCCTTATCTTCCTGGGAAATCTAATAGCAGATGGCGAATAGGACACGCCCCCTCCCCCCACCAGTCTTGATGAGGGGAGACTGGTGGAATACAGTCAGTTGTCCCTTTCACTTCCACACCGAGCAGTCCTCTTTTTTGGGCACTCTTTGTTTCTAATTGCATTTTACGAATCTCCGTTCCCAACTCTCTAGATTTCATTCTTAATTCCTTTCCATTCGAGAGCATCAAAAATCCCATTTTTCGGATATTCATAACTAAGTTCACCGTATTTTCATTAACACACCAACACTTGATGTGATCTCTGAAATCTTTCTGGCTTCTCCTGTTTCTTGTGTCCAATTCCAACCAGCACATCAAATTTCTTGTAGCTCTGTATATTCTAGCCGCATTCCCACTTTCTATTCTTTTTAACGAAAACTAAAATTTCAAAACGAATCGATATTCTAACACGTTTTCCTATTTTCCTAGTTTTTCTTCTTTGGAATCCCCCCTGTTATCGACTCACATGGAGGTAGATTAAACAAACAGCAGATGTCTCAATACACTTTGATCATGTCAACGAATTCACACATTGTCCATTCCGGTCTATTGTGTCGGTCATCTGTCTTCACATACACACTTATCTCCTTGGGAAATCTAATAGATGATGACAAATAGGATACGCCCCAGTATTAATGAGGTCAGACTGGTGGAATACAGTCAGTTGTTCCTTTCACTTCCGCACTGAGCAGTCCTCTCTTTTTCGGCCCTCTATTTTTCATTGAAATCGACCCGTTTCTAACTCTCTAGATATCTTTCTGCATTCATCAGATGTATCATTATGAAATTTATCCATTTTCAGCAACCACTAACCACCACAACGACCCACGGCCAAAACACACCAATGGATATTCAAAAGGAGACGAAAATTAGGTTAGTAATGGGGAACAACACACTGACTTCTCCTTAAAATTCTCTAAACTTTTTAAAATTCTTTAATTTAGATAGGGTCAGGAGTTGGAGGAACATGGGCCGGACTGCAATCGCGGTCAGCCACGCATGCCTTCTCCTTAAAATTCTCAAACTTTCGTAATTCTCTAACTTAGATAGAGTCAGGAGTTGGAGGAACATGGGCCGGACTGCAATCGCGGTCAGCCACGCATGCCTTCTCCTTAAAATTCTCAAACTTTCGTAATTCTCAAACTTAGATAGGGTCAGGAGTTGGAGGAACATGGGCCGGACTGCAATCGCGGTCAGCCACGCATGCCTTCTCCTTAAAATTCTCTAAACTTTTAAAATTCTTCAACTTAGATAGGGTCAGGAGTTGGAGGAACATGGGCCGGACTGCATTCGCGGTCAGCCACGCATGCCTTCTCCTTAAAATTCTCAAACTTTCGTAATTCTCTAACTTAGATAGGGTCAGGAGTTGGAGGAACATGGGCCGGACTGCATTCGCGGTCAGCCACGCATGCCTTCTCCTTAAAATTCTCAAACTTTCGTAATTCTCTAACTTAGATAGAGTCAGGAGTTGGAGGAACATGGGCCGGACTGCAATCGCGGTCAGCCACGCATGCCTTCTCCTTAAAATTCTCAAACTTTCGTAATTCTCTAACTTAGATAGAGTCAGGAGTTGGAGGAACATGGGCCGGACTGCAATCGCGGTCAGCCACGCATGCCTTCTCCTTAAAATTCTCAAACTTTCGTAATTCTCTAACTTAGATAGAGTCAGGAGTTGGAGGAACATGGGCCGGACTGCAATCGCGGTCAGCCACGCATGCCTTCTCCTTAAAATTCTCAAACTTTCGTAATTCTCTAACTTAGATAGGGTCAGGAGTTGGAGGAACATGGGCCGGACTGCAATCGCGGTCAGCCACGCATGCCTTCTCCTTAAAATTCTCTAAACTTTTAAAATTCTTTAACTTAGATAGGGTCAGGAGTTGGAGGAACATGGGCCGGACTGCAATCGCGGTCAGCCACGCATGCCTTCTCCTTAAAATTCTCAAACTTTCGTAATTCTCTAACTTAGATAGGGTCAGGAGATGGAGGAACATGGGCCGGACTGCAATCGCGGTCAGCCACGCATGCCTTCTCCTTAAAATTCTCAAACTTTCGTAATTCTCAAACTTAGATAGGGTCAGGAGTTGGAGGAACATGGGCCGGACTGCAATCGCGGTCAGCCACGCATGCCTTCTCCTTAAAATTCTCAAACTTTCGTAATTCTCTAACTTAGATAGAGTCAGGAGTTGGAGGAACATGGGCCGGACTGCAATCGCGGTCAGCCACGCATGCCTTCTCCTTAAAATTCTCTAAACTTTTAAAATTCTTTAACTTAGATAGGGTCAGGAGTTGGAGGAACATGGGCCGGACTGCAATCGCGGTCAGCCACGCATGCCTTCTCCTTAAAATTCTCAAACTTTCGTAATTCTCAAACTTAGATAGAGTCAGGAGTTGGAGGAACATGGGCCGGACTGCAATCGCGGTCAGCCACGCATGCCTTCTCCTTAAAATTCTCTAAACTTTTAAAATTCTCTAACTTAGATAGGGTCAGGAGTTGGAGGAACATGGGCCGGACTGCAATCGCGGTCAGCCACGCATGCCTTCTCCTTAAAATTCTCAAACTTTCGTAATTCTCTAACTTAGATAGGGTCAGGAGTTGGAGGAACATGGGCCGGACTGCAATCGCGGTCAGCCACGCATGCCTTCTCCTTAAAATTCTCTAAACTTTTAAAATTCTTTAACTTAGATAGGGTCAGGAGTTGGAGGAACATGGGCCGGACTGCAATCGCGGTCAGCCACGCATGCCTTCTCCTTAAAATTCTCAAACTTTCGTAATTCTCTAACTTAGATAGGGTCAGGAGATGGAGGAACATGGGCCGGACTGCAATCGCGGTCAGCCACGCATGCCTTCTCCTTAAAATTCTCAAACTTTCGTAATTCTCTAACTTAGATAGAGTCAGGAGTTGGAGGAACATGGGCCGGACTGCAATCGCGGTCAGCCGCGCATGCCTTCTCCTTAAAATTCTCAAACTTTCGTAATTCTCTAACTTAGATAGAGTCAGGAGTTGGAGGAACATGGGCCGGACTGCAATCGCGGTCAGCCGCGCATGCCTTCTCCTTAAAATTCTCAAACTTTCGTAATTCTCTAACTTAGATAGAGTCAGGAGTTGGAGGAACATGGGCCGGACTGCAATCGCGGTCAGCCACGCATGCCTTCTCCTTAAAATTCTCTAAACTTTTAAAATTCTCTAACTTAGATAGGGTCAGGAGTTGGAGGAACATGGGCCGGACTGCAATCGCGGTCAGCCGCGCATGCCTTCTCCTTAAAATTCTCAAACTTTCGTAATTCTCTAACTTAGATAGGGTCAGGAGTTGGAGGAACATGGGCCGGACTGCAGTCGCGGTCAGCCACGCATGCCTTCTCCTTAAAATTCTCTAAACTTTTAAAATTCTTCAACTTAGATAGGGTCAGGAGTTGGAGGAACATGGGCCGGACTGCAATCGCGGTCAGCCACGCATGCCTTCTCCTTAAAATTCTCAAACTTTCGTAATTCTCAAACTTAGATAGGGTCAGGAGTTGGAGGAACATGGGCCGGACTGCAATCGCGGTCAGCCACGCATGCCTTCTCCTTAAAATTCTCAAACTTTCGTAATTCTCAAACTTAGATAGGGTCAGGAGTTGGAGGAACATGGGCCGGACTGCAATCGCGGTCAGCCACGCATGCCTTCTCCTTAAAATTCTCAAACTTTCGTAATTCTCAAACTTAGATAGGGTCAGGAGTTGGAGGAACATGGGCCGGACTGCAATCGCGGTCAGCCACGCATGCCTTCTCCTTAAAATTCTCAAACTTTCGTAATTCTCAAACTTAGATAGGGTCAGGAGTTGGAGGAACATGGGCCGGACTGCAGTCGCGGTCAGCCACGCATGCCTTCTCCTTAAAATTCTCAAACTTTCGTAATTCTCAAACTTAGATAGGGTCAGGAGTTGGAGGAACATGGGCCGGACTGCAATCGCGGTCAGCCACGCATGCCTTCTCCTTAAAATTCTCTAAACTTTTAAAATTCTTCAACTTAGATAGGGTCAGGAGTTGGAGGAACATGGGCCGGACTGCAATCGCGGTCAGCCACGCATGCCTTCTCCTTAAAATTCTCAAACTTTCGTAATTCTCTAACTTAGATAGAGTCAGGAGTTGGAGGAACATGGGCCGGACTGCAATCGCGGTCAGCCACGCATGCCTTCTCCTTAAAATTCTCAAACTTTCGTAATTCTCTAACTTAGATAGGGTCAGGAGTTGGAGGAACATGGGCCGGACTGCAATCGCGGTCAGCCACGCATGCCTTCTCCTTAAAATTCTCAAACTTTCGTAATTCTCTAACTTAGATAGGGTCAGGAGTTGGAGGAACATGGGCCGGACTGCAATCGCGGTCAGCCACGCATGCCTTCTCCTTAAAATTCTCAAACTTTCGTAATTCTCTAACTTAGATAGGGTCAGGAGTTGGAGGAACATGGGCCGGACTGCAATCGCGGTCAGCCACGCATGCCTTCTCCTTAAAATTCTCAAACTTTCGTAATTCTCAAACTTAGATAGGGTCAGGAGTTGGAGGAACATGGGCCGGACTGCAATCGCGGTCAGCCACGCATGCCTTCTCCTTAAAATTCTCTAAACTTTTAAAATTCTTTAACTTAGATAGGGTCAGGAGTTGGAGGAACATGGGCCGGACTGCAATCGCGGTCAGCCACGCATGCCTTCTCCTTAAAATTCTCTAAACTTTTAAAATTCTTTAACTTAGATAGAGTCAGGAGTTGGAGGAACATGGGCCGGACTGCAATCGCGGTCAGCCACACATGCCTTCTCCTTAAAATTCTCAAACTTTTAAAATTCTTTAACTTAGATAGGGTCAGGAGTTGGAGGAACATGGGCCGGACTGCAATCGCGGTCAGCCACGCATGCCTTCTCCTTAAAATTCTCTAAACTTTTAAAATTCTTTAACTTAGATAGAGTCAGGAGTTGGAGGAACATGGGCCGGACTGCAATCGCGGTCAGCCACACATGCCTTCTCCTTAAAATTCTCAAACTTTCGCAATTCTCTAACTTAGATAGAGTCAGGAGTTGGAGGAACATGGGCCGGACTGCAATCGCGGTCAGCCACGCATGCCTTCTCCTTAAAATTCTCAAACTTTCGCAATTCTCTAACTTAGATAGAGTCAGGAGTTGGAGGAACATGGGCCGGACTGCAATCGCGGTCAGCCACGCATGCCTTCTCCTTAAAATTCTCAAACTTTCGTAATTCTCTAACTTAGATAGAGTCAGGAGTTGGAGGAACATGGGCCGGACTGCAATCGCGGTCAGCCGCGCATGCCTTCTCCTTAAAATTCTCAAACTTTCGTAATTCTCTAACTTAGATAGAGTCAGGAGTTGGAGGAACATGGGCCGGACTGCAATCGCGGTCAGCCGCGCATGCCTTCTCCTTAAAATTCTCAAACTTTCGTAATTCTCTAACTTAGATAGAGTCAGGAGTTGGAGGAACATGGGCCGGACTGCAATCGCGGTCAGCCACGCATGCCTTCTCCTTAAAATTCTCAAACTTTCGTAATTCTCTAACTTAGATAGAGTCAGGAGTTGGAGGAACATGGGCCGGACTGCAATCGCGGTCAGCCACGCATGCCTTCTCCTTAAAATTCTCTAAACTTTTAAAATTCTCTAACTTAGATAGAGTCAGGAGTTGGAGGAACATGGGCCGGACTGCAATCGCGGTCAGCCACGCATGCCTTCTCCTTAAAATTCTCTAAACTTTTAAAATTCTCTAACTTAGATAGAGTCAGGAGTTGGAGGAACATGGGCCGGACTGCAATCGCGGTCAGCCACGCATGCCTTCTCCTTAAAATTCTCTAAACTTTTAAAATTCTCTAACTTAGATAGAGTCAGGAGTTGGAGGAACATGGGCCGGACTGCAATCGCGGTCAGCCACGCATGCCTTCTCCTTAAAATTCTCTAAACTTTTAAAATTCTCTAACTTAGATAGGGTCAGGAGTTGGAGGAACATGGGCCGGACTGCAATCGCGGTCAGCCGCGCATGCCTTCTCCTTAAAATTCTCAAACTTTCGTAATTCTCTAACTTAGATAGAGTCAGGAGTTGGAGGAACATGGGCCGGACTGCAATCGCGGTCAGCCACGCATGCCTTCTCCTTAAAATTCTCAAACTTTCGTAATTCTCTAACTTAGATAGAGTCAGGAGTTGGAGGAACATGGGCCGGACTGCAATCGCGGTCAGCCACACATGCCTTCTCCTTAAAATTCTCAAACTTTCGTAATTCTCTAACTTAGATAGAGTCAGGAGTTGGAGGAACATGGGCCGGACTGCAATCGCGGTCAGCCACACATGCCTTCTCCTTAAAATTCTCAAACTTTCGTAATTCTCTAACTTAGATAGAGTCAGGAGTTGGAGGAACATGGGCCGGACTGCAATCGCGGTCAGCCACGCATGCCTTCTCCTTAAAATTCTCAAACTTTCGTAATTCTCTAACTTAGATAGAGTCAGGAGTTGGAGGAACATGGGCCGGACTGCAATCGCGGTCAGCCACACATGCCTTCTCCTTAAAATTCTCAAACTTTCGTAATTCTCTAACTTAGATAGAGTCAGGAGTTGGAGGAACATGGGCCGGACTGCAATCGCGGTCAGCCACGCATGCCTTCTCCTTAAAATTCTCAAACTTTCGTAATTCTCTAACTTAGATAGAGTCAGGAGTTGGAGGAACATGGGCCGGACTGCAATCGCGGTCAGCCACGCATGCCTTCTCCTTAAAATTCTCAAACTTTCGTAATTCTCTAACTTAGATAGAGTCAGGAGTTGGAGGAACATGGGCCGGACTGCAATCGCGGTCAGCCACACATGCCTTCTCCTTAAAATTCTCAAACTTTCGTAATTCTCTAACTTAGATAGAGTCAGGAGTTGGAGGAACATGGGCCGGACTGCAATCGCGGTCAGCCACGCATGCCTTCTCCTTAAAATTCTCAAACTTTCGTAATTCTCTAACTTAGATAGAGTCAGGAGTTGGAGGAACATGGGCCGGACTGCAATCGCGGTCAGCCACGCATGCCTTCTCCTTAAAATTCTCAAACTTTCGTAATTCTCTAACTTAGATAGAGTCAGGAGTTGGAGGAACATGGGCCGGACTGCAATCGCGGTCAGCCACGCATGCCTTCTCCTTAAAATTCTCAAACTTTCGTAATTCTCTAACTTAGATAGAGTCAGGAGTTGGAGGAACATGGGCCGGACTGCAATCGCGGTCAGCCACGCATGCCTTCTCCTTAAAATTCTCAAACTTTCGTAATTCTCTAACTTAGATAGAGTCAGGAGTTGGAGGAACATGGGCCGGACTGCAATCGCGGTCAGCCACGCATGCCTTCTCCTTAAAATTCTCAAACTTTCGTAATTCTCTAACTTAGATAGAGTCAGGAGTTGGAGGAACATGGGCCGGACTGCAATCGCGGTCAGCCGCGCATGCCTTCTCCTTAAAATTCTCAAACTTTCGTAATTCTCTAACTTAGATAGAGTCAGGAGTTGGAGGAACATGGGCCGGACTGCAATCGCGGTCAGCCACGCATGCCTTCTCCTTAAAATTCTCAAACTTTCGTAATTCTCTAACTTAGATAGAGTCAGGAGTTGGAGGAACATGGGCCGGACTGCAATCGCGGTCAGCCACGCATGCCTTCTCCTTAAAATTCTCTAAACTTTTAAAATTCTCTAACTTAGATAGGGTCAGGAGTTGGAGGAACATGGGCCGGACTGCAATCGCGGTCAGCCGCGCATGCCTTCTCCTTAAAATTCTCAAACTTTCGTAATTCTCTAACTTAGATAGGGTCAGGAGTTGGAGGAACATGGGCCGGACTGCAATCGCGGTCAGCCACGCATGCCTTCTCCTTAAAATTCTCTAAACTTTTAAAATTCTCTAACTTAGATAGAGTCAGGAGTTGGAGGAACATGGGCCGGACTGCAATCGCGGTCAGCCACGCATGCCTTCTCCTTAAAATTCTCAAACTTTCGTAATTCTCTAACTTAGATAGGGTCAGGAGTTGGAGGAACATGGGCCGGACTGCAATCGCGGTCAGCCACGCATGCCTTCTCCTTAAAATTCTCTAAACTTTTAAAATTCTCTAACTTAGATAGGGTCAGGAGTTGGAGGAACATGGGCCGGACTGCAATCGCGGTCAGCCGCGCATGCCTTCTCCTTAAAATTCTCTAAACTTTTAAAATTCTCTAACTTAGATAGGGTCAGGAGTTGGAGGAACATGGGCCGGACTGCAATCGCGGTCAGCCGCGCATGCCTTCTCCTTAAAATTCTCAAACTTTCGTAATTCTCTAACTTAGATAGAGTCAGGAGTTGGAGGAACATGGGCCGGACTGCAATCGCGGTCAGCCACGCATGCCTTCTCCTTAAAATTCTCTAAACTTTTAAAATTCTCTAACTTAGATAGGGTCAGGAGTTGGAGGAACATGGGCCGGACTGCAATCGCGGTCAGCCACGCATGCCTTCTCCTTAAAATTCTCAAACTTTCGTAATTCTCTAACTTAGATAGAGTCAGGAGTTGGAGGAACATGGGCCGGACTGCAATCGCGGTCAGCCACGCATGCCTTCTCCTTAAAATTCTCAAACTTTCGTAATTCTCTAACTTAGATAGAGTCAGGAGTTGGAGGAACATGGGCCGGACTGCAATCGCGGTCAGCCGCGCATGCCTTCTCCTTAAAATTCTCAAACTTTCGTAATTCTCTAACTTAGATAGAGTCAGGAGTTGGAGGAACATGGGCCGGACTGCAATCGCGGTCAGCCACGCATGCCTTCTCCTTAAAATTCTCAAACTTTCGTAATTCTCTAACTTAGATAGAGTCAGGAGTTGGAGGAACATGGGCCGGACTGCAATCGCGGTCAGCCACGCATGCCTTCTTCTTAAAATTCTCTAAACTTTTAAAATTCTCTAACTTAGATAGGGTCAGGAGTTGGAGGAACATGGGCCGGACTGCAATCGCGGTCAGCCACGCATGCCTTCTCCTTAAAATTCTCTAAACTTTTAAAATTCTCTAACTTAGATAGGGTCAGGAGTTGGAGGAACATGGGCCGGACTGCAATCGCGGTCAGCCACGCATGCCTTCTCCTTAAAATTCTCTAAACTTTTAAAATTCTCTAACTTAGATAGGGTCAGGAGTTGGAGGAACATGGGCCGGACTGCATTCGCGGTCAGCCACGCATGCCTTCTCCTTAAAATTCTCTAAACTTTTGAAATTCTCTAACTTAGATAGGATCAGGAGTTGGAGGAACATGGGCCGGACTGCATTCGCGGTCAGCCACGCATGCCTTCTCCTTAAAATTCTCTAAACTTTTAAAATTCTCTAACTTAGATAGGGTCAGGAGTTGGAGGAACATGGGCCGGACTGCATTCGCGGTCAGCCACGCATGCCTTCTCCTTAAAATTCTCTAAACTTTTAAAATTCTCTAACTTAGATAGGATCAGGAGTTGGAGGAACATGGGCCGGACTGCATTCGCGGTCAGCCACGCATGCCTTCTCCTTAAAATTCTCTAAACTTTTGAAATTCTCTAACTTAGATAGGATCAGGAGTTGGAGGAACATGGGCCGGACTGCATTCGCGGTCAGCCACGCATGCCTTCTCCTTAAAATTCTCTAAACTTTTAAAATTCTCTAACTTAGATAGGGTCAGGAGTTGGAGGAACATGGGCCGGACTGCATTCGCGGTCAGCCACGCATGCCTTCTCCTTAAAATTCTCTAAACTTTTAAAATTCTCTAACTTAGATAGGATCAGGAGTTGGAGGAACATGGGCCGGACTGCATTCGCGGTCAGCCACGCATGCCTTCTCCTTAAAATTCTCTAAACTTTTGAAATTCTCTAACTTAGATAGGATCAGGAGTTGGAGGAACATGGGCCGGACTGCATTCGCGGTCAGCCACGCATGCCTTCTCCTTAAAATTCTCTAAACTTTTAAAATTCTCTAACTTAGATAGGGTCAGGAGTTGGAGGAACATGGGCCGGACTGCATTCGCGGTCAGCCACGCATGCCTTCTCCTTAAAATTCTCTAAACTTTTGAAATTCTCTAACTTAGATAGGATCAGGAGTTGGAGGAACATGGGCCGGACTGCATTCGCGGTCAGCCACGCATGCCTTCTCCTTAAAATTCTCTAAACTTTTGAAATTCTCTAACTTAGATAGGATCAGGAGTTGGAGGAACATGGGCCGGACTGCCGCCACGCATGCCTTCTCCTAAGAGAATGATGAAAAATCGTTCCTAATTCACTCATTCAGCTACTTTTTCTGGTCCGGTTTGGAAGATAAAGCTTCTGAAATATGTTTAAAACTCAGATGGTCTGGTTGGCTGTCTTTTAGAGAGATGTAGTTTCTAGAAAAAAGAATTTCTTGAAATTAGTAGTCAATGAGTGGTGTAGTCAATCAGAAGAGCGTAGTTTGAGAAAATGAAGTCAATGAGACTTTTTAGTCATGGAGAATGTGTAGTTAAAAAGTTGAAAGCGATTTTCCTTATCAGGAAGTTGGAAGTGGACTATTGTAAACTATTTCTTCTATTAATCCGTTCGGAACGTTAATTACCTGGGCCAATATTTTACTTGTATAATGTCAGAGGATTCTGAACATGAATTGAAAAAATTAGTTCAATATTGTGAAATGCATTTCCCAAGAAGCCAAATTGAAAGCGGATCGGTATGTTATCGAACCATCTTTAAAGTTGACCCATTTATTGGACAAGTATTAAAATATCACAAAAAAGCGATAGCAAACGAAAAATATACAGTATGGCGTTTGAAGTTAAAAAATACGGTTAAACAATAGATCGAAAAAACTATGAGTAAGAAATACCTGTGAGAAATCTTATTGCAATGAATTTTATTCAAAACAAAACAGTATTCAGTATTCAGTAGTAACCATGCAAATTAACATTAACAGTTTCAATTATGAAATGGTGCACGATGAGTTTGGAAGCGATCTGTGTCTTTCTCTGCAATACAGTGTGGATGCCAAACCAAAATATGTAAGGACTTGTCAGATTCTTCAAATAGAATAGTAGCCTTAGTTCCATCGGACCTTGAAATATCAAAGCCACCTTTGACAGGCACAACGATAAAAGTCTGTTCATCGTTTTCTTTGAAATATCTCTTCTGATCCGCTGAAAATTCCACGTAATTCGATTTCTCTAGGACTAGATTCTTGTCAATGATTCTATCACCGTGAAAACTGATATACATCTGTTCCATTCGAGGATTCGACCCCCTCATCCAATTTTTGATAAATCTATTGACATCCTTTTCGGTTAGGCTCAATCCAGATACATCAATATACACACTATTCAAAGTTAATAAATCATCCAATGTGATTGTGACTTGGTGTCTGGACCAAATGCTAAGATAGTCATAATTTTGAATCATCAGCTCGTATGGAGGCTTTCCACTTTCAAACAAATTGGTTTCCAGCGAAAGATTTGCAGTTGGGAAGGTTTTTAGTATTTCCATGGCATAAGCCTCCGGGCCGCAATTGTTTCCAAGTCCGAGTCTCGATTGACAGTTGAATACATCACGGAAGTCGTTTTTATCAAATGTGATTGAGCCCTCATCGAAGTCGAGATAATTGACTTCCGAAAAATGGAAGATAGATTTGAGATGATCCAACCATTTTTTGATACTAAATCCTTTGAGTATCCAGGAGTTGACTACTTTTTTAATTCTTAATCCTTCCTCTTCTCCTTCTCCTTCATCATCTCCATTTTCATGTTCATCTCCTCTATCTTCTTCTCCTTTTTCATACTCACTGACCAATAACCACGTCCCTTTCGGCGAAGCAAAAGTACTGCTGTTCGAAAATTCCAGTTTCACAGTGAATTTTGTGTCAATTGAAATATTAATAATAAGCCTACTGGATATATCAATAGCCACAAAAGTACATTTTATGTCCAACGACTCTGCGATACTCTTCGATCTCTTAGAAAGAAAAGAGAGAAGAATTCTGAAATGTTTGATAAGTATGCAGAGAACTGACAAACAAGAAAACTCACATCTCATCAAAGTTCATGAATTCAAACACATGACGTATAGCCTTATTGGGTAGGTTGAAAAGAGAAAACCGAGATGTGACCATTGCAGGAGGAGCCGTGAATGTGAGTGTCTCAGGTAGTCCATTCGAGTCCTCTTCGATGTAAACTTGCCTTGGTAGCACTTTGAATAGAACTAAATCATCATTCGAAATGCGCTGTACATAGCTATTCTTCGTATACAATGGTTTCACTGTTTTCCTTGTCTGATTGGAGAGTGACCAGAGGGAAAATCTGGAATCAACATTTTTTTCTAATACGTTTAAAAAACATTCAGAAAGGCATTGTATCAAAATATGACGCGCACTGTATCAAAACTCACAATTCATTGCTGGTCATCATTTGAGTAACAAGACAAATAACATTATTTGGCAGGCTGATCAGAGGAAACGGGGTGGATATCCCTGCGGCAGAAGAAATGATTGAATAAGAATCACGGCAGCAATTGGGAAAGAAGGGAGGGCGGAGTCCAGAGTAACTATTTAATATATCACGAATCGTATCGATATCAAATGAGATTGATTCTTCGCCAAAGTTAAAATAATCGATTTCCGAAAAATGGAATATGGTCTTGATACGATCTAACCACTTCTTGATACAAAGTCCTTTAATTCTCCAGATTTCTTCTACCTCACTATAATTGTTGACCATTAACCACATTCCATTCGGTAAATTACGGGTTTTGTCATCATTGAAGAACTCAAATTTCATATGGTCTTTTGTGCCAAGTGATATATGGACAGTAATCCCACTGGTTATAACAACAGACACGAGAGTACTTGTTACATTCAACGACTCCACAAGGTCCTTTGCTCTCTTAGAAAGAAGAGACAGGAAAATTCTGAAATTGTTACTTTTTGAAAAAATGACCAAGAAGTTTACTTACAGCTCATCATAGTTCATGTATTGAATCACATGACGTATAGCCTTATCGGGTAGTTTGAAAAGAGAGAACTTTGATGTCGCCATTGCAAAGGAATTCGTGAATGTGATTCGCCCAGGATCTAAGCGTATCCACAGCTTCTCAAGGGTGTAGCCCATTTGCGATATCAATATGAGCGAAACTAATTCATCGTTACAAACGCGTTGGACATGTGTGTTCTTCGGATACAATGGTTTCACAACACCTTTTGTCTTTTTGGAAAGGGACCAGAGGTTGTATCTGGAATCAAGGTGATATTTTATTTGAGTTCACAACAATTCTAAAACTTACAATTCAGCGCTGGTCATCATTCGGGTTACAAGACGAATTACATTTCTTGGTAGGTTGATCAGAGGAATGGTCATCCCTGCCACAGTCGATGGGGGATGAATGAAGAGAATAGGAGCAATTGGGGAGGAAAGGTGGCCTTGTTAGATAGAGATAGAGATCTCCACCATCTGTCCTAACACAACAGAGGACTGGTAAATACGATGAAATAGGGTTGTTAATTGGATGGGAAAATGGGGGGCAGTAGTTGGTTACACTGTGTATTAGTAAGTGTTGCACTACTCAAAAATGACTGATGAGATGAAAATGAGATGGCATCTAATTCCTTGGAGATGGTCGCCACGATCATGTATGACCGGGAATGTTGGCTTTTATAGATCAGGATACCCAAGTATGGCGCGTTCTTCAGAGATATATTTGTGATTCATCTCAAGATGATAAGAAACATAATATACAGAAGATTAGCATAGAAGTCCGACTTCCGTCATTCTATAACTATGAATTTCACGTCATTCTATAACTATGAATTACATGAAAAATGGGCTAAAAGGACAGATAATAGGCTTTTCTTCAGCCGAAAACTAATTTTCGCAAATTTCATTATCATTTCTCTTTAGTTTTTGATTATTTAGCATAAAACCGACTTCCGATTTCCAAAGTTGAGAGAATTGAGAGGAAAATGTAATATTTAGTCAGTAAAAGGAGCTCCGCGCTGTATTGCCTTTGGCTCCTTTTTGACTCATGATCGAACAAACGTAAAAATGAAACTTTGAGAATGAAAGTTTATAAAATCCACAACGTATTACTTATCAGTTCAATTCAATGCTTGCATCGAAGAAGTTCAATCAGTATCCCCCGATCAGACTGGGCGTGGCCAGACCAGCGTCAGTCAGGTTGATGTAAAGTAATTTGTAGTATTCTCTAAAAACCTTCCATATATATATTAGACGTTTGCTGTGTCTTTGACTCACGCCTGGTTTTGCGGAAAGTTTCCAAGATGAACTCTCAACATCTTATAAGGCAGCACGCGTTCCCCTTTCCTGTTGCAACTATGTCTGATATCCATATAGAGCTCGAAGTTGTCCTGGAAAGGTCTATTCTGCTGGATAGCAAGAAACTTCGTACTTACACCGTAATCGCTGTCCTCCTCACCATATGCCTGGAAGAGGTGTGGCTCGTACGAATTTTTGGCGCCCATATGGGATATCGCGTGATCGTAGCTGAAATTTTCTTCGCTAGAGCACATTTTTGATACCGTATTCTTAATAGTCACATCAGAGGCCCGGAAGTAATTTTCTAGAAGTCGGAATTCCGCGCTCTACGGCACACTATAGACTCAATACTTACACCCAGTCATCCTCATAGATAGTTATATTATGGCGGAAGTACGGAAGGGAACAATAGAAACGACCAGAAAAAGTGAATTTGGTCAAGCAGAGGGCATTTGGAATCAGAAGGAAGCACGAGACGATCAAGAAGATCGTTACGAGACGAGTCATGGCGAGCCGTCAAATGTGGAAAATCTATGGAGCGAGTCGGATATTTATAGGGGAGGCTCCTCCCACTCATGGGAAAATGGTGGTTTGGTATTGGGAAGGGGAAGGTGATAAAAGTTTTATGAGGGAAGGAGAAATATGGAAATTTGAATAAGGAGGAACGGTGTTTGGTCTTTTGATTTTTGCAACTGTTGTTCTTTCTGAAACGTTTCGTACGTTTTTGAAACCACCATTAAAACTAATGAGCAAGGATAATTAAATTAATTTTAGATTAGAGTTGCTATTAGAGCGACACGTATCTTACAACCGCGCTCTACCGACACCAAAAAAAGTTCTCAAGGGGATTTCGCTGGAGCGCAGTTTTAAGAACTGTGCTGAGCTAATAATAGCAAAAGCATCAGGTGCAAAGTGTCATAGTCATTGTCATACTTAAGATTACTAATTGGTTGGTTCTCAAACGGCTTCGGGTCATTCTGAAACGATACATTTCGGAACAAGAGGTTTTGTCATTAAACGTGAGAATATTTTGAAAAATAAGGCAGTTTCAGCAATTAGGGTGACAAGAACTGAAAGATTAAAATTGTTTTGTTTTTTCCAAATTGGTGTCGAAATGTCTTGGTTTTCAAATTCTTCGTCTTGAAACAACCCGGTGTGTTTCAAAATTCCAAAACTCTTCATGACGATAATTGATTACTTTTAAGCTGAAACTGAGGAAACCTTAAAATGGTACTGTCAGTCAACAAGTTTAATTTTTGTTCTTTAAGCTGAATGCATGAAAACGGATTTATGGAGAAACAATCAAAGCTTTCTTTAAGATTTTTTGAAAACTAATGAGGTTACAGGAAAAGTACGGATCCCACAATAAATATCAAAGAAATTTTGAATTTGAGCAACAAAAACCGGTTTTCCGAGTTGATTGAATGCAAAACTAGTTATATGCTCGAAAGTTTAGTCAATAACGAAATCAAATACAAAAAATAACGAATAAGGAATACAATCGGCTGATGTAAAAGTTGGTTAAATAACCTTGTGGACATCATAGTTCAGCGTTCCCAACACAATGCGGATACCAAACATACATTGTCAGCCAGGTATCATTTTCATAGACATCAATTTGTATTGTCGCCATGATTCCATCCCTTCGATAAAAGTCAACACCTCCATTGACTTTCATCGGTCCCCAACGGTTTGATTTGAAATATCTCAATTGGTTGATTGGCGCTTCTTTATAATAAATTCCTCTTAGAATGTTTTCTTTGTTGATAACTTCATTATGAGAAGCTTATGCTGTAAACGGTAGTTTCATAGAGTTTTTGGTATTAAGATAGAAACTCACTATTCAAAACAGTCCATAGATTTGATCACATGGAGAATTACTTCAGAAGGCAGGTTGAAGAGAGGGAAAGAGGATGACATCGCTGCTGCAGGAGACGGGGTTGAATGAGTGAGATGGGGGCTGTTGGGTGTTCTGGAGATTCGCAAAGTGTGTGCAAAAATAACAGAGGTCAGTCTCCCATTGTGTGTTGGGAATATCACACCATCTGTCATACTTCCCAAATCCATCTAATTTCCCAATTCTTAGCGCACTTTGGTTATTTGCTCAACCTACACTAATCTCTAGGACACCCAACAGTCCCCCTCTCACTTATTCATCTCTGTCTCCTGCAGCAGCGATGTCATCCCCCTTTCCTCTCTTCAATCTACCTCATGAAACAATTCTTCAAGTGATTCAAACTATGGACCCCTTTGCATTGTGAGTTTCTAATTGAATGCTGAATTTTGGTGGTCAGTTTTTTAGAACTGTCATTTCTGGTTTCTAGACTTAGAATGCTTGTCAAAAAATGGTTTAACGTGAGACAGTAAAATTAGACAATACATGTTTCTGACAATGGAAGTCTTTGGAGACACGGCTTTCAAACAATCTATAAATATGGTCATAGGTTCTTTCAACTACGTGTAGTCCATTTCTGCTATCAAAACAGGCGAATCGTCTCTGCGAGCCAAGTTATGAGCTCTCAAACTTTTCATACGGTCAATTTTTTTCACATGGAATTCCAAGTTGACCGCATACCGCGCGGTTCCATTTTTTTTTTAATTTTACCAAGTTTGAGAGCTCATATCTCGGCTCGCAGAGACATTTTGCCGGTTTTGATGACAGAAATGAACTCCCCGTAGTCGAAAAAACCTATGACCAAATTTATTGACCGTTTTCATACCTTTTTTCAGCATCGGCTTCACGTTTCTCTCCAAAAGAGCACAAGTTCTAGTGAACTCTTTGAATCTAGAGACAGTCGGTATAAAAATTGAAGTAACCGATTCGATTCTTGTCTGCATGATGGTTGGAAAAAATATCTTGGAATGGGAGTTCTCGAACGGAAACCAATCAATGCCGGATAAAATGAAACTGAAAATTTTCGAAGCACACCCTAAAAGGGGATGGACTTTAGTAGGTTCAAGTTTCAGAGAATGGATGGATTACTTCAAAACTACGTTTGACTGTTCTGGATTTCATTGGATTGAGTTTCGTGAAGGCTCCCATGTATTTGATGTCCATGAAATAAGTACTTCGATCGGGTGGATTAAAGAACTTCAAATTTCAATTTACACCGATGAAAGGGATCATGTTGAGTCGATACTGAAGCATTTCCCAACGAAGTCACTTTGTTTAAGAGGAGCTTTAGACATTCTCCTCTATCCTCATCGAGTTTTGATTCAAAATTTTGATTGCCTCGAGATCTTTTCGGGCCCGGAAACACCGGTTACCTTGACAATCGATGAGATGTTGCTGTTGAATAGCAAAGAAATAAAAATCGGTCCAATAATTCTGACAGAGAAGAATATCAACAGGTTCATCAAACATTGGCTGAGAGGATCCAATCCTCGAATGGAATGTTTGAAAATTAAAGTTCTCTCGAATGACGAAGAAGAGGTTTTTCCAATTATAAACAAGGATGTTATTTTCAAAGGAATCAATCATATGGAGGTGCCTATCAACCAAGTGAGATATTTCAAAACCAACAGTGGAGGAACATTACCAATCAAAGGAGGTCTTGATTTTTATAAAAATGACGGAACCAAGGCAACTATTGATATTTATGGAGATGAAGACTCGTGCTTGCTGACAATGTATGTTTGGTATCCTCATTGTGTTGGAAATTCTGAATGAGCTTTTTCTATCTAGCATACTTCTGATAATCCAATGTTATCAGTAAATGTTAATTTTTATTCTTTTATATGTTCATTTTCAAACTTTTCGTGTTAATTTCATATGCCTCACTCTATTGAATAAATTTTCAAACATTTTTCTTTCAATAAGACTTAGCAGGTAGCATTGTTCTAGATTCCTCTTTTTCTGAAGATATGCCCACTAAAAAACTATGAACAAAAAATCAATAAGACCTCTATATCGATCGACCAAAAGATGTCTCATGCAGACAGGGTCGTCAATCATGTATGTGAAGAAGTCGGCCAGTATTCTTATTGTTCTTTTCTGCCTGAAACACTCGCATATGTTTTCCTGGGAAATCAGATAGATGATGGCTAGCAGGTAACAATCCCAGACTAGATGACCTGAGACGTGTGGAATACAGTTGTCCCTTTCATTCCCTCATCTCTTTTTGGGCGGTCCCTAACTCTCAATTAGGCAACAGGTGATTCCAAAATTAGTCAGTTTTTTAACCTTGGAACATATTCATTTCTTCTGAAACTCGGGCTAACGTTTATTTCAATAGATGTGAGTTAAAATTCTCCGTGACTGCTCAATTTTGAACTCGAAATTGATAAGACTCCATCCGCGACTAACAGTTCTCATGCTACGACACACAGCAATCAACCAACTTGAATGATACAGAGGGTTTATTTCGAAGAGGAGCGGAATGTCGATGATCAAGTCTCTTGAACACGAATCAGTTCTTAAGCGGAGTACTGTAGCAGACACATAGGATCCTGAAAGTGTCTCCATAAGAAGATAAAGAAGGGAACAGAAAAAGAAAATAATAGTCGCCATCCAGTGTACGACTGTCTCATTCAAATGAGATCAGGAGACTGGAGGATAATGGGCGGAGTCTCATCTCTCGTACCAGCTCCAAGCTTTCCGAGCAATTCTCAAAAGGGATCAATATTGTACTTTCTCATTTCAATGTCAAACAAGTCTCACGTCGAAACCCAAAATCTCTATAAATCCACAGTTCACGTTTACATTTACTTATTTTTGACTTGATAACAATCAAATTCAAAAAGTTTGACATTCTGACCTCGCCCTACTCTACTTTCCCCTAGTTTTCATTTTACCCCCTCTCTTCTCAATACCGAATTCAATCATTACTTCCATGTCTACTTCCTGCTTAGCTGGTAAGAATAATAATAAAACCACAAACGGCAATCATGTGAGTTTTTTCTTTGAAAATTTTCGAGTACCTTTCTGTTTCCAGAGTGACAGACATTCAACAATGAGAAATAAAGCTCTCATCAAGTTTCTGATAATATTCATCTGGCTTCTCAACAATTATGTGACATGTGAAGGGGAAGAGCCGTCTGAATTGTCAAACTTCACCTTGAGGCTTCGTCGTGAATCGTCAGGTAAGATTTTCATCATCTGCATCGATTTAGAGAAAAAAACACGCGCCGCGACCGCTACGCAGCCCAAAATTCACTTTTCTTTTCCAGCCGATCGCCTCACGGAATACATCGATAATATGAAACGCGTGGCTCGTATCTCGAATGGAATCTCACTTGAATCTGGTCTCCTCGATGGCTCCGCCCCTTCTGATTCTGTGATTTCTGAACTACTCCGTTTCAACTCCCTAAGCTCCAACACCTTGGCTAACATGGATTTCACTGGAGTTTTCAATGTGTTGGCGGAATTTGAAAAGTCATCGACAGCTCTAGTGTCTACTAAAGAAGTATTGGATATTGAGAATCGGCTTGTGTTGTTGGAGAATATCAGGAAGTCAGAGGTGATGAATGATTTTCCGAGTCTTCCTGGAAAGATAGAGTATAGAGCACTGTTGGATGAGGTGGTTAAGTTGGAGAGCAAGAAGGATGACACTGCAAATTTCAAACAACCCGTTAATCGACTGAGAGAAGATTTTGGCGATTTGGAGAAGTGGTCAAAATCAAGTCCAATAGAAAAAGCCGACGCGGCTCGCAGACGTCTTGGTGTAATAGCCGATGATATGAAAGGTGTGGAAGATTTGTGGTCGGCTATCAATGAAACAAAAGCAATTTGGAATAATGCGAGAAGTCTTCATAACAACTCAAGATTCCTCAAGGTGAGGTTTTGGCAATCTTACTTTCTTAGTAACTTGGTACTTTCTTAGACAACAGCTTTTCAGGAGCATTTCATAACTATATGTATCTTCCAGGTTCTTCACACTGAGGCCGAGTTCCGTGGCAATCTCACTGTCTCTGTAAATTTTGATGAAAAAAGACTTACCGCCAATATCAACTACGAAGAAAGCTTCCGGTCAAAGTTGAATGATGCCAAAGATGCTTTCCTGGCTATTCAGAAGCTAATCGATAGCCGGGACACTCAACTCACGCAATTGTTAAGCTACACAAATGGGTTTCCCGCCGGGAACAATGATTTGAAAAGTCTTAAAGATGATGCTGGGAACGATTGGATTTTGAAACGTGTCGACGATGGATCGAATGTTCTGGAAAGTTTGAAAGTTGCATTCATTTCATTCGACGGATTGATTAATGGATTGACCGCCGTGGAGAAGAGTTTGGAGCCATTGAAAGAGCAGCCAACCCAAACATCTGTCAATTTTATCCTGGAGGAGCAATCCGTCATTGTCAATTCAGTTCTTGATTCGAAAAAAGTTGGATCTGGAATTGAATCATTCAAAAACTGTGAATCGAAAAGACAGAAATCTGGTGCAGATATAGCCCAAGAGTTAGGAGAATTGAGTCATTTGGTAGATGAGATCAATGAAAAAATCGAGAAGCTCGAAAGCTTAGATTATACGGATCACCTGAAGGATCTGTCGAGTTTGAAAAAAATTGTGAATACCGCTGCTAACCAAGGCGAGACTGATGTTCAGTTCGTTGAGAGGATTTCAAAAACAATGATAGCAAACCAGAAGTTCCAGGAGGTCAAGAAGGCTCTGAATAAGTTTCAAACGGACATTCTTGTTTTGGAAAAGTTGGCTGTCGAGATTCCACCACTTCTCACCACAGTTATTCAGAATTTCAAGAAAGTGGATGTTTACCTGGGGCAAGTGAATAATACGCTCTTCACAACGTTCTATGATTGTGTCAAGAAAGTTGAAGAGGGTGGTGGAGCTGGTGTGAAACGAGCGATTGAGAACTTGGAGGTGATTCGTAATGTTGGACAGAGCAAGGAGCTAAACGAGGTCAAATCAGTGGTCGGTGTTATTCAAGAGTCCCAGAGCGGTCTTAAGAATGTGCTCACTTTGGCGGAAGACTTCAAGAAGTTGGATGGTCTGGAGGTTTCCGCTTTGAAAGATTCGATGACGGATTCTCAACAAGTATCGAGTCAATTGGGTATGGCTGCTCAAGGACTTTCTGCAATCAAGGTTCTTCATGATTTCCGAGAGACTCTGAATCCACTATTTACAAATATTCCTGTGATTGAAAAGGAGGCGAAGGCTATTGGATTAAATCAAGAACATCTTCAAAACATTCTGAAATTGAAAGATCTCAAAGAATCTCTATCTGCAACGCTTTCCGGGGTTGATACATTTTTGAAGACGTTGAGCGCATTTGAAGGATTCCGGAAGAAACGAAATACCCGCACCTTCAAAGAAAATGAGAAGATTCTGGAGGCGGCTGCACAGATTCCGGATGTCTCAGATGATGGGAAGAGTATAAAGGAAGCGATGAAAGAGTTGAATCAGATTCTGAAGCAGAAGAAGTTCAATAATGAAGAGAAGATTCTGGAAGCTCTTGAGTCGATGGAGTTGAAGTTCTCAAAGTTTGGATTCCAGTCGGCATCATCGTCTTTGGAGGCTCTTGACACATTTTTCGTGGATTTCAAAGGGAAACTCGTGGTTACTCTGGCACCGGCACTTCCTCCCACTTCACCGGAACCGTCAGTTGTGTTGAATCCCGCTCCGCTAGTCGAATCGACGACACTTGGTATGGTTGCAACGGAAAGTACTCCAATTTGGAAATCGTGAGTGAGGGTTCTGGGATCTCCAATAGCCAAAGAATCTGTTTATGACCAGAGAGATCCATGGCGCCGATTTTCCATACATGACCTAACTTTCGAAAACGCGGTCTAGCTTTCTCTAAACCCTCGTGGCCTAACTTTTCAAGACTTGGCCTAGCTTTCCCTAATCGTAGACAACGTGATTTCCCCCTGAGGATCTGCCTCTCTTAGCGTGGCCTAACTTTTCAGTCTGCGACCTAATTTCCCAAACCTCGGCCTAACTTTTATGGGTCTAGCTTTCCCCTAGATGGTTTAGGTTTCTATAAGCCTAAGTGATCGTAATTTCAACTATTATAACCTAGGATACTTTGCGTGGCCTAACTTTCCAGAAATTCAGTTGGCCTAGTTTTTCACAGCTCAAAGTTTAGCCCCCTAACTCTTCTTTTTCCAGAGGGTTGTTCATTGGTATTTGTGTTGCTGGAACCATTGTCGTTATCATCTCACTCATCGGATACTTCTGTTGCTGTCGGAATAAGAATAACAACCTACCAACCCCATCCATCTCTTCAACCAATCTCACTTCTACGTCGAGCTCTGTTCCTGAAGTTCCTCCAAACCAAGAGGGTAAACACATTGTACCTGCACCTCCACCAAGTAAATTGCCTAAAACTGACTCGAATTCTTCCGATGAATCTGGTGGCGACCAGAAAAATGAGGCACCTCCGAAAAAGAAGGGCTCGTCAAAACGGGAGACTGAGAAAGCTAAAGACGATAATGCAAAAAAGAACAAGACTGCTACCTCGAGTGCATCAGCTGATAGTAAGGTGTCCAAGAAGGAGAAAGAGATAAAGCCACGTAACTATAAAATTGTCTCGATTGGTGAGGTCCTGATGAAAGAACCGAGTGGAGTTGATCTGAATCTTGTGGATCAAAAAAAGAAAAGTAAAAATAAAATAATGGTATACAAAACATAATTCAATTTTTCAGTGCCACTGGTGTTGGGTTGGGTTAAAAAAACGAACGAATCCATTTGCGGAAGGTTGTTTGCCAATAAGTTGCGTTGCTTCCCAAAGAAATACATAAAAGAAAAGTTGGACTATCGGAATAATGAATGGAAATCGGACTTTGATAGGATACGCCTAAGTAATAATAAAATGGACAGAATGTGAGCTTTGATTCAATTACAGGAGAACTGAAGTCAATTTTTTGCTGATTCCGATACTTCACATAATTCTAAGCCACTTTTATCATTGACGCAAATGCTAAAAATTGCTCTAAACGCCACAATTCCCGTTCTTCTGACTCAAAATGAGCATTGTTGGAAGAGTTTTTCCGCGGGGCCGTGTAGTCCTCTCGGACAAGATTTCCGTTCAATTTCTCGTTTCCTCAATTTGTATCCCGAAAAAATAGGAAAAATTACAAAAATTTGTTTAAAAAAGTTGCCCTAAATTGGTTACACTGACCAAGCCTTCAAATATAGTCAATGTACCGTGGTCATTCGCGGCCGTGTAGTCCTCTCGGACAAGATCTTTTACATCGCCACGGAGAACAACTCTGCCACAAAAACTTCATTTAAGTCGGGAGAACATGGCGGTTAGAGCGATTTTTAGAATATGCACCAGTGATAAAAGTATCGCAGAACTGTCAGAAGTATCGGAGTCTGCAATAAGCAAAATATGACTTCATTCCTCTTCACGTCCTCTTTTCAGCGTTGATGAACTTTATTGTCACGATGAAAACATGGCGAAGCCGAACGGATTTCCAGATCCATATTTCAATGGAAACATGACAAAATTCGAAAAGGGATATTATATTTGTGGTGTATGTGTTTTAATCAAAAAGTTATATCATTCACTTTTCTCTTTCAGCACCCGATGGACGGTTCAGAAAAGGAAGGCACAGAACCCAAAAATTCGACGATGGAGAAGTTCTTTGCAGTCGTTGAGCAGCGAGGTATTGGAGTCATTGGACAATTTTCCCCGTTTATCACCGCAGAAGGTTGTTATTTTGCGTCTTTTTCTTAACTAACTGACAGATTTTTAGAAAAAACTGGAACAGGATGCGCTCGATATATCTCGGAAACTGTCGGTGAGACAATGAACTTCGGTCTTTACGAGGTTAAAAACGATGGAAATACTACGTTGGGAGAGTTTTCGAAACCTGATAATCATGTTGTGCATTCTTTGATAATTACAAATGTGTAAGTTGTTAGATAAAGCTTAACAACAAACTTTTTTATAAAATCACAATTCAAGATCAACCAAAAAAGTCACAAACTGCGATGTGTTCATGTACAATTGGCCAACGGGTAGTGTTCCACCAGATGAGACAGAAGCGTTGGAAATGATTGAGTACTTTGAGAAACACGAGGTATAATGTTTCACTGTAGTTCGAATTTCGGCGGCTCCGGGACGTTTCAAAATTATAGATTTCAAAACCGAAAGATAGTTGGCAACCTTGGCATTTTGGAAACAGACATTTTGAATCAGACTTGCAAAATTCCGGGCCGGCCCGGCCCGGTCGGCCCGGATTTGAATTTTTGAATTTTTTTCACTAGAAATATTTTTTTCAATAATTTTTTTTCCAAAATTTTTCCTAAATGTTTCTCAAGTATATGTAAAAAATGCGTTTAAATTGAAATATGAGACCCAAAAATTCCAAAAATCGCTCACTTTTTCACTTTTCATGCACTCTTTCAGTACATTTTAGTAGAAATTCTCGTCGTCTGTACATGAAATGCATGCATAATTGTTCATTTTTTCGAACTTTTCTTGAAAATTCTTGAAAATATTGCTTTCTCGTGCACGACGAAAAGAATTTCTATTGAAATGTACTGAAAAATTGCATGACTAGCATCGATTTTTGGCATGTTGAGGTCTCATAACTCGCTTCAGACGCATTTTCAGACATGAATCCACAAAATTTTTTCTGGCTTTCTGAATGAATTCAAATCAAAAATCCTAAGTTTAGGAGTAGTTGTTTTCCCATTTAAAAAATCTTTCCGAAAAAATCGGAAAAAATTCGAAAAAAAAGTTTGAATTTTTTAGTACTGAAAATCCGGGCCGACCGGGCCGGGCCGGGCCGGGCCGCGGGCCGGGCCGGGCCGGAGAAATTCTGATTTCGGCCCGGCCCGGCCCGTTGCAACTCTGTTTTGAATCCACGACAAAAGTGTCAAAATGTGATAGTTACCAACTGGTTTCTTATAGTTTTCAAACGAAACGTTGTGGAGCCTTAATTTTGAACCGTAGTTGCAAACCGGGCTGATTGCTTCGAACTAAACGTTGTGAGCTGAAAAATGACCAAAATGTGGATCACAGCGAGTTTTATGCCCTTGGTCTTCTACGGGCCAAATGAATGTTTGCTAATGTTCCGCGGGCAAAAGTATACAAACTTTGGCTGTTTTCAGTTGAAATTGTCCAACATTGGGAGGGTGTTACGGCATCACTAATAATCCCACAACGTAAAATTATTTATGGATCCTACAGAACAAAGGTGGAGCTCCATTTTTGTAGTTGACGACTTTTCTGTACGGACGCTCCCTAGAGAGTTATAGTCATTTTAAAACGGCAGCTCAAAAATCGCACTACGTTACACTTAAATTTGTCGATTTGTGGGAGAAATGACTTTGTCAATACGTACCTTGCTAGAAAGGGTCCGAACAAAAAAGTCGTCAGGGAAAATCAGTGATACCGTAACACCCTTTCAAAGTTGGACTATTTAAACTGAAAACGGCCAAAGTTCGTATACTTTTGCATGGTACTGTAGGTCACGGAGATGTAGATCACGGTGAGATCTACATTTTGGTATATTTTTCATCCCATAATACTGCGATTTAAGCGAGTTACACCTTTGGCCCGGTTTGCAAGTATATTTTCAGTTTTTGAATTTCAGGGAAACGTTCTCTTGCATTGTCGTACAGGTCTCGGTCCAGCTGCAACGATATTTGGCATTAAGCTTGGAATAGAAGAATGCATGAAAGGAAAAGTCAACACATTTGATGATAGTAGGTTTTTCGATGATCTTGGAAAAAACAATTTTCTAATTTTCAGTTATGATAGCTCTCCGAAAAGTACGATGTGGTGCTATCACCAACGAGAACGAGTACGCTTACCTGATGTATTCGATAGCTGCCGGAGTGATGCGAAAGATTGGTGTGGAGTTCTGGAACGATTTCGAAACACTGAAATATTACTGTCAAAATGTCATCAACGGATCGTATAATGGTCGTGATGATGTTAAGACTAAGTTGATTCACCAAGAATACCAAAATGAAGACGCCAAAATGGAAAAAGTAGTAAAAAAGAAACGAGAGGAGTTTTGCAAGCTCAACGGATTGGAACAATCGTGCAAAACAGCGATACCATTGACAGTTGACGGAAAAGAAGACGACGAGAAGGAATCAGAGAAACGTGCTGAAAAAGAAAAGAAAAATACGTGGGATTTTTTTCCCTCTTTTCCAAATTTCTTGAAATCTAAAAAGGATACGAAGAATAATAAGTCAGAGAAGAAAAATGTCGGAGAGCAGCCACAAGAAAAGAATGAAAATGCGACAAAAGATGGAAAATCCGGAAAGAAAAGTGAAAAGAAAGTGACTGCAAAAAAATGAGGAAGATTGGATTTTGCTGATGAAATAAGTGGAAAAGTCTGAAATCGTATTGTGTTTTTTGATCGGTCCGATACAATAAATTTGATTTTTGCATATCTCACTAAGTTTTTTGAAAGAAAAATCGGAAGAGTTTGTGAAACAATGATTTTTGTTCAGTACTGAACTTCCGGGCCAATCGAAATTTTTTTCTCATTAGTTTCCAAAAAATCGTTCAAATTTCGAAAATTTGAGGATTTTTTGTTATTATCTTGGAAACTAAACATCCAAATGTGATCTTTGTCCATTGCAAAAACTTCTGCAGTTATATTGAGCTATCATTTGTCTGATAATGTTCAGAAATAGATACGGTGATAGATTTTAAAGAAATCAAAATTGAAAATTGACATTTCGACCTGAAATCAGATCAGAAACCAAGATTTTTTGCATAGAATGAATTGATGATGTACTCAGAATAATTCTAGAACTGAAATTTTCTTACTACTGGCCAAGAGCATTACTCTAAAAGTTAAAGTAATACAGTTGTAGACCTGCAATTCTCTCAAAATTTTTGTTTTGTGAATGTAGATCAAAAATTTCCTTGCAGTTCTTTTTCGGAGATTGGGAAATCGTGCTGTGATCTAAGCAAATGGTATGTATTTAGCTTTGTTCTTAATTTTCGAAAATCTCTTATTTTGTCAATTTCCGACATTTTTTTTCCTAATTTCAGAAAAAAACCAAGTTCATTCTATCTACAAAAGGGGTGAGTTCCTAAGATCGAAAATTTCAAAATATTTATTAAAGTTCTTTTTTCGGGGGTTTGATTTTGTATTTAAAGCTGTTGGCAAATTAGAAAATATATGTATAACAATCAAAAATAAACATGACTAAAGCTGACAAATGAATCGTTGGGATTTGAGAGAGAGAGAGAGAATGATATGTATATGAGTCAGAAAACAGAAAAAAATTGGAAAAATATGTATAAATTAGGTGGGACACGTATGTATAAACAACTGGGATGAGTTAATTGAAACCGATGAAATCAAACTTCTTAGCCTTGGACCGGGAAGATTCTGTTCATCACGTTTTGATTCGGTGGGTACATGACACGTTGGGCACGGATGGGCGGTCTATAGAAAATGGACGGGGCCACTGGACCACGTGGGGATGGGTGTTGGGGACTCAATCGGGCAATGGCGGGTCCCTCGATTCCGACTTTTTTGATCTGAAATACTTAGAGATAAGAAATGAGTAGTTGGAGTGGGGCGTTGCGGTCGCGTCCGCGGTTTTTCATTTTTATCAAAACCTAGTCGTGATTATACTCATATGAAAGCTCTTCTCATGCTGATTTTGAAAATATAAGTTTTTGTGGAATTTGGATAAAAACGTGCTGAGTTACAACAGTTAGAAAATTTTGGACATTTTCGAAATATTTCGAAAATTTGTAACTTTCTGAGTTTTCATCAGTTTTCTTTGGTTTTAGGTTCAAAATGTTCAGAATCTGAAGATCTACTACGGAAAATATTTCTGGTGCAATTGCGCTCCTCTGACTAGTGACTTAGAGACCCCAACCCAAACTCACAATAGCCGTAGAGTTATACTGTCCCGGTTGGAATGGTTGAGATTCCCCTCCCAAACACTGTTGGAGGAATGTCTCGATGTGTCCGTGTTGTTCCATCGAGTTCTGTGGTTTTCTGACTCCGTGTCCCTCGTCTGGGTACAGTAGGTAGGTGACCGGAATGTTCTTCTTCTCCAGTGCTGACACGAATTGATCGGATTCTGACTGTTTGACACGTGGATCGTTGGCTCCTTGGATGATCATGATAGGCTTGACGACACGATCGGCGAAGAACAGTGGGGAACGGGATTGGAGGGATTGGCGGCCTTCCTCACTGAAAAATTTAAATTTAGAAACTTTGCAATTGCCAGAAAGCCTTTATGCCAAAAAATATTTTTAAGGGAATTTGGCGAATAGCGGCAAAATTATACTCATATGAAAGCTCTTGTCACGCTGGTTCTAAATATATACTTATCTCTGAGTTTGGTTGAGATTTGACCGAGATACGAAGGTTTCAATTAGCTTTCAGTCGTGCGTTGCGGTCGCGTCGCGGTTTTCCAATTAGGTCAGAACCTTGTCATTATTATACTCATTTGAAAGGTCTCGCTGAGCTGATTTCAAAAATTGAAGTTATATTGTGTTTGGATCCCGGCTGGTTGAGTTACGCTCTTTTCAAGTTTGGAGAATTTTCGAAAACTTCCGAAAATCCATAACTCTGTCAGTTTTCATCCGTTTTCTCTATTTTTTGCACTATTTTATTCCAAATTTTTAGTACTCACGTGACAATATCAGCTCCAACCATCTTGATCAAATCCTTATAGAATCCCAACCAGTACGGTGGGATAGCTTGAACCAGCGAGATCAAATTCGACGGTCCCACGATATCAACTCCACAAGCAAATGTCTGTGGTGTGAAAGTCAACGCGACAAGTGTCTCATATCCACCGTAACTTCCTCCCATCACTGCGACCTCCGATCTATTGGCGATTCCCTTGGAAACGGCGAACTCGACGGCGTCCAGAATGTCAAAATGCATCTTTCTTCCCCATTCCCCGTTTCCAGCATTTGTGAGTCGTTTTCCGAATCCAGTGGAGCCACGGAAATTGACTTGAAGCACGGCGTATCCTCTGTTCGTCAACCACGCATTCATTGGAGAGAAACCGTAGTGGTCACGCGCTTTTGGACCTCCGTGCACGAGGACGACCATTTTCTGAGGGACTGCTGGGATCATGCCGAGGTTTGCGTACACACGATCACCATCTGGGACTTGAGTGGATTTGAGCAGTGGGGCCTGGAAAGATCGAGTATAAGGCGTTGCGGTCGCGTCGCGGTTTTTTTTTTCATTTTTCATGATTTTTTATCAAAACCTAGTCGTGATTATACTCATATGAAAGCTATTTTCACGCTGATTCCAGATCTGTAGTCATCTCTGAATTTGGGTGAGAATTGATCGAGATACAAATGATTTAGAGTTTTTTTGCAAGATGCGTCGCGATTTTTCCTATTCATCAGAAGCTAGCCGTGATTATACCAATTTGGAAGCTATCTTCACGCTGATTCCAAAAATGTATTAGGTTGGCAAGAAAGTTTTTGACCATGATTGTTTTTGTATGCTATCAGACACATGACAGGAAGGAAAACAAAAACTGTATACCAACCACTATATAAACTCTCGGTGTTGCTGATAATGCTTATCATTCCCTCCTGTCGCCTTTGCACAGTGAGAACTATGCCTATTTTCATTCCCAACCGACAACACCTGAGACATGTTATTTTATTCCTCTTTCTATCTAACACCAAAATTGCCGACATCGAACGTAAAATGACTGAAGTTTACAAGGATGAATCCCCCAATCGGCACACTATAAGTCATTGGGTTCATAAGTTCGAGAAAGGTGATTTTTCAATGGTCGAAGAAGCTCGTACCGGAAGGCCACATGAACTGGATTTGCAGAAGTTGCGAGAGCGGGTTGAAGAGGATCCATTTCAATCTACCCGGGAATTGTCACTGACATTCAATACTACCCATACCACAATTGAAAACTCTTTGAAACTTATTGGCAAGAAGAAAAAAATGGGACGCTGGATTCCTCACCTTTTGACCGATTTCGACCTTCAGCGGAGAGTGGACATGTCACTTCAACTTCTCACTCTCCACTCTAACTTCAACTGGCTCAATCATTTGGTTACATCTGATGAGAAGTGGGTCTTATATAGTAACCACCACAGAAGAGCCCAGTGGGTTGACGTTGATCAAAGTCCAGCAGACGTTGTTAAACAAGAGTTACACCCGAAAAAAGTAATGGTCTCCGTGTGGTGGTCCGTGCATGGCGTACATTATTGGGAACTTCTTGCCGAAGGTAAAACTATAACCGCAGACTACTATTCTTCTCAATTGCAGAAAGTGAAGACTATACTTGACTCCTCAGCTTTACACGGTCATAGAATACATTATTTACATGACAATGCTCGACCTCATGTTGCAAAAACGACGAAGTCTCTTCTCGCCCAGTTTCGCTGGACGGTCCTTGCTCACCCACCGTACAGCCCTGACCTTGCTCCTACAGATTATCATTTGTTCAGTGACATGCAGCGTGCTCTCGAAGGACACGACTTCAAAACTCGGAGTGAAGTCGATAAATGGCTCAAAGCTTATTTCGAATCAAAACAACCAGAGTTTTGGCAGCAGGGAATTAGGAGTCTACCCACTAAATGGCAGAGTGTTGTAGATAATGATGGTCAATATGTTTGATAATAAATTTGTTTTCATTTGAAATAAAACAAATTTGAATTATGGTCAAAAACTTTCTTGCCAACCTAATAATTTTACCAACATTCTGGTCTAAACCAGGTGAGTTATTTCTCTTTGAAAATTTCCAAAATTTTCAAAATCTTTCGAAACTCTCTAACTCACTTTGTTTTTGACCTTTCCTACCGATTTTTAACTCAAAATACTAGAAATTTTCAGTTCTACTCAATAGAAATAGTTTCAGGAGGTACGAACCTGTGGTGGAAGGGACAAGTACGCTTGAATGGTCATATCATCTCTAGCTGGGAAGTCGAATCCAACTTGTTTGTTCAAAGTGTATTTCTTGAGTTCCGGTCGGGTGCTCATGAAGAGTTCCGCCTTCTTATTCCATCTTCTGTACAAGTAAATGTCATTGGGCTCATCAGCAGATTGGTAGGTCACTAGCCATGTGGACATGTCTGGAATTTAAAAATTTTAGTTTTTGAGTCCTTGAGGGGTACTGTAACTCACCAACACTCATACTAATAATCCGGATTGATCCAGTTGGTTTCAAGTTGACCAAATACTGCAAGTCATCCATAAACGTGTCGTTAGCCACAAAGATTTCTGGCTTATGGTAGACCTCTGTTACAGCCAAAAGGGTCTTATCAACCGGATGGATCAACACATTTCCGATTTGTGCTTTCTGGGCGGTATAGAGGATTTCCTTTTGTGCGGGGTCCTCGAATGGGAAGACGACGAGGTTTCCCAAGTCACTGTTCTCTCCCATAATCCAATACATAAAATTATCGGATTTGTCGAATGTTAGAGGTAAGGTGATGGCCTTATCTTCATGCTGGATTCTCAGGTACTCTACCCAATCCGCTGGATCGGTGGTCTTCACTGGGCCACTGTTTTTGGTACGGTAGTAGATCATCTCTCCATCTGGACCCTCTTCACTGGCCAACCGGATATTCATATCGTTATCGAAGAAGAACTGAGGGAATCTTCGGTTTCTAAGTACCAAAGTCAACTCATCGGTACGGCAATTGAAGGCGTAAATGTTGTGAAGTGCCGGGTTCTCATCGTTCATTCCGACGAGAATTGTGTCCGAGAGAAGGTTGTTCACCATGATCACTCCTTTCACCATTGGCTTGTCGCTGATGACGACGCGGGCGGTTTTGTCGGCGGCGATGGCGGTCTGGAAGAATTTGAGATAATTTAGAGATAGCTGAGATCGTGATCTTTCTAAAAATGCAAGTTTTGTAAAATTTGGTAATAAAGGTGACGAGATGCAGAGGTTTTAATTTGAACTTCAAAATTTGAAGTGCTTTGCGGTCGCGTTGATTTTCTGTATTGAAGGTATACTAGTCATGATCATACTTTTCTAAAAGCTGAGAACACGCTGATTCCAAAAATATCATTTTCATTGATTTTTGATACAAAGGTTTCAGTTTGGGGTGCGTTGCGGTCGCGTCGCGGTTTTTTGCTTTAGATGGTTTTCTGGTTTTTAAGAAAAACTAGTCATGATTATACTTTTCTGAAAGCTTAAATTACGCTGATTCCAAAAATATAAGTTTTAACCCATTTGAAGCAAAACCAGAAAAGTTACAAAAGTTTGAAAAATTTGAAATTTTCAAATTTTCAAACTTTTTTAGCTTTGCCAGGTTTCAATCGTTTTCTTGGTTTTTGATTAAAAATCTGCCAAATTTTTTAGGTTTTTTAAAAAAAAAGTACAATTACTCACCGCCGAAATGTTCTTCTTGTAAATCTTGGTGTTCTCGTCTCCATGGTTGTCCTGAAGGAAGATGATGACGTCTGGGATGGCCGTCCAAATGTAGTCTGGAATATTTATTGGTTTATTTGAAATTTATTGGTTGATAGCTAAAAACAGCGGCTTTCAGAATTGCTGAGATAGAAAGGTTTGAATTTTTGAAATTTCTTAAGATTCTGAAAAAAAAAAGTCATTTTCAGATCAAGTTATCTCAGCTCAATTTGAAGATAGAAAAAAATGGGTACAGATTCTAAATCCTTAGAATCCAACCTTTCCAGCCATATCAATTTTATTTCAAATTTTTAAATCCACTCACCCAAAATCGGGTGTTCCGTCTCAAAAGTGACTTGTCTCGAGTAGGAACACGACGAGCATCGAGTGTACACATTTCTGACTCCATTCTCATCCGGTGCCACGTATCCAACTTGTTTGCCGTCAGGACTCAACGAGACTGACGAATATTTGGGGTCTTGGAATAGAATCTCTCTGGGAATGATGTCGACTGCGAAGGTGGTGGTCACAATGAAGACATGTGTGATGATAAGAGTGAGAGAGAGCATGTCAGCTGCAAAATGAGAGGAGAATTAGAGAGTCAGACAGAGATTCAAGACGTAGAAGGGGAATAGTGACCTTCAGAGAAGAAAAACGGAAAGAAACTATCCCTTTTTGTTGAATTTGAACGGAAGTTAACGGGTGATGTGAGACATTTGATAAATCAGATGGAAATCAAAGTGTGAAAATTGTCCAGGCCGGGAATAGATACTAAGAAATGACTAAGGAAGAAAAACTTTTAAATGTTCATTTTTTACAGTGTATCAGACTTTTAACAAGAGAAAAACACTGTAACCACTGAAAAATTGAGATTTATCTCGAAAAAAAGACCCAAAAATCTGAAATTTAAGCCGAAAACTCAAAAACTAGGAAAAATAGGCAAGTTTGAGATTGAATTATATAAAAAGCTTGAATTCTATAAAATTCAGAAAATAATAATGTCTTTATAACTTAAATATTAAAACTTAAAAATAGACCAAAAATATCGAAATTCAAGCAAAAACATACGTAAAACAGTCAAATTTTAGCAGAGTTGTGGGGTTTTGAAGTTTTAGACACGCTCAAATATGAAAAATATCAAAAATTTCCAATTTCACATAAAAGTAACTGAAAATATACAAAAAATCCTGTAATTCTAGCCAAAAAGTGCTTAAAATGGTCATAAATTAGCCAAGTTACACGGTTTTAAAGTTTCAAGCACATGGTGCATCGGGTCCACACAAAAAGTCCAAAAAACTAAGCCAAAACCCACTATTTCTACCAACGGCAAGTTATACATTAGCCCCGCCCCTAATACCCCAACACCCCAAAAAGTGTGTCTAAAATAACGGTTACCACCTGTTAGTTTTATAGGAAACCCCAAAACGGTTCCGAGTGGGCGGAGTCTAAGTGTCTTCCGACATTTTACATCGGAAGAGGCTGCCCTTTTTTTATTGAAGAAGACGTGACTGGAGGAGGAGGAGAAGACGTCGAGGAGACAGGGGATGGTAGTGGAGAGAGAGATAGGAAAATGGAGGAACGATCAAAAAATATCAATGATAGGTCGAGTCTCGAAATGGTCGTTCTACCGGAAACTACTGAGGTGACTCGACACGAAGAACTCTCCCAAATGAAGGAGTTTATGTGCTCACGGAGCACCCGAAAAGGCCGGAGAAGAGGAGGAGCACGCACAATAAACACGCGAGACACTTTTGAACGAGTGAAGGGGCTTTTCACCCTTTTTCTATATGTGTGTACACTATCATTTTGTACTGTTTGTGGTCACTTTTGCACTACTTGAGAAAATGAGAAAAGCATTTCCGAGGTGGTCGTCAAAAAATGGATTTGAATTAGCTAGGGGTAACGTTTTTTGTTATCTATTGCAGTCTGGCGCGCTTGAGGCGCATATCAATGTGTCGGTAGTATCGGTACTACACTGACTGGCGGTATCAAAGGTTCAGAAAGTGTAATTGTGTAGGTGTGCCGCCTCACACTGACTGGGGCGCCTTCAGCGCGCTCTGTCGTGCCATTGGCGCGTTTCTACCGGACTTTCAATTACAAAGAAAGACCTTTGATACGGTTTCATTTCGAGGCTGAAAGTCTGGGGCACCTATGACGCGTTTTTATAAAAGTTCTGAAGTAACGCTGGGGTGCCTTTGACGCGTTTTTGACCAAGCTTAAACGCAATTTTGACCTTTTGGAAGGTTGATACGTCATTGGATTTGAAAAAATTATTTAAAAAAGAAAGCCCAATTCTCACCTGAGCAATTCGTGTCATCTATTTATTATTACAATTTTCTAGAATCTTGAAGCTTTTGTAAATATTTGAACACGCGTGATTATTGAGCTCTAATCTTTGAAAATCACCGGAAAACCTTTCAAAAATGCTCAAAAAATTCCGAGAATTTTGTAATAGTGCTATACTATAATTGGGTTAGTATTATTGGAGGTGGGATGGGGGTCAGTTGTAAACAAATATTTACATTTCGGGAGGTGGGGAAGGAATTCCGAAATTTATATTATTATGAATTGCAATCTATCACGAGACCACCTTTTTTGTACCGCTTTTGGAGATTCGGTATTACACTGTCTGGCGCGCCTTTGACGCGTATCAAGACTTTGGTATCAAAGATTCAGAAAGTGTAACTGTGTAGATCTGGCGTGCCTCTGGCGTGGTATCGAAGGTTCAGTATCTATTTTTCTGGGGCGCCTCTGACGCGTTTCAACAATGTGAAGAAGCATCGGTATCAAAGGTTCAGCTAGTGTAACTGTGCAGCACGGTCATAAGGCAGTTTTGAAACTGGCGCGCCGTCGACGCGTTTTTCACTATAATTTCAGAATGTAAAGTTTCAGGCCCCCCTCTTTCTCGGCTCGTTTCCATCCAATCAAAATTTTGAGACTAGATTCAGAATTCTCTTAGCTGTCCAAATATATAAAAAGTGTTCAAATTTTCCAGCATTGTCCATATTCTAGACAGCTCTAAACTCTCAGCTGAAAGAGAAATTCAGAATCCTCACGTCTTCAGCTTCATGATACACTCTAGTTTGTTGTCTCTCAGCTTATCCCTCTCGGAAATATATAACCTTTGGACATCTTACAAACTCGTTCTTCTTCGTATTTGCTAATTCAATTACTCTTATCTTATCGAATTCTCCCCCCCCCCCTCTCCTTCTTTTTTCCTTTTTTTCACGTCTAACGTTTCAAGGAACCCCCTCTTGACCTTGTAACAAGAACAAAAACTATTGCGTCTAATTTGATTAATTGCATTGGAAATCCTTAGTCTCTTTAAATGTCAGACCACCAATGGAAACCATAACCAGTTAACCCCCCTCCCCACTTCCTTATCAAATTACTTCTTATCAGTCGTTTCTCGAAACAGCTGATCCTAAATTGAAAATGACCTTGAATGAACAACGTCAGAGTACAACCGAATAACTTTTTTTTGAATTGGAGTTTGTTTTCGTAGCTGAAATTTCGAAAATTCTAGAAGTGTTGGGGTCACACCACTTAGAGGAAAATTCCAAAGAACAATCATAGTATCTTTCCTGAGTAAATAATATTTATGACCGTGAGTGAGAAAGGGGATTATAAAACAGGGTTGGGGATACGGTAAGAAATCTGCAGTAGCATTCGTTATAAAATTTTGACAATGATAAACATGAATAGATTATCCAAAGTTTTTGGAAATTTGCCCTTAAATGTTTGAGCTCGGTTTATTTTAACACTCGGAAAACTAAATCAAGAACCTATTTAGTATTCAAATCGAGTTTCAGTTTATTGGATCCTTATCATAATTGTTTGAACCTAAGTATAACTACCGTACTCTTACAGTATCCAAATCACAGAATGTTCATAGCTACAGTATCAATCAAAACGTTGCCGATTTCCAACAGTGTGTATTGGTGTCAGTTATTATTGTTCTAAAATACTAAATTTGTAGGAAATGCATAACAAACTCAAAATTTCACTTATATATTTGACAACTTTTCTACACAAGTTCATTTTGGAAAATTGCAGATCAGTAATTAACACTTCTTCAGAATCTCAAATTTTTGCATTAAATTCTTCTGAATCGTAGACGAATTTACTTTGATAACTTTTCAGGCAATTATAATTCTAACAAAAATTAGAGTTATGGGTAAAAGTAACCTGCGTTTTCGAAGTCGGACATTCGGACACCTACCGTAGTCCTCATTATACTCCTACAAAACACTGTAACATAACTAGATTCCAACAGAGCAGCCAATTCTTATCATTCAAGCTAACACCCTCTTCTCAACCCGGACAGGAAACCCTGACCCTGTCCGTCGAACCACTACCGACCTGCTGATCTCTGCGGAACACACATCGTCATTACCACAAGGCGTCACTCACTTTCTCGATTTTCTTCGTTTGATTTCATTTCATTTTGATCTCAACGTCTTCTGATAAGAAATTCTGAAGAAGAGAAGACAGGAGAACCATAAAAACGAAGGAGAGATTTGCAAAAACACGAAATTGTCAAAGTTCAACTATCTTCTCGTTTCGAGTGGTCAAATGTTTATCTTCTTCTTCTTCTTTTGTGTGTCTTGACCAGTCAGTAGATGGGGGAAGAGAGAAAAAAAAAAGAAGAAGAACACATATTTACTTTTCAAAACTGCGCGGCGCACTTTTTCGGTAAAGTAAACGAAGGGAAGTGTACTAATAAGGTAGGAAATGGGGATTTTTCGGAAAAAAAGAAATCTTAGAGACAAATTATGTTAAGATACAAGAAAAATACACCTTGAGGAATGGGGGCTTGAGCAAATAGTTCTTTCTGGCGCGCCTTTGACGCGTTCTCATAAAATTAAAAGCGACGTTTTTGATGTTTTCTGATCAAAAATTGCTTTATTGCTTTGAGTTTTACTGGCGTTCCTTGGACGCGTTTTCATAAATTTGACCCTTATGTCCGAAAATTGTTGATTTTATAATTTTTTTCCAATAGAATCTGGCGTGCCTAGGACGCGACATTTGAGAAATATCGAAAGTTTCTAAACTATCACCGAATTTGGTAGTTTTTGGCTTAAATGAAGGGATTTTCAGAGTTTTTTTCTGCTCGATCATGTGTATGACGTACCTTCTTCGAAAATAATAATTTTTAAGGAAAAAGAAACTCGGATTCAATAAAAAGGAAAAGACATCCAGAATTACAGACACACGGATAGACATCTGGATGGTACTAGCCTGTTTTATACCATTTCATTATTTATATACAGTACCTTCCCGATATCATTCCTATAATTCTTCCGCCCTCTCTCCTCTAAATGACGTCCGGAGATTACTAGCATTCAGAGTTCAAATCTGTTTTTTTTCTTCCGCCTACACTGCTGTCCTGATATCATCTGCAGTTTATTTTGGACGGGAGAGAGGTGTAATGATATCATGTTTGATTGAAATTGAGACAAGAGACAAGAGAAACAAAGCATACATTGAGAAGGTGTTTTTATTTACTGACGGAAGTGGGACTATGATGAGTAAGAATGCTATGGATTGTGATAGGAAGTATTTGCTTTTTTGAGACTAATAGGTTCCGAGATGTTTCGAAATTAAAGCATCTTGAAAGAGTGTTACTCATCAATTTCATACATACTTGAAATACGTACCTTAACAAAATAATCGTAATGAAAATATCAAAGAGCTAGTGGCACATTCTTCCAGTCGGTCAGTTTCCCTATTTTAACTGCGTAGTACTAATGTTAGGACAATAAATACAGCACCGTTTAAAAACTTATTAAATTTTGCCTTTTTCAGTTGAAAATGTCCAATTCATACAATGGTTTGTGAGCACAACAGGTCATCATTTCGGCGACTACGATTCCATACGACCAGACGTCGGTTTTCTCGTTGAACACTCCTTTCAGCAGGGATTCATTCATTGGTTTGGCGTTTTTTAAAATCTTTTTCTCAACGACATCTTGACCATCCTGGATTGAGAAATACAGTACCTTCCAAAAATCAATCATGTTTGGTCTTTTTCAGTTGAAAATGTCCGATTTCGAGAGTGTGTCATAGTAAAAATAACGGTCCCACAGAATAACTTTTTATGAAATCAAACAGAACAAGAGTAGAACTTCATTTTTGAAATTGACAACTTTTTTGTACGGACACTCCCTAGAGAGTTATAATAACGCAAATATACTAAACAAAACATGCTTGTTCAGATGCTTGTTAGCGTTTGTCGATATCTCTTTTAGAAAAAAAGTTATAGAAAATGCGCAGTTTTGGCTTCTACCAATTAGTCTGAAACTTCAATCACTGCGATCACAGAGATTACTATGTCAAATGACGTGAATTTTTCGCACATATACTAAACAAAACATGCTTGTTCAGATGCTTTTTAGCGTTTGTCGATATCTCTTCTAGAAAAAAAGTTATACGACATCCCCAGTTTTGGCCTCTACCAATTAGTCTGAAACTTCAATCACTGCGATCACAGAGATTACTGTGTCACATAACCTGAATTTTTTCAGACTAATTGGTAGAGGCCAAAACTGGGCATTTCCCATAACTTTTTTTCTAAAAGAGATATCGACAAACGCTAACGTGCATCTAAACAAACATGTTTTGTTTAGTATATGTGCAAAAATTCAGGTCATTTGACACAGTAATCTCTGTGATCGCAGTGATTGAAGTTTCAGACTAATTGGTAGAGGCCAAAACTGCGCATTTCCCATAACTTTTTTCTAGAAGAGATATCGACAAACGCTAACGTGCATCTAAACAAGCATGTTTTGTTTAGTATATGTGCAAAAAATTCAGGTTATGTGACACAGTAATCTCTGTGATCGCAGTGATTGAAGTTTCAGACTGATTGGTAGAGGCCAAAACTGGGGATGTCGTATAACTTTTTTTCTACAAAAGGTATCGCCAAACGCTAACAGGCATCTAAACAAGCATGTTTTGTTTAGTATATGTGCAAAAAATTCAGGTCATTTGACACAGTAATCTCTGTGATCGCAGTGATTGAAGTTTCAGACTAATTGGTAGAGGCCAAAACTGCGCATTTCCCATAACTTTTTTCTAGAAGAGATATCGACAAACGCTAACGTGCATCTAAACAAGCATGTTTTGTTTAGTATATGTGCAAAAAATTCAGGTTATGTGACACAGTAATCTCTGTGATCGCAGTGATTGAAGTTTCAGACTAATTGGTAGAGGCCAAAACTGCGCATTTCCCATAACTTTTTTTCTAGAAGAGATATCGACAAACGCTAACGTGCATCTAAACAAGCATGTTTTGTTTAGTATATGTGCAAAAAATTCAGGTTATGTGACACAGTAATCTCTGTGATCGCAGTGATTGAAGTTTCAGACTGATTGGTAGAGGCCAAAACTGGGGATGTCGTATAACTTTTTTCTACAAGAGGTATCGCCAAACGCTAACAGGCATCTAAACAAGCATGTTTTGTTTAGTATATGTGCAAAAAATTCAGGTCATTTGACACAGTAATCTCTGTGATCGCAGTGATTGAAGTTTCAGACTAATTGGTAGAGGCCAAAACTGCGCATTTCCCATAACTTTTTTTCTAGAAGAGATATCGACAAACGCTAACGTGCATCTAAACAAGCATGTTTTCTTTAGTATATGTGCAAAAAATTCAGGTTATGTGACACAGTAATCTCTGTGATCGCAGTGATTGAAGTTTCAGACTGATTGGTAGAGGCCAAAACTGGGGATGTCGTATAACTTTTTTTCTACAAAAGGTATCGCCAAACGCTAACAGGCATCTAAACAAGCATGTTTTGTTTAGTATATGTGCAAAAAATTCAGGTTATGTGACACAGTAATCTCTGTGATCGCAGTGATTGAAGTTTCAGACTAATTGGTAGAGGCCAAAACTGCGCATTTCCCATAACTTTTTTTCTAGAAGAGATATCGACAAACGCTAACGTGCATCTAAACAAGCATGTTTTGTTTAGTATATGTGCAAAAATTCAGGTTATGTGACACAGTAATCTCTGTGATCGCAGTGATTGAAGTTTCAGACTGATTGGTAGAGGCCAAAACTGCGCATTTCCCATAACTTTTTTCTAGAAGAGATATCGACAAACGCTAACAAGCATCTGAACAAGCATGTTTTGTTTAGTATATGTGCAAAAAATTCAGGTCATTTGACACAGTAATCTCTGTGATCGCAGTGATTGAAGTTTCAGACTGATTGGTAGAGGCCAAAACTGCGCATTTCCCATAACTTTTTTCTAGAAGAGGTATCGCCAAACGCTAACAAGCATCTGAACAAGCATGTTTTGTTTAGTATATGTGCAAAAAATTCAGGTCATTTGACACAGTAATCTCTGTGATCGCAGTGATTGAAGTTTCAGACTGATTGGTAGAGGCCAAAACTGGGGATGTCGTATAACTTTTTTTCTACAAGAGGTATCGCCAAACGCTAACAGGCATCTAAACAAGCATGTTTTGTTTAGTATATGTGCAAAAAATTCAGGTCATTTGACACAGTAATCTCTGTGATCGCAGTGATTGAAGTTTCAGACTAATTGGTAGAGGCCAAAACTGGGCATTTCCCATAACTTTTTTTCTAGAAGAGATATCGACAAACGCTAACCTGCATCTGAACAAGCATGTTTTGTTTAGTATATGTGCAAAAATTCTGGTCATTTGACACAGTAATCTCTGTGATCGCAGTGATTGAAGTTTCAGACTAATTGGTAGAGGCCAAAACTGCGCATTTCCCATAACTGTTTTTCTAGAAGAGATATCGACAAACGCTAACCTGCATCTGAACAAGCATGTTTTGTTTAGTATATGTGCAAAAAATTCAGGTTATGTGACACAGTAATCTCTGTGATCGCAGTGATTGAAGTTTCAGACTAATTGGTAGAGGCCAAAACTGCGCATTTCCCATAACTTTTTTCTAGAAGAGGTATCGCCAAACGCTAACAAGCATCTGAACAAGCATGTTTTGTTTAGTATATGTGCAAAAAATTCAGGTTATGTGACACAGTAATCTCTGTGATCGCAGTGATTGAAGTTTCAGACTAATTGGTAGAGGCCAAAACTGCGCATTTCCCATAACTTTTTTTCTAGAAGAGGTATCGCCAAACGCTAACAAGCATCTGAACAAGCATGTTTTGTTTAGTATATGTGCAAAAAATTCAGGTCATTTGACACAGTAATCTCTGTGATCGCAGTGATTGAAGTTTCAGACTGATTGGTAGAGGCCAAAACTGGGGATGTCGTATAA